>SEMN01000313.1:0-355000 GCA_005408345.1 Macquaria australasica
ATATACATATATATACACATATATATACATATATATACACATATATACACACATACACATATATATATATATATATATATATATCTATATAAAGAAAAGGTGCTCTGTCCTGAGTGAATTCTGAACTTTTGTCTCATATTCATCTTTTGATCTGAAACCCAAATGTCTTCAGTATACAACAAAAACAAAGAAATTGACCTTGCCGTTCCAATACTTTTGGAGGGGACTGTATATATACATATACATATATATATATATATATACATATACATATACATATATATACATATATACACACACACTTTATATTGTTTGCAATCTCTGACGGCATGTCTGACATTTTGGTTGTTTCAGAACAGAGACCAGTGTCCCTGACACTGACGGATAGACACTTAAAAGATTGTCAACTAAAAACAGCTGCATTCAGTACCTTCGGGACATTATGAAGGAGCAACACTTGAAAAGAACCCACATTAGTCATGATGTCACGAGGTTGCGTTTAGGTCTAGAAGAGCTGTGTCACGTCCTACCCTCCTCCCTTTGCAGTTCCGCCTCAGTCTCCTGCCTGACCTAATGTCTCCTCTGGCTGGGCCTATGCGCACAGGCAGGAATAGAAGCCCATTACATCTCTAAACAGAAAGAACAGCCTCGCTCCATCTTCATCTGGACCAGATACAGAGCGAGAGACAGCCCAAAGTATTGTTGTCTGTTTCAGCAGGCAGCCCGCCGGGTATACCCAAGGGTGTCTATGTGTATGTGTGTGTTTGTACGCATGCAAGCAAAGGGTGGGGTTGGGTGGGTTGTGCATCTGACTACCCCCTCTGCCTTGCCTCTCACCTCACATAGCCTCTCCTTCACTCTGCGGCAGTGCAATAGGAGAACAGATTTGTAAAACCATTTAGTTTGAGTTCAGAGAAGAATCTTTGGCAGGAAAGCAGCTGGGTGGCCTTGAACGCAACTCCAAAGTCAATGGTCTGAACAGAGTGGCTACGACACTTTCATGATTTCCTCTGAGCATGCTCTCAAAACCTCTCCATTACTCTTCTCTCCCTCACCACAGGTGTTTCTAACAACTCTCTTTGTCTTCTGTTGGCTCAGTTCCAGTGCCCCCCCAACTTTTCCTTTTCTTTATCTCTCACATTTTTCTATGACAGAGCTTCTGTCACATGGTGTGTTCAACAGCCCCCCAAATGTCCTGCAGCAATTATCAAAAGTACAAAACGAGTCATGTGTGTCAGAGAGGAGCTTCCTCTGGAGTTCTTCTCTAACTGGTGCAAATACACCTGTCAACTGCTTTTCAGTTTGCTGGCAGCCAAACACACCACTTAACACACCGCTGGAAACAGGCGGCCACACTAACAAAGCTAAATAATCTCTGTGCTGTTGCTTTAATCCCATGTTTAATGACTTTTACCTTAGACATGTCAGTGGCTGCGATGACCCAAGTGCAGTTGGCATTGTTGTCATACTGGACCGGGTAGTTTGGAGATGTGATGACACCACTGGGTCCTCTCAATTGGCCTCCGCACATTGGTGCTACAAGGGAAGACACAGAGAGAGGCAAATGTTTGGTCAATGACAGTTTAAAGACACACTTTCTCATTTATAAACAACCAAAGACATAGCATTTGTCGAACCCTCTCCTGGATTGTATGTTAAATCCACAAGTCATGATGCCGTTTGGCTGCTAGTTGTCACTCAACGACCTCAGCCTCCATATGTTAAGGTTTCTTATTATTCATACTTGCAATTGTATTTTTTGCCTTGTGCATTATGTATGACCACTATTTTATTTGTGTTTTCTCTATACTGTTCAAAACTCTCAACTCAATCTTTGCCAAGCGACATGGATGGTATCCTGAAGAGCAGAACTGCCAAATGCCAAACTGTTTTGAAACAATTCAAAATGCATTTGCTGAACTTGAGGTTCCTTCAGTGTTCCGGACTGAACTGTGAGCCAGCATCGCTTTTGAAAGTTGAAGCTGTTTGGCAAGAGCTCGGCAATCATAACTTGTCCTTGTTTGTTTATTTTTTTTAAACCATCCTCAAATTATAAACCAAAGAGCCATCTGAACAAAACCAACTGCTGTGCACCCTCTAAACTCTTGACTTGCCAATTTAGTGTGGCACCATGGAAAATAGACTGAAGAAAGATTCAGTCAAACCCATATATCACACAGTTTTCTCACAGGTCTATACTGGAGATTTGATTGTTTTTTTGTTTTGTTAATATGATCAGGCTGATTTATTATAACAAAACAAAGTAGATGGCATCAGTCATTAACGTCTTAATGATCCTCTGCCATTGTTAAAATGTTTCAAAATACATTTGGGCAGCTATCAATATAGTTAGGTACTGCCCAAATGTAGCTTATATATTGGAAACTTTATCATGGGGAAAAAAGTAACAAGTATCACACTTTGATATTCTCATTGAAGAGTAAGTGAGCAGTTAGCAGACCAAGCTTTAAAGGACAGTGTGACTTTTTTATTGAGGCCGGAGGGTGTCTGCATGGCAGAACTGTTAAACACTCCTTCAAATTAAAGCAGAATTTCTAATGACTACTTTAAGGGAAGTGGGTGTGTACGTGTGTACACATGTGGGGGATAACCTGAAAGTATTTGAAAGGGCCTGAACCAGCTACCCAGATTTTAATGAGTTGCGTCTAAAAGAGGTCCTTCGGGTGTTCAAGCCCCACTCAGTGGCTCCATGCTCCACCCCTCTCCCACCAAATCACCCCTATTAAAATGTAAAAAGAACTTTGGCGATGTTAAGGGGAGAATAAAGTAATTAATTTGAGTTGTGCTGACAGTGAGGGTGACCTTAATGAAAATAATACAGCAAAGAGGAAGTCCACTGGAGCTATCATATCCCCTCCTATTTTTTTTTTTTCATGGGGGATCATTGTGTCAGATACACTCCACCCTGTGTGTTTGAAGATAGACATGAAGGTGCAGCAGGCCACCTAGCAATAAAACTCCAGGTTGAAGAAGAACTGCAGCAGCTCGGTGTGACCAGAAAGAAAGTGAAGAAAATACAATCCGTGAATTTCATATCAGGAGAATGAATTTGCAGCCAGATATTAAGTTTTTTCCTGTGCTAATGATAGTGCAGTTCAATTTAATGATGATTAATACTAATTTAGGATACAGATCTTCAACTATACCCAGATGATGTTTAATCTTCGTTGAGGCAGAACAGAGGCACAGTACCAAAGGTTAAGTGAGGATGATGGAATGTGATATTCTTAAAGGGCAATTTCACTGACATTATTGTGGATGTTATGTCAATCTTGAATGTTTCTTTACATAAGAGAAAAACAACTGAATGTGATACTATGGCCTGCACTCAAAAAAGGCTCAATCACTTTTCTGTTATTGTTTTTAGTTCAAAGAAGTACAGAAGACGAGAGTGTCAGTACAAGGCCTTCATCACTGTGTTTGGTGTCACATTTTCTAAAATGCAGGTGACTGGCAGTAGCTTAGATGAGATGGAGCACTATGAATCCCCCCACTCATATAATCCCTCTGAGTTCATGCCCCCCCCCCCGTCTATTTGAATGAAAATCATAAATAGTTCGAGTTAGTACAAGTCCAACAACACTGACAAACTTACCTCAAAGACAATTTCACATGAGCCGTTCTGTTAATGCACTTTCTGATGTTGTGATTTATCAACATCTCAATATCAGAATTGTTGCAGAATTGTTTGCCTTTCAGAGTTATCACTCAGCACGTTGCAATTACAGAGCCCTTTTGGAGTAATGACAAAGCATTTAGTGCTGTTGAATCAATGAAACAAATAATCAACCACCACCACACCTGCCAATTCAAATCTGCAATAAATTATTTTTTGGCCACTTGGGGGTAGCAGAAACAAGGTGCGAACACAACATTGACATAGCATCACCACTTAAGTTGATATGGCAAACGCGTTGGCAAACAGTTGCTTATTTACACATCCAGCAGTTACACAGCAGCATTATCATTCATTGGCAGTCGTGTTTCTGGCCACCTGGCGAATATAAGTTCAATATTATCTGCTGCAGCCAAAAACTGAGTGAACAAACACAGTAAAGTTTTGAGCAGACTAAAAAAATGTTATATTAGTTCTGACAATTAGAACTCTGTTGAATTGAAACTAAAAACAATCCCCACCAGGAAACAATGACTTAAACATTTTGCTATACATTTTGTAGTTGCAGGTCTACCTACTAAACTGAAATACTAAAGTAAGGACCAGCATGCTGAACGTGTCTTGTTAATTGGAATTTTTGGGTATTGGGTTTAGAATTCTTTTTTTTTTTTTTTTACTTTTAAGCTCTAAGGGAACACTACCGCCAACTTAAATTATTAATATGTCCTGTTCCAATGAATACACTTCACAAGTCAGAAGCCCATAAATTAAGCCAATTATTCTACCGAAAGAAAAAGTCAAAAATCAAATCTACTCTGATTAATTCAGTTCACTGAGGCTAAAAACTGAAACTGAGGAGCACATGAGCATCAGGGATACCGTACAGGGAGCCGGACCGCTCTTCCTGCCTGTTACAAAATGGTCAGGAGTGAGGAAGACATGACTGATGGGCAGCACTATGTCAGCATGGCTAAACAGCAGGAAACAAAAGAATGCTGGCCAAAGGTCAAAGTCAGGCCAGTCACAATAAAATGGTAAATATTTAAACAATAAAATAAAGAAGAAACTGGACTGGGCATGTACACAAAATGACAGCACACTCACAAGCAAACACATCAGCATCAAGGACCCTCAGTATGAAAATATAAATGGAGGTCACACTGCGACTACCTCCATTACACATGTGCATAGATGAACAACCCACGTCAGTCCTTACCTCTGCAGATGGGCCGATCATCATTCCAGCCTACATAGCTGTCTGTCACTTTGAGACAACTGATGCTCTTTGAGCCCTGCAGTTCATAACCCTCGTCGCAGGAGAAATGCACTGTGGCGCCTCGCCTGCAGTTAAATTGCATACAGGAAAAACACATCAGCATTCACCTTCCCTGTAAAAATCCCTATTTAGCAGTGGGAGTGCAGATGGGGTAAGAGTAAGAGAAAAAATGTTTACTGGGGGAAAGAAAATGCATGTATTTTGTTAGACTTCCCGGCTGTGATTTCCAAAATGTGCTACATTGTGGGAGACGGATGTTACCCATTTGTCTGTGTTACAGCTGACCACTGATAGAGACAATAGCTCTGACAGAAATGAAACTCCATAATCCCACCGGTAATATCACCATCCCACAGAGGCAGCCTATTAGTCTGCAGTGGCTCAAATGGTAAGGTATTTGTTTTAGTGTACACATTTCTCTATCCGGCTTGGTTGCAGTGGTTTTATGGGGCATGACACTGGGTAATGTGCTGTATGCTAGAGCACATTTCAAGATGCAGTCCCTGATTTTGTTATAGCACCCAATAGAGTCCCCAAATTCTAAAATGTCCTCCGAGCTCACTATACAATAGTTCATTTTAAACATTTAAAACGAAATTAAAAAAGGACTACACCCAAGAGACATTGGAAGTAGAACTAATTAAAACTCTGATATTATTCAATTTTAACACAAGACAACCAAATTGACAACAAAATACTACATTAAATGTAGGAGCTAAATCTTAACAGCAAACTGTCACAGAACACTTTCATACCACTTACACAAGTTAATTAGGCCTTGACGATATAATGAGAAAACTGAAAGCCTTGTGTTGAAGGTTGAAGTCACTTATTTGAAGAATTGCGGCAAAAGTCACACCAGAAAATGAAGAATGAGGCTACTGAATGCAATAGCTGCAACAAAGTACAGACAGAAATTACCTTGACATTTTTTTTCACATGTACATTTATGCTGTATAGCTCAAGCCAATATAGTCAAGTTATATAGCTAATATAGCCTAATAGGGTCATCATTTGTCTCCATGGAAAGTGAGGTCTCAGAAACCTAACAACCATCTTTTGTAAACAAAACTTACTGTCTGTCCTTCACATTGCGTCAATCAGCCTGTTCTTGTTCAGGAATCTTTCATCTATTCAGTTACACTTGCCACTTAATTGCTCCTGAAATCAGTCTTCGCTTGCTTTTACCTGAAGTCTGAGCCTTTTCTTTTTCCTCGATCCGGGATCCCCGGGTCTGGACACATGTTGTGTCCCTGCGCTACACCCATCTGAGACACTAAAGGGAAAAGACAGAGAAAAAAATTAATAAAGTACAAATTGCTCAATAAAAGAAAGTCTAAACAATAGTTCATTCTGAAAATGTTCCATTTTGCAGCATTAAGGAAAATTCACATACATATGAACATGCCTTTAAATAATTTTGGGCAGGTCCTGAGTCACATGTTGTAGTACACTTACCTGGCCAGTGAAAAAATGGTTAATGAAGACAGTCCTCTAACCACACCCCCACTTTAGCTAGAGGAAATATTGGACTTCCGTTTGACAAGCAACAGGACACCACATGAGTTTGGCTAGATGTCTATGTGAACGTCTTTACAAACATGTCCCCCATAAGAACATAAAATACAGATCAAGTATATTAAGGCTCATTGTTATGAGTTTGTTTGTTGTTTGCTTTCTGCCCTCTGGTGGTCAATAACCACTTTATCATTACAGAACACATTTAAAGATAAAAAGATTGATGAGTGGAGTTTAGTAAGTGGTAACAGCTGCCGTAGTCTTTTCTTATTGTCACAGGAGAAGTGATTGATACTTGCACTGCACTAGCTCTGTGACATTCATTTGGCATACACCTTGACTGTTTCCCTGCTTAGCATTTATATCTTAATCCCGGTGCACATTCCTGGTGCACATTCCTGGTGGTGCTCTGTTCAATCATGTCACTGGGTGCAAAACAGTGGAAGGTAAAGTGCCAGAAGGGGTCAAATAAACTTGGCCAACCAGGAGAGTCCATCTCACTGACTCGGATGGGTCAAAGGTCTGCAGGTCCTAAACAATGTGACACCTGCTCATTGGCTAGTGTCCCAGTGTGAGGCAAGACAGCAATGAATTTAAAACAAGGCTGACTGGTGTCTGAGTCAGGAACTCAGAAATATGTGACTGTCAGGCTTACTCACATCTTTAGACGAGATAGTGTATTTTGTCTTATTCCCACAAAACAATTGATTGACACCTATATTTGATGTGAAAATCTTAAGATTAGATTTTAAAGAATTCAATGCAGAATCAATATTTGATTGCAGCAGCAAACAGTGATGTGGTGACGGATATCCAGTCTAGCAATTCAGTTGTTGGGGGTAGGGTTGGGGGAGATAATTTAGTATTGTAAGTTTAGTAAGTATTGTCATTTGAGAGACCGTTTATATTTTGAATATTGCATAAACGTTGCTTTAGATGTGAAGAATGACATTTTTGCATGCTTCAAGCTGAAACGTTGATATACAGACTAATTTGCTGAAGTCCAAATAGTAACTCAAGATCCCCCTGATTTCTTAGTTTTGATTAATTTTACGGTTTATGGAGAAATAAAATCTCAGTAATGAACTTAATTATTTTCTCTAGAAAAATAATTTTCCACAATGTGCCTGTCTCTCCATTAGTTGTCACAGGCTGTCAAATAATGTAAAATAAAATACTGGAGACAGAGAAATGTAAAGTGGAAAAAGGTAAAGTGAAAATAAAAAGTATTAACCTAATGCAAATAAAAGGAAAGAAGAAAAAGAGATTTTCTGAGAAACATAAGGATTAAAAGCAAAAGTGGGAGGTAGAAGTGGATAAAATGAACTGTAAATGGCCTTGAGGCAGGATTATCATTAATGCACTTCTTTTTTGTTGAACAGGTTGTTGTTAAACCCTTCGACATCCATTTCACTGTGTCACTCTAGTAGTCACTCTAGTCAGAGGACTCATGGCTGTCAAGTTGTTAATGTTGCAGATGTTCAAATGAAGCTGAATGGGATAATGAACAGCGAACTCAGACAGAGGGTGAGAGAGAACAAGGGCAAGGAACACTGCCATGTCAAGAAGAGAAACCAATGCAATTACTGCTGTCCATTTGCTATTAGAACTGCATCTCTAGCACAGACAGTGTGTCCTTTGTGTCTGCACCTCTTACAACAGTCAGCATTCACCCCGTTCTCTGGCCAAGGAGTAGAGGAACAAACTTTTAAATGACTTTGAACAAAATATGAGACAGGTAAAAAGCTGAAAAGGACTGTCTGGCATCTTCTCCAAAAGATAGACATACAAGTTGTGGAGGCAACAGTTGTTCCATTTTTTTGAGGCCGATGGAATTCACAGGCGTATTCACTGTGTCAAGGTCGTTTTTTCTTGTATTGAGCCTTGTTTAAGTAAAGTTGTACAATGACATAGAACATTCAGTTCCTTCTGCAGCTATACCTGCTGCTTATCCTTGAGAAAAATACTGAAGCCCTTAACAGCACTGCAGAGTCATACCATGATAGCCACTGATGGAAAGTGGACATCTGATGCAGTTGCCAGGGTTTTCACACAAGATGCAGAAGGAGAAAAGGTCATTTTTAACATCTACATTTGTTCAGATTAACCTAATATAATTACAAGTACATCTATAGAAACTTTTCTCCAGCAAGACAAATATAGCTTGCTTTCTGATGAAGATGCCGAATTAAAGGGGCCTTCCATTTTGCCACACTCTGCCCGGTAAATCTCAGTCCATGCTTGAATATTGAAGTTTTCTTCAAATGAATCTTTTTAAGGAAAAGGTTGAGTGAAACTTTTCATTTCAGACCAGTTCATTTTCAAAACTCTGTTGACAGCTAAGGTTTGTAACTTACACACTGATATCTTGTGGTGGTTGTCTTTACTAGGCAACATCTTTACACCTCGAGACTTAAGTTCAGTCATCTTCTTCACTGTAGAGGAGAACAGAACAGAGAGACATATAAGACAGCAGAAAGTGCAATAATGACACCCACACATTTCAGCAGTGCCTAAATGTCTGCAGCAGACACAGTATATCATAAATAATGTACCATACACCATTGCCCACACCAACTCCAACTATGTACGCAGCACAAAGCAATTAAACAAAAGTCCTGCCCAAATAAGAAAACAACAGAACTTTTTATTTAGTTTACATAGAAGAAGAGAGCTCAGCAATGTACAATTTTATATATAATAAAGTGTGAAGGGAATAACATTATTAGATTATAGGATTAGAAGGAAAGGTATATGAGGAGCTAAAACACTAATTTCTATACAATAAAAAGATGAGGTTTCAATTATTGAGTTTCATGATAATTTCAGAGAAAATAAAAAACAAAGCCATCATAGCAAAGTAAGAGGCTCATCTAAATGCATATTTATTCATCAATTTCAAAAACACCATCAGCATTGTCTGTGCGCCCCTTCACACTCATCCTATTTAATTACTCTGACAATGGAACTTTACTTGTTTTGCACAAATGTGTTTTCATCCTTTGCTCAGTTTCAGCTGCATTGTAATTCAAAGCTAATCTGAGTCATGTGTGCAAAAAGTCTGTTTATTATGTGTGTGGAAGAAAAATCACAAAAGAAGCTCTTTTTTAGATTTGTTACCCTGATTAAAAAAGGAGGAAAAAATGTATTATCATGTTCCTAGTGAGGAACCTAAGCTATGAGGTGCAGGGTTTGATAGATATTCAATCAACGGTCAATTCATCACTCCAACATGCCACTGCTGTGGAATCATGGTAACTCATGATGAGAATGGCTGGTGGGGGTTGGGGAATGAAAGAGATGGAGTCAGTGTTTAATCTAATTAAAGTATTAGTCTCCCATTTCTCTCTGATCTTCTAAACATATTTACCTAACACTGAACCTGTAAAACCATAGGCTCACCGCATTTTCTTTTCCATATTCTCCATCCCCCTCTCTCTCTTTCTTATTTCTCTCTCTTCTTTCTCTCATCCCATCGTCTCTGAGATTCCCAGTGGATGGCTGGAGGTGTGATTCTTAGAGATCACCTTTTTTGCTCATCCCTTCTCAAAGCTGACCCCTGAACCCCCAAGAGTAATGGGACTGGAAATGGATGCATGGGAGAGACAGGATTGTGTGTGTGTGTGTGTGTGTGTGTGTGTGTGTGTGTGTGTGCGCGTGTGTGCGCAATTGTGTGGCACTCTAATAATGAGTCTGCAAATCTTGTTTTCTGAAAGCAATGACCACTATTCTGCCAAAATAGTGAAATAATTTCACTTGCCAGTACAGTTTCAAAACCGGCCAAATCTTGAAACAAGGCAGATCATGATCATTTAAGGAAATGTAAACTAGAAACCAGATGAATGATGTCAGTCTACCGACCTTTTTTGTTTTTCTTTATTGGACTTGATCACATATTGATGGTTCCGTTTTGTCTTGACAGTGGTGCAAAATAAATGACACTGGGGTCACTAGTACTTCATTCCCTTAGGAGCAAAAATGTGCTCAGCAGATTTCATGGCAATCTGCCTCTTAGATTATGAGATATATTGAATGGTGAGAGTTCATTCTCTGGGGAGTACATGCGTTTCATTTCAGGGCTGTCAGTGACTAGATTTGTGTTATTTTTTGTGTACAAGTGGAAACTATATTCTGATTTTGGCACCAGAGAAAAGTTCACTGGGTCAGCATAAATATTAGGACTTATCCTTGGGGTGACCAAGAATATTTTAATCAAATATCACAGAAATCCAGCCAGTATTTGCTGATCTGTACAGTTAAACCTGGTGCACAAGATAGATGAGAATTTGATCTGATGATTAAATCCTTTAAAAATATCAAAACCTCTCTTTATCTTACCTTGGTACTGGGCGCTGAAACCTCTCAACTTGTGGTTGCCATCAGAGGTAAAGTGCAGTCGTAGCCAATTCTTGCTGCTAATGATGGGTGAGGGAAGGTTGGGGCCGGTGAACCTTTAAACACAGAGACAGAGAGAAGAGTGCCTTAGAATATTAGCATGTTAGCACATGAGGGATTTAACATGCAAATGCCAAGGTAGCAGATTGCAAACTGCAGTAATATTCAGCATATCCTGGACACTCAAATGAATTTAAGGTTAAAGGCTACCAACTGTAGCATCGGTCTAAGCACTGATACACTTCCTTAGTACATAAATCTGTCTGTTTCTCCATCATCTCTTATTCACTATCAACTGCCCTT
Source organism: Macquaria australasica (assembly GCA_005408345.1). Taxonomy (NCBI): domain Eukaryota; kingdom Metazoa; phylum Chordata; class Actinopteri; order Centrarchiformes; family Percichthyidae; genus Macquaria; species Macquaria australasica. Next base: position 11,130 of record SEMN01000313.1, read on the forward strand.
TTAAGAGATGACTGCACTTGATTGTGCTTCTGTTTTGTGCCATAAAGCAATTATGCAATCCATCAGATTTCCAATAAAGTCAAGCCCAACGGCAGACAATATATTGTAGAGACTGGCAGGACCTGCCAGTCTTCCGGGTGATTGTCTTGTTTGTTTATGGTAATTATACTAATGTTTCAAAATGAATGTGGCCATGACTTAGAGATGTTAAAATGCTTCAGCTTTATGATCTATTAAAGAGAGGGTCTGGTACTCAAGGGGAACTGTAATGTTAACGACTCTTAACCAAACTGTGGCCCAATAAAAAATGAGACCAGGAAAGACTAGCATTGGCATTTGCAGAGAAAGGACACTCACTTCACTCACACTTATAGTGCCTCCTGATCTGTATGGTAATGAGGGCTCTTGCTTACCAGGCACTTCTTCAGTTGTTAAAGCCAAAGTCATTTGGGAACAAATCATATTTTATCTTGAGACACATTGACACAAGCACATGCACACACATACAATAGGTGCACCTACACGCTTAGACACACATTCGCACAAGCGTGTGCATAAATTCCAATTCCTCATCTGTAAATTACATTTACCCAACTTTGTCCAGCTCATCTCCCCAACACCTCCAACCAACTCTCATGAATACCACTGGAAAAAAACTGGCACACAGGAAAAAAGCAAAGAGAAGTGAAAATGTGTTTCAATAATTAAATGAACCTGAGAGAGACTAGAAAAGAGGTATGAGACCCTTTTTGAAATATAATAACTACTCTTCTTTAAATGCAGAAACATTCTGGTGTACTGACGCCACAGGGACTAAAGAATAAAACAGCTTTAAGGTTACAGCTCCAACCAAAAAAGACAGGGATCTACTAGGAAGAGATATTTAGTCTAGTGAGGGTATTTGGTGGGGATACGTGACTGACTGTACTGTAGAGCTCTCTTAGGATCAATTAAAAGCATGTAGGTTTCTGGATGTAGACAAAATTAGCTTTTATTTTGATGAAAACAGAGCACCTTTCGTTTATATATTAAACTCTCGCTGCAGTGGGGCCACAGCCTCACTGTACAGTAGCACCACTTATTAGTTCAGCTGAAGCTGAAGTCACATGGAGGGTCAGAGAGAGAGACAGAAAGAGTGGAAAAGATTTCTGAAAAGAGTTTTGGGCAGCAGAGAAGACAAAGCGCAGGGGAGAAAGTAGACAATGAGGAAATGACAAAGAGATGGTATCAAAATGTCCATGATTTGGCTTTTTTGGCCGCACAGCATGCATACATCTGGGAAATGGAGCAGAGAGTAGAAAACAGAAAATGTCACTGATGAAACTTAAATGTTTCTCCTGTCTTCCAATGCTGCTTTCAGCCGTCATCCCCTCACTTGTAAGTCAGTGATACATGACCTCAATCCTTGGTTAAGAGATTTCCACTGAAGCAAGCTTTGACTAATCAATCAGTTATGTTCAAGACACAAAAGGTTAAGGTCAGGGACAGGAGCATAGTTGGGGTTGACCCTATTTCCTACCCTGGCAAAGGAGCTCCTTTTAATACTACGTCAGAGGCCTGACGTGGGTGTTTACAGAGTGTGAAGGTGTGTGTGTGTGTGTAAAGGTGAGTGTTGATCACAGTGAGTGGTGTATGTATGGATGTACACGCCCCAAACCCACTTGATCAAGCAACATGGTCAAATTCAGCAAAATTTTGAACCAAGATTGTACTGCACTATCCAGCTATATATCCAGCCGACTATATTGCTGCTAATGTTAACCTCTCAGTTCATCTTCTGTTTGTTTCACTTCACACAAACCACTTTGGCTGCTTCTGATAATTCAAAAACAACTCACCGTGTCCATGCACCAAATGATTTTAACCTGCAAGAGACCAACTCTACACTGCCAATAGGACAGGTTACTGCATTATTAATGTTAAACTCTTGGTTGTAGATTTCCTTCACTGAATATTCCACAACTATCCCTGACTTATGTCTTGGCCCTTTATCTACAGCATAATACCGTGATAGCAAAAAAAAAAACAAGATTATCCCATATCAATTCAATCACATATATAATCTCTGTCTTTATTGGCATTCTCTCTTCTTTTTTCTATATATTTTCAAACATGGGCATAATTAAGTTATTTATCTGATCAGATTATTATTTTTATCCCTTCATTTCAGTGTGGCCTGGAGGCTGCATGGTATAATGAAAATAAGGCGGAAATGTGAAGCCATGTCATATGACACTGGCCTTGATTTACAACGGCAAGTGCAAGACTGATAGTGAGTCGGCATGCCTCAGGAGATGCTTTTATCACTTAAAGAGAAGGGGAAAGATGAAGCATAGAGGGGGCTCATGTAGTGTCTGGCACATGTGCGTTTGGAGTGGTGCTACTAGGACGGAGAGCGCCAGAATCACCTCTGGCTCTAAGTAAATAGCTGGGTCCTGAGACAGGATCCTGGGTACTAAATCTTACACCAATGAATTACAGTATATGATCCCCACAACCCACACGCAAACACAAAGGCCTCCAAACACTAGTGCCAAGATTTTAATGCAAACTGCTTTGTTCAGTTGTGTTGAGTTACTCCCCTTTACACCATGGGGACAAATGAAAACATCTCTTTGAATTAAAGGGCAATTTGAGCTGGAATCAACTTTCATTAACACGCAACAAGCAAGCTAAAGACCGCCCTAAGATTCTGATAAACTGCAGCAGTGGTAGAGGATAAGGAACTGATTAGGTGAATCATAAATATGGGATGAGGGATAAAACAGACAACCATAAATATCATTTTGACCCAATGTCACCTCTGCCTTTTCCCATTTCACTGTCCACCCCGTTTTCTTTTGGGGGTTTTTTTGCTGAAAACATGAAAGTTTTAGTCTGAAAGTGACCCTGGGGAGCAAGAGAAAAAGTCATGAGCTGGCTGATGGAGGTCTCCTGAAGGGTGTTGTGGCTACATCTATAGTTCCTTTTCACCTCACCCCATATTAGATTGTATGCGGAATTGTCTTGAGAGTGCAGTGCTAAATCAGTTTCCATTTCCAGGGCCCCAAAGCTCCTCAGTCTGAGTCAGACTTTTGATGATTGTCCAAGAAATGTATTTTGGGCAAGGCAAGGTGATGGAGGCAGCCAGTGGAGTTCTTGACTGAGGGGACTGAGCTGTGAACCACACATTGACACACAGCCCTCTGAAAAACAGCTACGTTTTGATGCTTCTACTTCCATTTACACTACATGTCACCAACAATCATAAAAGACCTGAAATGGTTTAACGGTTACACAACTTTAAAGGCAACATCTGATTTCCGGGCACCTGAAGTAAGATTTGCAAATCCGTGTTGCTTAGACTTGTCTTTTCGCTGTCATATTATGATTGAGGGTTTTAGGAATATGCAAGACCAGTCTAAATACATTTACGTAACACTAGCACAGAGGTACTTTCCATACTGATGTGATGTGACTCATTAAATTGTTAATGGCTTTCAGGATTTTGAACAAAGGTCGTCGTCATCAGGCAATTCAGCAACCTTTCCCAGTGGAATGGGTCTTTTTTGCTTTATATTCATCGTTTCATGTCATCTGTTTTCTGTTCAAGGGGCAAGGTGTCAAATTACTCTATGCATAATCATTAATGGGCGGAGTTTAGGTGTCAGAGGTGACCAATGCCACATTAGGATCAAACGCTTTAAATCACCGTTTAGCGCATGAATTCACTGTAAGCATCTAATGAGCATATATGCGTTCATGTGTGGGTGTTTGCATACCTGCGATGGGGAGAGGGCCAATTCTGGACGAAGAACGTCCCTGTTAATTGCAGCTACTTAGGCAGATCAATCAGAGCTCTGCTCAGTATGCAGGTCCTGGTCCGTACAGCAGACCGGGGGTCACAGTGACTTTAAAGCCAAAACTTTCAGCATTTTAATGAGGCTATGTGAATTATAGCACAGGCCAGCCTATCCAGATGCAAGTACAGACACACGCAGACACCGCCACCAGCTAACATTCACAGTTACAAACACGTACGCAGATATCAATAAATTATCTCTCTCTGTCATCAACACACACACAAATTCACATACATACACACACACACACATACATACACGCCACATCCTTTTGAGGTAAAACTAATCAGTGTGGAAGACCCTTAAGTCCAGAATGGCAGTATTAAGCGTTGGCAGTGGAGCTGTAGCTGTGACCTTCAGATGTGACCGAGACCAGACACACACTGGGGGTTTAAATGAACCACTAGAGCCCCCCTGCTCCAAACAACATAGAACCATCAACACTGTTCAGTTATTTCTTCAACTAACAACCACCCAGGCAGTAAAAACCATCAACCTTACACAATACGTTAAGGCCAAAGTAAAGAGAGGCCTTCAGGGCAGTTATGTCTCATGGGTCTGTGCTGGACTGGACTGAAGCTCTGAGTGCAAAAACAAGGCATTGCAGAGAAGGTTAAAACCTCCACTGACCAAGCCAGTAAAACCAGAGCCAGCATGCCTACTTTCCCTTAAACTCCCTGGTCTGACAGAGCCAAAATGTCTGTTCTTCTTCCTCTCTCAGCCCTTATGTATTATTCATGAAAAGACCTCTGGCCCCATCAGAAAGCCTTGTTAAATCTTCTGAGGGATTCCTTTCTTCCTCTTCCCACAACTCATTTTCTGCCCTCACAGAACATATAATATGGACAATGATTGAAAGAAATTTCCTTTTGAATAGAACAACGCACCAGCCTTCATCTTGGCTCCCTTTCCCTTATCCTTTTTCATTATTTTATCATTTCTCCAAGCCTATCTTGAAGCTTCCTGCAAATACACTTTTGTGTTTAAGTCATTATAAAAACAGTGTAAATAAAGTAGATGTTAAAACCTATCTCAAGCTTGGTTGATAACTCTATGGGTACAGCTGCCATATGACCATGCCATGATCTTGCCATTCATAACCAATCGTCAAACACACATTTCCTCCTCAATGTGGACTCAGATCACTTTTTCAAAGACAGGAAAATATGAGGGAGCTAGTGCTTTGATTGAGGACATACTCTTCCAATTTTAATACTAACTAACCTCACTGGCTACTCTGCCATGCTGTTTCATTCCTTGCACCAAAGAGAAATGTATAACAGCCACACCAGCACAAGTCTCAAGCTGAATAACTGCGAACTGATTTTCCTTAAAAATGTGGCGGTAACTTTTTGAGACATGTTGATGGCAGCCCAAAACGCACACAGACAAGCAGACGAAATGAGGCAGAAACATAAACTCAAGCAGCTCAATTCATGGAAGTAAAGAATTTAGTGCCACTTGTTCCACAATTGATCCCAGCATCAGTGTGATTTATTACTCTTGTTCAAAAAGTCAAGGTGGATGTAGGCAAAGTCACAGAGAACAAAACAATAGGACTGAACTGCTATCGAATGGACTGTGGAACAACGCTGATGAGGAAACCATGCAGAGCCTAATGGCTTAGATTATTGAATGTTTGCCTTCAACAGAATAACCCACACAGGCACAAATGACTTGTTTGACTAAGATGAAGCAAAAGACAAATACAGAAATTGTCAAACTAGTGGCTATTCTCTCCATTTCTTCCCTTCTGTTTAATTTCTGTCAAACCCAGCTGACATGACGCTTCGCCATCATCACCAAGGACGGTTGATGAAGACACACGCACCCTAATACACAAACACACAAATATACACACCATCTATCAGATCACACAACCCAAACCAATATGTGTGTGCACTTCTCAATGGGTGTAATCGTCTGGCGGTATTGAATCTGTGGTTAACGGGAGAAAAACAAATGAGTTTCCAAGGTCACTCTTAAAAGCGGCAGTGATAATTGAGCCCTCCCTGTAGATCTATCAAACACAACAATAAACAAATGGCAATAATATCCTAGGGCCGATTACAGGGACATTATTCTTCCCTTCTACAGGAGGCTTGAGGCGATATAGACGGAGAGAAAGAGGTGAGAAAGACACAGCGGCCATCACAGTGTGACGGAGAAAAGCCAGGTAGAGAAGCAGTTAGTGAACACAAAAGTTAAAGGAATGAAAGAAATCCTAGTGAGTATTATTTTTAACAAATCATTCTCAAGGTTGAAACATACTGTGACTGCATTTAGTGTGTACGATTTGAAAATCGTACCACCCATTACCATCAAAGCTCACTGAATGATTCTGACAGCAGCACTTCCAATGTTCAACTAGTCACCTTTCTCCCCCACCTAGCAAGCCATGTTCTGACTGTTCAGAAGCAAATGGCTTTTGTAAAACATCAAAGTACGGGCTACAATGACCCACAGAACCAATGCCCATGGCTGCAATACAAGCACTGCAAACTGAAGCTTCAGTGGAATTGCTTTGACGCTTCCTCCAAAGAAACCAAAATCAACAACACATTTCAACAATGAAATTAATTTCTCACTAACATGTATTGCCAGTGTAGCCCCAACCTGATATAGCTCATAACATGACATAGAACTCCGCTGTCATTCAAAAACTATTAAAAACACACAAAAGAGCCATACTGTTTCAGGTGGTGTCGTGCTTTGTCGTCTACAACATTTGTCTTTTATGATACTACCACTAAAGGTTGCCAAAGTGCAAAATGTTTACGTGCTGCATAAGGATAGGAGTGTTTCATACCTATCAATAGTATGATATTATGTATGTCTTCTTCTTGTATTTTGTTCCTTTTATAAAAGGAATAGCTCAACATTTTGGGAAACACTCTTATTTGCTTTCTTGCCGAGAGTTAGATGAGAAGCTTGACACCACTCTCATATTGGTAAAGTAAATATGAAGCTACAACCAGCAGACAGTTAGCTTAACTTAGCATATAAAGACTGGAAAATAGGGAAATAACTAGCCTGGCTCTGTCCAAAGGTTGTGGTTCTAGAAGCCTCTGCATGGTGATGACAAGACTCCAGGAAGTCACTGCCCCTGGCCAAGAAATAGTCATAACCCCCAGTAAAACAACAACTTGTTTTAACAATTCCGTTTTTTGTGTGGACAAGATATAATGTGTCAATTAGTGAGCTTTGGAGGTGTTTGTAGGTAGATTTTGTTACCCTTGGACAGAGACAGGCTAGTTGTTTCCCCATTTTCCAGTCTTAATGCTAAGCTAAGCTAACCAGCTGCTGGCTGTAGCTTCATATTTACTGTACAGATATGAGAGTAGTCTCAACTAACTCTTGGCAAGAAAGCATATTCATGTATTACCCAAAATGTTGAACTATTCCTTTAAAACAAATGTGACCATCTTAATATAAGAAATATTATTTTGCAATCTAAGAAAGTGCCATCTATCCTAGCTGCAGATTTTTTCACTTGTATTAACATTAATAACTGAAGATTCAATATCAGATCAACTGTCAGTTTAAGATGGACATCTGTGCTTTGCTGGGCAATTTCCCTCTCTCCCTCCCTTTCCCTATCTTTCTCTCTGTCTCCTTGTGGTTTGTGTGCATGAGCTGTTAGTTTGTCAGAGTGAGTCTGAGATGAGCAAGGAGACAGGTGAAACCATGCTAATGACATTGAACCTGGCAACACTGTCAAATCCCCCAAACTTGGCCAGCACATTGTATTCCCTTAATACGAAATAACTACATTTTTATGTTAGGAGAGAAGCATCTATGGGTTTTTGCATGAATCCGTTTGTATTTATTTGTGTATGCGTGTGATTGCATGTCCATGTAATGCCAGATGCTAGCATGTCCTTACCAGATTGGCAATGATATATGCACAATAAAGCACTTAAGAATCATCATCTTTTCCTGCTTAAGGTTATTGAGCACTATTCAATTTACATCTGACACTTAGTTTTGTCCTTTGGCTCCTAAACTATTCACAATGTATCTTTATTGATGACAAGTATATTTCGTTTTGCACTAATTATAGAATGTTCAAAATTTTCATTGTATTAATAAATTGTACAATATAACTTAATTCTGATGATGTACTACTTGTACATATACTTACCTCAATGACTGCTGTTGGTTTCAGGAAATGCCAAATATATGCATCATTTTTATTATTTTTGGGGTTCATGTGGTCATTAAATGTATGCATGATTTAACAGGAGCCCATTAGTAACAGCAACTTACTGGCATTCATAAAACTAAATGGCATATAAACCTACGTTGCTATACAATCTTTTATAATGGAGGCACTGAATAGTGCAGAGTCAGAATTTTCCCTTTAAAACAAAAAGCCCCAAGGCTCCCACGTATTAAAGGGTAGTAAAGTACATAAAGGTACATAAAGTATAAAGCAAACTAATTAACTACAAGTGGGAGAAATATACAAAGTAATAACGACCATTAAAATCCATCTATGTTTATTTTGAAGGGCTATTTGTGAGGAATTCAAATGGTCATTCTTATATTTTACCCCTTTTTACTCAACACCATACACAAATCCTTACACAACAGTCTGCTTGAATCAGTGTGAGAAAATAGATTTGTGATAGGGTGCCATTTTTACCACACCATTGCTTGGAAAAAAACATTATGTCTATAGTTGTACATCATTTTTTTTGATTCAACAGCTACTATCCACACACTTCAGTTTTACTCTAAATCACCCACTCCAACATACAACTACTATTTTAGCTCTTACATCTCCTGCAATGGTCTCCTTATCTTTTACTATTGTTAGTTCTCATTGATTCCTTACTCAATTTCCACTGCACTGCTTTTTCTGGCCTCTTTTCAGAGGAACTCTGAAGGGGCTCTCTGAACAAAAATAAATAAGACTAAAACTCTATTTTGTGCCAGCACTAAGTTGTCGACAGCACCAACATGGACGCAATGCCATTTTTGTCAAGTCCATTTTTTGTGCTTGCACCTGTTCCAGGATCCAAATGCTCCCCCTTGCACTTGAGGTGGGTGGAGTAGAGCAACTGAGGTTGCGAATATGCAGATCAGGTGGTGCAGTGCAGTTTTTGAACGCTTTTTGGCAAGAAACTGTGCTCACATTACCACCTACTCAGACCAATTCTAAATCACTAAAGCAAGCACATATAGAGCAATTTATGTGGCTTTCATTGGTGTAGGGCACAAGGTGACCTCTCCAAAAGCATGTAAGACACTTTCATGTATGTTGAATTGTGAGTTTTTTATTTTGATATAAAATTTTGTCCAGTGCACATTTTAATGATTAACAATATACATTTTAAAATGCAGTGAAGGCAGAGTCTGATTGGATGGCTTACTCTTAACAATAATGTTATCCACAACAGTCTGTAGGATGTATAATGAACTTTCCCTTTTAGTTGATTAAATCCCTCATGCAGGAGAGGGAATGTGTATGTTCCTTTTGCTGTCTCTAATGTGAGGGATGCACTGTGCATTATTGCACACAGGTCATGCGTAAAAGGTAAAATTAAAAACCTTTTATTTTACTACTAGGTAATGTAGTTGTCGTCAGTATTCAGAATTTTTATTTTTTCAACATGTGCATCATTACCCATGGTCAGGAATTGCAGTATCTCCATAAATGTAAATCCAACTAAAAAAGAGACATTATCTGCTCTTGGAGGCATATTTGAGGTGTATATATTTGTGCCTCGCAACTCTGCTTTCTGAAGATAAAATCTATTTTCTCCTCAGAGAAGTTGGCTTCTTCCAGCCCATTAGGAAACTGTCTGCTGCTTTTAAACTGGATGAGAGGAGTTGATCTGATTTGAGGCTAATCATCCTTCTCCGCCTCTTTTCCAGTTTGTACTGCATGAGCATTATGATTGTGCCTCTAGTCACCACACACTTATGTTTCTGCCATGGGTTTGTGCTTGCGATTATGTTTTAAGTTTCAGAAAAAAAGATGTCTTTTAATTTTAGCCTTAACAGTAAAATCAGATTTGCAACATTGTAAAACCTCAGAATCATAAAATCATACAACACAGTATTTACACACACACACACACCAGCTAACTATACAGACAGCTCTAGCTTTGAGCTGGATGAAATTAATAAATACCAATGATTTATGAAATAACCACTCAACTCACCCCTTTGCAAATCCAGATTATTGGCTGGGCTCCACTAGGGAAATGACCCAATAGACAGAATACAGTGAGGTGTCAAAGCCAAGATCTGTGAAGTAAAAGCCTTCTACAGTAGCATGACCATTCAACACAGCCAGGACATGAAGACAAGCCACAAAGCCCGAAAATGCATGGGCAAATTCAATCTACAGTTGTTACTTAGTGAATGACTCTGGCCTTAAGGAAAAACTAAAACTGAGCTCATAAAAGTCAACTCTACATGTGATGGTCTTTCAGATGGACAATGTAATTACCAATCACTTCAGTTTTCATGTCAGCCTGATGCTAACAGCCTCTAAATCTTAAACTGCTTCCTCTAAACCCTAACCCATGATTTTTTAATTTCTAGTGTCCCCTCCCCGTTTTGTAAAAATGCTTATTTAAACTCAAAGCTTGAGCTGAAGAGGCTGATTATCTCAACATGTAAAGTAAAAGTGACTTTCCTATCCTGATTTTTAAACCACGTTTGGCTGCCTCCTGCATGTGGTAATGAGCCACTCAGACAAGCTGGAAAAGGATAGCGGATGAACCCCAGATGGACATCTGGTGTCCCAGTTGCTCCCCTCTTTCATCTCATCCAGACTCCTCTGTCCCTTGCTCACTCAATGTCCGACCATATTACAGTACATCTCTCTTTCTCCATGTCTTGATAAAGGACAGAACTTGAGTTTGTCTTTCAAAATGTTTCTGATCCAGTACCATCTGACTGAGGTTGTGAGGATAGATACGAGCTTTGAGATTTCCACGACGGGAGAAAGGCAAATGTGGAAGAAAGATGGCTTCATGGTTGGAGGAAAAAAAGGAAGGAAGAAGCAGGCAAGAGATGAGTAACTTCTAGGGTACATAGGAAATGAGTCATCCAGGCACCAAGAGCTGCCAAAACTCAACCATAACCTCTACTTTCAGTGCCTCTTCTTCCTCCTTGTTCCCCCTTGCTGTCCACCCACAGTATTTTTCCCCCAGGAGCTCCATGTATTTGTTTTCTTTTAATTATTTTGAGGGTTGCTGACAAAGCCATTCTATTGTGAACCCATTCAAAGATTCTTCCTAATGCATGAACTGAAAAGTATGGGATGCAAAAAAGATAGAGAAGGCCTTTATTCCAGCGTAGTGTTCGCTGGCCCTTTGTCTGGCTTTCACAGTTAGTTTTTTTTCTTAGAGATTAGCGTTTGTTCTCTCTCTTTTGCTATCACTCTGTGTAATCCCTCCCTGTGCCTTACTCCGCTGCTCCATGCCTACTTTTGGGACAATATGCAATGCAAATGGGTGCCACATTTGGTATTATCTGCTCTGTCTTTGTCTTTCTCAAACACAAGGATCAGAAGAAAGGAAAGACGAGGATAAGAAATGAAATGGCAGTGAACAGCATGTCTTATGTACTACATTTAGGGGCTGTAGACAATTTAGCGTAAGAAGTACATATGCATGCAGACAGTTGGGGCACAGATTGTTAAAGTTTGATCAGACAAGTGGACTAACAGAAAATGACAATCCCAAATCCAGATGGCTGGCACTGCTGAGAGAGGGATGGTGGAATCAAAGTATTTAAACAACTATTGTGGGCTGGCAGGTGACTGAGATATGAGCTTTGATGACAGCCTCTTAGAGCAGTTGATGGGGATATCTGCTTAAATCAAGCTAAAAAAAACTGATTAACAGATTCATACCTGAACACAGGCAGGTGTTCTCACGCATTTCGTCAAATCTACAAACATAAACAAGCATACACACATATACGGATGCATAAAGAGGGATATGTGCAGACACAGAAGTCCAGATGTTCAATGGAATGAAGCAAAACAATAATATATCACTGTGGCTTACTTATTATTTAATAGTATTAGATAAATTCAAAAAACACACAAAATGATGTATACCCACTCTCAAGTCACATCAACTCAATTTGGGCTTGTGGGTGTGTTTTGCTCTCAATCTGTTCCAAGCAATCTTTGCTCTTCCTTCCACGTGCTACACTAGACTTCAAAGAGGCCAGGTAGAATTAAGCCTTTAAGTTATCTGGGCAAAGTGGAAGTGGGCCAAGTTCTCTTCCATTATACAACAGAGAGCAGAGATATTCACCTCAGCTGATAGAGCCGGATCTCTTCATCCATTAGCCTTTATTGGTCTTCCAGTCCAAAACCATTCGGGGGAGATAACATGCGCTCATATAGTCTTTTATGGTTATATACTTTATTCAGCTTTAAAAGGTATTAATCTATTTCATGTGTTTCTGCTTTATTTTCTTTTATTGCCCTGCCCAATGTTGAGAGAAGGCGATCGCAGGTAAATATTAAAGTCATCAATCAAGTAAAGTGGGAAGAGAAAGGATGGAAAACACCTTGAGGTAGAAGAGAAGAGCAGAGCTATCTTTTATACATCACCCGTGACCGTGTCGTAAAACCACCATCCAATTAAAAGAGGTCTCTCCATCTGCTTCCTCCTGAGTCAGCGCTGACCTTTCACCCCCCCACCCATGATATATCAACTGCCTATACTCACTGCAGGTGTGTTATGATACAGATGATAGAAAGCACCCTTTAACTACCTGAGTTTACACGAACAAAACTGAATACAAGGAAATTTAACTGTATACATTATATACTGTAGATGTGTATGTGTGAATGTGGTTGTGTTTCATCCAATGTAACAGAGCCACAGTCAGTGTGTTCTCAGATGGTGTGTAAATATGAAGAGTTATGTTGTACAACTAAACTATAAAAAAGCTTCACTTTCATGCCCTTTAGATTATGAGCTCAGATATGTGGAACAAAAGCAGGACTAAAAAACAACCATAAAAGGTTGCATGTATAACACTACGGAGTGAGTCAGTACTGGCTCTATTACAGTTGTTTTTGCTGTGCTTGTCTGGTTAAATTTAGTTTTGTATGAGTTAACAGTAACTGCCTGCACAGAATTCAGACGCATAACTTGACCATGGGTCACTCTGCCTCTCAGCCATGTCATTTGCTTGTTTAAATTATCCGTCACCATCCTCATGATGAAAACAGATATTTCCCTTGGGCAAAAACCAATGCAACTGCAGTTTATCTGAGGAAAGTTGTGTAATTTCCAACCTCGCAGTGATTTAAATCAAAAAATGGTGCAAAGTCAGCCTTAAAATCCGCCTTTCACTATCACTCCTTTTTTAAAAGATGAATTACCCACTCAGAGATAAACACTTGACCACACATTAGAGGTAAACATAAGGAGTTCATGCAAGGTAAAAACAAAAATATCATGATGATGAAATGTGCATAATATGTGTGTTATCATAATGATCTTTTAATGCTGCAACCATCAACAGTTGTTTCACAAACTACAAAAAGAAGGAAAACTAAATACCTTATTGATATTTCTTAATTAAATGTATGGTGCTGGAAAGCAAATCCTACTTATGTGCTCAACAGTGGGTCCTTTGAAAAACTTTGAAAAATTCTTGATGTCTCCAACTGTAATCGATTCAGCTTAAAACTACTGTTAAGAAGTGAAAAACTGCACAAAATGCGAGAAAGAAAACACTTACTGCATCCCTTTGGCTATTTTTACAGCAGATTTTTAATAAGGCACATTTTTCACTGGTTTGGTATGCTGCTGAAGATGATGATGAAGATCATAATGATGATGATGATAATGATAATTACAATGCATGTGTGTATGTGTCTATACACGCATGAGTGTGTACGTGCACTGAACATGTGTCTATGTGCTTTTATGCAGCATGCCCCTACTTTTAGCCAATCTCAGAGGGAAACATAATGCTCTTTGGCTGTCACTGACAAAGTTACACCCTACTGTAGGATATATATAAAATCTGGGTCCATGGAGGACATTGCAGTGGTTGCAGTATGTAGGCAGACGCATCATCCCCATCCTCATTCCCTCACTGTGTGGATTAATGAAGCCTTAATAGCCCATGTCATTAAGCTGGGTGGTCACTGACTAGACTGCAAAACCCTGGAGATTCTTTTATAATAATATACTGTAGGCCAACATATAGACATTAAGCAGAGAGTGAGCCCAGGACGATGACAATATACAAATGCTATTCTGTTCTGTCCCAAAGGATATGTCAATTCAGAGGAGAGCTCTGTCAATCTAAGTGGAAATTTAAAAAGACAATGATATCAAGCATCGCCTGTTCAAACTTGAATTCCATCCCCATCCACAGGCTGTAAGCCCCTGATACAATGACGCTCAAAAAAGTGTAAACATGCCATCATTTCACAACAATTACCCTAGAGTCGTTAGAGTGGAAATACATAAATCATTGCTTTGACATGTACAGTACAGTATGCACACACACATACAAACCTGGGCCGCACTCAGACAAACACTCTACGTGGAGGTTCTAACTATGTTAAATGACTAGTATTAATCACCCTTCTCTGTCTCCGTGGTTATTATGAACACCATTAATTAGCAGCATGTCTGCCAGTTGGAAGTGAGCAAGCCAGGCAGAACGAGGGATGGAGGAGAATGAGTGAAGTGAGAGGTGCAAGAGTGGAGAAAAACACTGGAGGGAATAAAGTTGGGTTTTTTCTTTTCTGTAACACCGGAACAAAGTTTATGCCAAAGACAAAGAGCAGCTGTTCAAATATAGACGGGAGCTGCTTCATTATTCTGAGCAACCCACACCAACCTTCAGTGGCCCTCAGCAACACTTGTGTCTGAACACTCACGCATCAGGCGGAGGGTTTTTTGATGTGTATACAACATATCCATCTTTCTTCAATCAAAGAACTTACGCCTACAAGTGGTGCAATGATACAGTCAGCTCACCATATGTTACAATTCACAATACAGGGCTCACAGGTAGATAGTCACAATACTTTTTACAGAGCTTGACAAAGAAAATGAATAACATTAGAAAATCCCTAATTTACTCTTTGTTAGGTATAAAATGTATAAAAACAGTGTTTCCAGTCTCACATAGGAGTTTCTGTTCTGGATTTGGTGCAAAATGCAAATACCAGACTTGAATGAATAAATAAATAAATGACCTGGTTTTTGAAGGAGATCCTTGTCTCCATAAAACTGAATTGAATAATAAATGCTTTGACAAGAATGCTCTCATGAAGATAGAGAACAAATGTCTAAATTTGGTTGGACTAACATTACCTAGAAACCTCAGGTGGCCGTAAACCATATTTTAAATAGCAGACAGTGGTGAATGCTGCTGTCCAGCTTTTACTGCTTAAAGTGATATTTAGATGGAACATGAATGCGGGCCCAGACAAACAGATGCAGAATCACTCTAGGAGCCTCGAAGTGAAGCAAAGACATGCCTGCTTGAGCTGCAAATGTATCAATTTGGGTGAAAATGTACGGTTATTCAAAGTTGCATGACTCCACGAATGTACAGAGATAAGAACAGACCTTACAGATGGCAGCTCTGAGACAAATCCTCCCACCAGACATCTGTACCAAGTCTTACTGTATTAAGACATCTGTACTTCACTCTTATCCTCCTATTTAAAGCCACTAAATCCATTGTTACTGGTCCATTTATGTGCTCAAACACATTGCCCTTCTGTATACTGTACGTATAAACACGCACCACATATCCAAAGATGCAGACATTTTAATGCACGCACAGGTACAGCTGTAGATGTTTGCACTGGTGTTTAGTGACAGCTGTCTGCCTGCTGTGCACTACATCACTCAACTCCCATTCTCATCACCTGGACTATTTCATTTTGCAGTTTTTTTCAGTCGTCACAGCACTCATCTGCTAAACAAACAAACTTCATTTACCTCTCTTAAAATAGCTCCACTGAAAGTGCACAATAATTGATATTCATTTCAACTTCAAAATCCAAAACGGTAAGGCATTATAACGAGAATGACAGCAGTAACATCAGTTAATTGGGACAGGAGTAGCCTAATGGCAGCACAATGGTGGCACTGTCGTTAATTTCTCTCTCATTAATATTGGAGTCCCAAGCAGGAAGCACTTAAGAGGAATCGAATAGGTTGTGGGGGTGGATGTGTGGATGGAGTGGCTTTGACAGGAACTAAATCAGTATTCAGTGTATAATTCAGCACATAAAAAAAATACAAAAATACAAAATGCACTTCTTTAGAATCAGAGGCAAAACAGTTATGTATAGCAGCACGATAAACAATTCTACTGCAATATATATCTATCTTTAAAAATGAGAAAATTATATTGTAAAATTGTAGAAGCAGCTATGCTAAGACTGCAACAGACATCCAGAGAAACATCTAGAACATCAGCTTCCTTATATCAAGACTGCATTATGGTAAAAAATATCCTTCATGTATTTGATACCTCTAGGCCATCAGGGCATCAAAGACTGAGTACGCCTCAGCCTTTCCATGGTGAATGTGATTACAGTTGCTGTGACAGAGACCTTGTGTTAGCTGTCAATCAGCATCAGTCTTTCCCTGACAGAGAGAGCCTGCGGTAACACAGCCACACAGGGTAGAGTACTGTATGTTGCTATCCTGAGTAAGAGGGACACGGCCCTGAGGTAGAGCCTTGCCTGGCTCTGCTATCCTGTAGGTAGACAGGTCAAAGTCAACAGAAGATAATTAACAGAGACCAGGGCATTAACAATTTGCTTTTGATAAGTGCATTTCCTACCTCTCCCCCTTGGGATACATGGCAAATATTGGAGTCCAATGGACAAAATGGCCAAGAGGATTTCACTTGAGGGTAAAGGTGCAAGACACAGTAGTTGTTTCTGTGTATGCTTTTGTAATGATAGTTAAATTGAAACACCACCCACTTGTGTTACAGGTATTTCGGAGTGCCAGGGGAAAAAAAGAACCATAGGGGAAAGGTGTCATTTGGGCGGAAGACACGTTAGTAAAATATTTACAGATGATTTCAACTTTTTAAAGAATCTTCTCTGGTTAATTTAAGTCAAGTTCTATTCCTACAGGACCTCTAGAAGTTACCAAAGTTATTGCCTGAAAAAAACATGGATTCTGCCTGCAACTTCACACTGAAAGCGCTTCTATGAGTGGGAAAGGAAGGTTGGGAATAGGGAATACTTTCTTTGAAGTCATAGGAACTGCAATTACTTGCTAGTCATTCCACTATATTTTTAGCTCTTAAGTTTCCTTTTTTTGAATGTTTGTATTAATATTGTCAGGATACCAAACAAGGAACAAGTTCTGTCTGTAAACAAGGTGTATAGACAAACAATATGTCAATGCCTGTTTGTTTGAACAAAGGTAATCAAAAAGGTATTTTATCACTCTGAGCAAAACACTGTCTCTGCACTGTCTAAACAATAACTAACATTATACTGTATCTCTAAATGATATGACATCCAAGAAGTAATACTCAATGCAGACCATTAACCATCACAGAAAGATGCTGTATATTAACAGCAGGTTCAAAATAAAATCAATGATATTCATTTGCCATTGTCAAACTGTTTCACAGAAATTTAATAGAAACCAAATATGAGAATCTATTCATAATTGTGTGGAACAGAATGCCTGTTACTAAGAGGGAAGAGCAAATAGATGTGTAATTACTGAAGTACTGTATATTTCCTGTGGATCAAAGTGGAGAGAGAAAGTGGAAACAGACTGGGGCTGTGGACAACATTACATAAGATGCATGCATGTACAAGGAAAGTTCTGTCTTTCTTCCTCCACCCTTTCTTTGCTCATAAAGAACACAATAAAAAACAATCCCACTGGACTCAATTAGCTACAGTTAAATAAATGGTGTGACTTTAATGCCCTGCCCATGAGCACCCAAATATCCACCCACTAAAAATATATCTCGTGTGTGCAGGAGTGCATGCATGCGTGTGACTTTATGTTCACACTTCCTCTGTCTTGGGATCTGCCACAGAGCTCCCTGAGCAACAGTGTGTGATAATTAGCCTCAAATTCACCACTTCTGCGAACACATGCCTGGTTGACAGAGGGAGGGCTGCCTCAGGGAAAGGTGAATACTATGAGTGACTATAATCCACTACCCATATCCAGCAACAACTAATAGGACACGTTTTATTTAAAAAAAAAAAAAAAAAAAAAAACTGCAACAATGAAGTGTTTTCTTCCCTTTTTATCAGTCTTACCTCTGAAACAGTGTCTGTGCAGGTTCAAGGTGATAACCAGTGAACAAACAGGACATAGAGCAGTAAGGACCAAGTACTACAGTTCATACCAGCATTAACACACAACAAGTGACCTGTTTTTGACCAAATAGTATAATGGTTAACCTGATAGGGTCACAAATTGGTATGACAAATTGAAGGTTTGGTGAATGGCAAAGCGAATGATTGAGTGAGTGAAATTCAGATTATCCAAATTGCATCCTGGATGCTATTTTTGTTACATCTATTTGTTGGACATCTAGCGAAGACCTGTATATTCTGAACCCTTTAAAGATACACCGTATTGTCAGTCTACATCACAATGCAACAGTGACTGTCACATCCCCACTAGCTGGATCTTGGTGGATTCATCCAACTTAGCCAAATGCTATGCTGATTTCAGGTTGGACACATTGCCCACAGGAAGCAACATTTAAAAAAGAGAAAGATAAACTGAGCAACCTGAAAGTGGACCGTGATACTTTAGCTGCTTTGGATAGGCAACTTGAGGCCATGAGTCAAAAAGGTTGACATTTCACACTGTGTGATAAATGTTAACTTTTAGTAAAGAAATCAATAAAAAGGGTAGGAATGTGTGACATTATTAAAATCAAACTTTGCAGCAGGTTGCAATTGGTGCTTGGTGGCAGCTTTTAGCATATGACACGTTCTCTGAAGGGACACAAAAATACATAAATGCATGCAATAGTTTGAATTCATCAAACACAGGGATATAAACACATAAGAGTGATCAGTCCAATTTTCTGTGCATGCTGCTTACTGAGACTAGACACAATGGAAGCTTTATTAGTGCTTCTGTGATCTTACTGGCTTACTATATATTAGTAGGAGCCAAATAAATAAAAGCCATCTTGCCAGTCAAGTGGTTTACATTTTCTTTAGATGACAGTATGTGTATAAAGATATATACAGTCTATGATGTGTACACAGTGATTATTTCTATACAATCAAAATGAGGGCTTGGGCAAAATATACAGTATATTTAAATAAAGTTAGTAAAGTTACCTTCAGTTTAGGTTAAGTGAGCTACACAGTACCTGGTGAAAATACTGTATCTGTTAGTTACCTGTATGTATTTCCAACTATCAGATTTCCCCATGGGATCATGTTATTTTTTATCATCTCTAATCCACTTTAATTCTGACAAGAAACATCAATTGCTTGGCTCTGGGGAGTAATGTACATTTAGTATTTATATTCCACTGTGTATACCCCACAAGACTTGGGCAAAATTGTTGAATGTTAATAATTAATAAACTCTGCTTTGAATCTGCTTGTAGTACACAATGGTTAGGGTTCACTATGGGACTAGACTATGGTAAGATGGTAAAAAAAAGTTTACTTAACCAACTTCCAGTTACATTCCTGTAATTGTCCAAGTCTCTGGCATTATTAGATGAGGAAAATCAATCTGATCTGTGGAGTGGAAATTTTGGGAATTTACCCTGTATCGATCTTTAGTTAATCACTGTTAGAGACAGTAGAAAGTGATTGTGAGATACTCTTCCTCTGTTACCTTGAGTGGATTATGAGGAGACGCTTATCTGACTGGTGATTGTTTCCTCTCTTCGAGGGACATAGTGTCAGAAAGAATCCAGTTTGTACCAGCTTGATAAACTTGCATAAATACAATGTGACCAAGTGCATCTTCACCCTTCTTGACTGTGAACCTCTTTGAGTGCACATCAGTGGGTCCTATCTGCAGAAAGCTTAATAAATAATCAAAAGACTTTGGTGATTCGGCGACTCTTTATTTTCAGATTTCCACCACATCTGTCAGCTATAGCAGACAAGGTAAAATAAGAAATGAAATGTAGCTGCACAAACACTATTTGACCTTGGTCTGATCTGAATACCCTGTACCCATTGACTCACTTCCTCTGTATCCAGTCTCCTTGCTTTTCACAAAAGTTTAGCTGTCTCTCAGTTTCAACTGCCCTCCTGTTTCTGTGGCCCTTCATCCTCCACATCTCTGGCTCAGCCTTGTTCTGTGTCTTCCTCTCACCCCTTCCATATTTGTGTCAGTGTTTGCTGTCCTCTGCCGTTTCCCTCCTCTTTCCTTGCACCTTTGATGTCAGGACCACAGCTAAAGCCTGAGCTAATCTCCTGTGGGGCTTCCTGGGCCCTAACGGGGCCAAGGGTTGGAACCAAGAACATGGCACAGGGGCAAAAGGAAGAAAAGATGGAATGAATGGAGTGAGAGAATAACACTGCGAAATATTCACATAAAATTCCCTTTACATGTATTGTATTTTGAAAATGTAACACGTAATTAATAATATTTCAGAATAAAATCACAAAGGTATAGATTTGTATATTTTATAATGGTAGACAAAGGGGACAGTAGCCGAGAAACCTGAGAGAGCAGCATGACAGTTGGTATAGCGGAAGCCACAATTTAAACAGTTTTTGTAAGTATTAACAAAGGGCTAAATACAATAGAATGGCTTACAGCAGGCCAATTAAGGATCCTGGAGGGAGACGTGTGCTGTCAGGGGAAGCATTGTAATGAAGGATGGAGAAAAGATAAAAAACCAAGATGAGAATGGTATATGCTGTAATAAACTGGGAAAGAAGAGAACTAGTGGAGGGAAAGTCCAAAGAAAGACTGTCAGTGCACTCTGTGAAAAAAGGAAGGATGCTACAGAGGAACTGAAAGTATTAGCTTTGGTGTAGCCTATAGCCAACCCTCCTATTCCCTCCCCATGGCTTCCACACCAAGAGAAAAAAGGCAGAATAATC
This sequence comes from Macquaria australasica, assembly GCA_005408345.1. Classification (NCBI taxonomy): domain Eukaryota; kingdom Metazoa; phylum Chordata; class Actinopteri; order Centrarchiformes; family Percichthyidae; genus Macquaria; species Macquaria australasica. The sequence continues at coordinate 32,028 of SEMN01000313.1, forward strand.
CCTCAGCAACACTATTTATCTGCCTTGCTCCGATGGTACTATTTATAGCACATTAAAAAGGGGTACAAATGCCTTTTCTTCACCTCTGATACAAAACATAAAAATACCCTTCAAAGTTAAAGCTTTGCTAACAGGATCAAGTGTGTAGGCAATGACAACTCGACCAAAAAGGGGCAAAAAAAGAGAAAGAAGGAATACAGCTCACTGAGTCAAGTGTTATCCAGAAACATATGTTTCAAATAAAATACTGCTTTTTATCAGAGACAGCACATTTAAGTTCAGACGTCATTTTAATTTACACTGAAAATTCATAACCATATAAAGGAAACAAAGTTTCTTCAAAGAGTACCAACACTACTTTATGCAGCACTTTAACCACAAAAATCAGCCAATAATATTTCACAGAGATATCCTTGTCCTACATGCAATACATTGTGTATCTGTTGTAGCTCATAAGGCCATTTCATCATCAAGGTTTATTTATTAAACAGTGAATCTTTTCATTTTTAAGTGCCATTCAGATAGAATGTTGTGGATGCAATACTAAAGATAAGAAATGAAAAAAAATTCAACCTGAGATCAGCAGCACAGAATTAAAGTGAAATATGAGAGTGGATAGATGTTGGTCGGTTTCACTTTCATAAATATCCTCTTTGATACTCACACGTTCAATCTCAAATAATTTCTAGAAAACAGGATTTAAATGTTTACATGGAGAAAAAAAATAAAGAGCAATGTGTTGAGAGTCCTATAGCTCCAACATCTGACACCAAACTGCAAGTCAAACATACAGCACATGCTATCAGCCTGCACACATGCAAACCAATAGATCAAACAAAGCACTCCATTATGCAGTATCCTACACCCAGGGCACGTCAGCCACAGTCATTAACATGACAGAACAGTGTGAACAAACAGAGAGGGGAAACATCTCCACGGGGCGTAGCTTGGATCCAGGCCTGTAGACATGACCACTCTGCTTCCCCTACCATACTAACCGAGTAAACAGTCAATTTAATTCCTGTTTCTGTTTATTTATGCATATGCACAATACAACAACAACTCTGCATGTTTATACATATATTTTTGTATTGAGCTACAGCATAGACTTCAAAGCTGGCCCTCTGTCAAATGATCAGCTGATCCATATCGTCCATGCAAACAGCGCACTAATTAGCCATGCTAAGATGAATCACACTGTTTTTTCCTGGTTCACTGGCCACAGCACCTTCTGTAATCCTGCGTTATCACACAGTTGGGGAGGATAGTGAAGCTAATAACACCGTGATATTAGCAACACTGATCTGCAAGTGATAGAGCCAGGCAGCGCTAGCCGTTAATTCTGTCTGCATGAGCCCCAGACCAGACTAATCCCTATTTTAATTATTTTTTTCTCTTCACCCCCCCGCCCACTCCTCTCGTCAATGTTCTCTAATCAGACCATCTAATTAAAAAGCAGGAACGATGGCAAGCAGGTAGCCTTGGTGTCGAAAAAGACAGAAGGGTGCAATGTTAGTAGTATGTGAGGTGCACGTGTTGGTAAAGGGTGAAGCTGATAGCCTGTGCTACAAAGTATGCTAGGATGAACTGCACGTTTGGTGTATATGTGTGCCCACTCAATCATTCCAGCATTTAAATGTCAATACCTAGCAAGTCCATGAGACCCATAGTAGAATAACCATAGCATTTTAGACGTATTATATTTGAGTTTCGTCAAGATAAAAATCTTTTTTTTTGCCTGTCTCTCTGTCTTTGCTTCTGTCTCATTCTGTCTGTGGGGAAAGTGGGATTAAGAAAGATTGCAGTGCTATGGGATCAATATGATGCTGACACCTCTCTGGCACTCTCCAAAAATCTCTACCAAGCAAAAACCCACTTACAGGGGGGGGTCTAATGGATCACATAACCACTACGTATCACTTTAGCTTTGACTTAACCCCTGAAGAAACAACAGCCTTGTCTGCAGTGAGTATATTCAAAAAGAAAAAAACAAATAAAAAACGGACTCAACATCTAAGCCACAAAAAACAATTCATAATGTTAGAACAGCTAATAATGTAACCAAAAAATGAAATGCAAAGCACAATTGTAATAAAATAAGACAGTAAGAAAAACTTACCATGTTTATAATGTATTAAGACAGTACAATTATAACGATATTGAAAAATTATCTTTTTTTACCTTGTGTGCAAAAGATAACATATTACACAAGAAATTAATTTGTGCGTACTAGTATACAATTTGTGCAGTAGCAAGTAAGAGCTGCAACGATTAGTCAATTAATTGATTAGTCGATCGAAAGAAAATTAATTGCCAACTTTATTCATCATTTCAGTCACTTTTCAAGCCAAAATGTCAAACATTTGCTGGTTCCAGCTTCTTAAATGTGAGGATTTGCTGCTTTTCTTTGTCATTTATGACAGTAAATGAAGTCTTTGGGTTTTGGACTGTTGGTTAGACAAAAGAAGCAATCTGAAGACGTCACTTTGGACTCTGGGAAAATGTGATGAGAATTTTTCACATTTTTTAAAATCATTTTATAGACTAAACAATGAATTGTGAAAATGATCAGCAGATTAATCAATAATGAAAATAATGGTTAGTTGCGGCACTAGCAAGTAATATCTTGACTGCACAGGATAAAGACATATAGTCTCTCAGGATTTCAGGGGCTCCATACAATATAAACAGTTATTAACATTATGAACTGTCCAAACTAGCCTAAAACTGTTTTAAATCAAGACAGTGACTATCCCATACGCTCAACAGTGCAGCTAAGGCTTTTTACGGTGAGGGCCGACATTGCCTGTCACCCTTTGCCTCCCCACTTTTATTGATGCAGTTGAGAAGAGTTTTTATGGAGGCACGCTGCTGTGCGGCTTGTAATTGCCGGTCAAGGCACGTTCACCAGAGTTCATAAAGGTTCCTCTGTAAATATATTCAGGTTGGCCTAGTGTCACCTCATACAAAAAAAAAAAAAAGACACCTCTGTCTGATGAATGGGAAGAAGAGGGGTATTCCACCGCCACTCTTAACACACACAAACACATTCACAGTAGCACCACATGAGAAGTGAATACATACTGACTGTACAAACTCACATACACACAGACACACACAACCTGTCCTAAAGAAGATTAAGATATATTACACTCCAAACCGGCGAGCACGTCCTTGCTTTATTTCACCTTGCAGGTTCACTCCTTCTCTCCTGATCCCTCTTTTCTTCTTTCAGTACTAGCTACAAATGGGAGCTTTCCAACCCTAAAATACAGGGACGCTTTATGAATGATCGTAAGTTTCGAAGTGTGTAGAGGAAGTCTGTGTGAGTGATGTGTCCTCAAAGGTGAGAATGACTCTGTTTGTCCGCGGCATCAATTGTCTATATGTTCCCAGGTGTCTGGAATGAGTCAGCCATTAAGACGAAACAAACAGGGTTGAAGCCTGACTGTATTGCAGGCTATACGCCACTGCAAATTAATCTTTAGGTTTTTCATTTTAAAAATCAGACAGACTTTTTGGTTCTGTTTGAGTTGATTTTACTGGTTTCCAATGCAGTTTCTCTAGTTTCAGGGATTTAGTAGAAACAAGCGGCATTGTCTACAAACAGAGGATCACTCCACTAGTATCAACACAATGGCGCTTGATTCAACAAAAGAAAGCAGATTTGCATTGAAATGAAGGGGAATTATCCGACGCCCTTGGCTGATGTTGTCACGTTAAATTACTTGTCAAGAAGGCTGGTTTTCCATAGCGGAGGCTACGTATGTGGTGTGTGTGTTTGTGCCTTTTGTTCTTATATTTGCAAGTTGTTCTGTGAAAAAAGAGAGGTTACAAACAGAGAATAGCAATGTGTTGTGGTTGAGCAGTGACCCGGATCAGACAGTGACATCTCCGTCCAACTCAGGGGATGCTCAGGGACAAGATGTTCTGCTGTTACTGCAGCATGGCCACACTGCTAACCAAGATCCACCTTAAAAGTCATTGTTTAATATTTGTCTATATATTTTGTTTTAATTAAAGCAAGTAATGTATTGAGATAATTTCACTCATGAATATAGAACAATGATGCATGTTTCAAGAAAATTAATCAGTAATGTTCGCCATGTCATGAGGTCTCTGTTTTGAAAACATTTTATTAATTGTTTTCCCCTTTCTATTGTTGTCTGGTTTGGAATATTGACCTTAGCTAATAAGAAAATGTTTGTAGTCTGTGTCTGAGTGGGCAGGAAAATAAGCAGGTTCTAGGAATGACCAATACCATACTAGACCGTCACTCCTAGCTACAAAACACCCCCTACAAAAGCAGCTAACTTTTCATTCTACCACAGGACATAATTCAGAGGTTCAGTCTGGATACTGGACTACTTTAAAAGGACCTGTTGGACAGTACAGTGCAATCAAACCTGTGCTCACACACACACACGCACACACACACACAGCATTACACAATCAGATGCAATGCAATGACTTGGCATTAAAGGGCTGCATGTACTTGTCCTCACTGCCCTACTTTATAAAATCTAATTGCCATTCCCAGTGTCCTCTACAACAGACCAGAGTGCACTTGATTTCATATGTTGCTTTCCTTCTAATCCTCTCCTCCCAGCTCTCCCTCTTCCTTTTGCTCCATCTTGGTTAATTACTGTGATTGATTAATCGACTGGTGTGACGTCCCTCACGGTCCTGTGAAGCTTAGTGTCGCCCCAATCACACTCTCAAAGAAAGATTGAGGGAGGTCAAGGTTAAAGGTGTCCAAATCCGGCAGAAAACAGTGATGTTGACCAAGCAAGGCACTCAAAATCAATTTCCATACAGCCACTATTCTCTTTTGATCACACCATAACAAAAAGCATCTGAAGAAAGCCATCCTTCTTTAGGTTAGCTGCACTTGACCCAGGAAGTGAATTAAGGAATCAAAGCGAGCAGTGAAGCATCAGTGGAAGCTGCAGAACAAAACATGAGTGTAAAACTATTGTTTTCACAGTGACAGATGATGAAAGACACAGGGAACAAGTGATTGATTGTGGTTTTGACTACACTGATCCTTGGACTTACAGCATCAACAGTTCCACAACTCCTCTCGTAATATAATTAGTTAAATAATATAAGTAGATGATAAGACAGATGACACTGTTAGTTAATGCTCCAGTGTCCTAAAGGGCAGAATTAAGAGTTTGGGGGATTATACATCAAGAGAAAAACAGTGAAAACACTTAATAAGAGGAGTATTCAGAAATGTATTTTCTAATTGTCATGTACTACAGTCCAGTAGCTACTGGGATATGGATGTTATTTCAGTATCAAAGTTCTTCTAAGGACATGATGAAAAAACACTTTTTTTCACAAAAATTAAATAATGTATGAAAAAAAAGCCTCCAATCTATTTGCAGGCCGAGGGCGCCAATGTGCATAACTTCAAATATGCCTCTGACAGATTGGATCCCAGTGGTGCAGTGCTTAGTAATCACAACTAAAGAGACACCCAGTCAGGGCACCATGATCTGGGCCATTACCTCTAACCTCTGCATGTTCTCTGATCTCACTGGGATGGGGGGGGGGGACGACACATGGCTGGACATGCTTACACAGACACACTGATATCACACTGGTTTATAGATTAGACTAAATATTGCCTTGTAAATTGCTGCACCTGCTGTTTTTTTTTTAATATAACACAGATGAACAATTATTTATGTATTTATTTATGTACCGTAATTTCCGGACTATTGAGCGCACCTGAATATAAGCCACACCCACTAAATTTAAAAAGAAAAAAAAATTGTACATATATAGGCCGCACTTGTCTATAAGCCGCAGGTGTCTACGTTGTAACATGAGATATTTACACAGAAAGATGGTACACAGAAAGATTTTTTTAACTTTTAATTAAATAAATGCTTTTTTGCGAACAGTGCCTGTAACACAGCAGTAACACAGCAGTAACACGGCAGTAACACGGCTGGTTAAAAAAATAAAAAAATACAGTAGCCTACCAGAAAAGTCATTAATGCTATCTTCCTCTCACTCCTGCGCACCAAAACCACTGAAGTCGTCTTCTTCAGTGTCGGAATTGAACAGCCTCAGAATTACTTCGTCACACACTGTCTCAGTCTCTCTTTCGTTGTCACTCTCAATGTCACTTTCGTCTCGAGGCAAATTCGCCTTTGAGCTTGTGCCGTCCTCTTCATCACGCAGCAGTCCAGCCTTTCGAAACCTGTTGGTCATCGTGGATTTTTTGACACTGTTCCACGCTTTCAGGATCCACTGGCAGACTTAAGCAAAAGTTGCTCTTCGCATGCGGCCAGTTTCGGTAAATGATTTCTCGCCGCTAGTCATCCACGCCTCCCACTCAACTCGGAGTGCCACTTTAAATGCACGATTCACACTAATGTCGAGTGGCTGCAAATACTTTGTTGTGCCCCCAGGAATCACAGCTGGGATTGAGTTTGTCCTCTTGATGGCTGCTTTCACAGAATCTGTTACATGGGCCCTCATGCTGTCCAAAACGAGCAATGCTTTTTTTCTGTGAACAAATCCTCCCGGTCGCTTGCCGTAGCACTCCATCAGCCATTCCTTCATTAGGCTTTCTATCATCCACCCTTTCTTGTTGACTTTCACGACAATTTCTTTCGGGAGTTTTTCTTTTGGCATCGTCATCCGCTTAAAAATCACCATTGGTGGAAGCTTTTGTCCGGATGCTGTGCAGCTCAGAACACAAGTGAAATGCGTTCTCTCATGGCCAGTTGTTTTCAGCTTGACGGACGATTCACCTTTCTTGTTAACAGTCCTAGTGAGAGGCAGGTCAAACGTCAAAGGTACTTCATCCATATTTATGATGTCGTCTGGTCCGATGGAATCCTCGGCCATCTTTGTTTGAGTGAAGTTGCGGAAGTTTGTAACTTTTTCCTCGTAGTCGGGAGGGAGTTGCTGACACAGAGTCGTCCGTGCCCTGATGGACAGGCCTTTTCGTCTCATAAATCTGAGACACCACGATGGTCCACCTCTAAAATCTTCAATCTTTTCGGTGGCGATTGTTTTGGCTTTCAGTCGGATCTGCACGGTGGAAACACCTCGGCCGTCTGCTCTCTGTGTGTTCACCCAGTCTTCAAGAACGTTTTCAAGTTCGGGCCATCTGCTTTTATTACCTCTGAAAGCTTTTGTCGTCTTTGTGCATTGAATCAGTTCTTCACGCTGCCGTCTCCAACGTCTCACCATCGATTCATTGATGCCAAGCTTTCGTGCAGCAGCTCCATTTCCTTTTTCGACAGCCAGATCGATTGCTTTTAGCTTAAGAGGCGGAATCATATGCATTTCTTCGTGTATTTTCCATGATGAGGGTGTGCGCACGATGCGCAAAATGACCGATCTAAAGAATTTAGCGCGAGTGCGTTTGATTTAATTCGAACAATTTCATTGGTCCACTGTGACCTGTGACCGGTAATTTCATTGGTCTGATGTGACGAGGCTAAATGTTTTGGCGGCATGAAGCTCGTTAGCCCGTAAAAATCTATAAATTAGCCGCATCATTGTTTAAGCCGCAGGGTTCAAAGCGTGTGAAAAAAGTAGCGGCTTATAGTCCGGAAATTACGGTGATAGTGAAGAACAGAATGTGTTCCTTTTTTCATTTGCTGTGGTGTAATTTTGACAATATAAATGAAATAAGCTTTACCTTGAGAAAAAACAAAAACACAAGCAAGCCTGGAAGGTTGACAGGATACATGGGTAAGCTTTGGCCCATTTTCACTAACCTTGCTCTCTGCACTCCAAATCCCCTCTCCTCTCAAGCTCTTAGCCTGAGCAATGTGACAGAGGGAGTAACAAAGTGTGCTGGGGTGAGCCAATCTGCAGCACGGCACCAGGTGTTGGAGATAATGTTCCGCTGGAGCATTTCTTGGCGGGTGGCGCAAAGTTCATCATAACTGAAGTTTTGATCGATGGCACGTTACAGATTGAGTCCTCAACGAAGTGCTGCTGTTAATAAATCCTGACTCAGACAAACAGACTTTGAGGGGCCATGGTGGAGAGACTGGCAAAGACAGCTATTGATCCACTGGTCGAGCACAGGCCCATAAGCCAACTATGGTTTTAGATGTGTAAAGCTGACACTGCAGAAAAAAAGAAGTGAAGAATGGGGAAAAAAGACATTCAAAAAGACAGCAGAGCTGACCTTTTGAAATGTATTTCGATAACAATTGGGAAAATTAAAATTAAAATCAACCTTGTTTTACAGACAAGCAATTCAAATCTAGCTTTCAGGTGAATCGTGACACATTCTTTCCTCAGGCTAACTGCATGCATTATTTATTTCAAAATACACACAGTATGTACATAAATTGCATCCATCCAGCAGAAACCCCAACACGCCAGTAATACCACAACACATGAATCACTAAACCTACAGATTTGATGGACAATCAGGAGACATAATGAATCACTGCCTCCCATACTGGTGGATACAGGTGCAAATGGTGTAAAGACCTCTATTGTATGTCCTCCTCAACAGATAAGAATACAAAACATAGTAATTATTTTAGGTTTAGCTATCATAAACAGGACAGAATCTCCTCTTTGACTGAAGAAAAACAACACTTGTGCATCAATACACCTCTTGAAAACCTACATGATTTTGAAAAAGCAGGCATCACGTTTACACTACGTCCAAAACCCACAGATTCAAAAACAGAATTATGGAGTCAAATGGAGCACAATTCACCTTTTAAGAAGTCTGAAGGGTGGAGAATAGTGAAAGGTAAAGTGGTAAATGAGTCTAGAGAGTCTGTGGTGGTAGACAGAGAGAAACAGACAGGGATCAAGATCCAGCAAGAGGATGTGATAGATGCAGCTGGTATATATAACACCCTCACAGCACAATCTGGGGGCTCTTTTTTGTTGTTGCTGTTGTTGTTGTTGTCTTTGACGTGATGATCCTTGACGTGCGTCAGGGCTTCATTACCATGCCTCACATCAGCCATGAGACATTTCCATCTCAACCAATGTTTATCTCCGTGTGAGCTTTCTCCATTGTAAAGTTTAGAGAAGTATAGTTGTGGGCTTTTAGATATGCACATCATCCCGATTGCAACAGACATGCAAAGTTAGGGGAATACATGAGTCAACAGTAACCAGTGTTTGTGAATGCACAAATCAAAAGCAAATCTTCTGACATGCAATGCACGAACCTTGGGCTGTGTCTCAAACTCTGGAACCTGGAAAACTTTACTGAACGCAAAGCACGCTATTCCATCATCCTTAGTTTACGTTTGTTTTGGATGATTTAGATGTGGGTTTTATGATAAGAGCACCACTTACAGTAGATGGCTATAGAATGTATAATGAAAGACTACAGACTTTCATTAGACAATCAGACCAAACTATCCACTCAGAGGCTTTATGACACCCAGATAGCAGGGAGAGAGAGAGACTGACGGAGAAAGATAAAGAAACTCCAGAGTCAGACCATTCTAGACGTGACCAGACTAGTGATGTTGCAGTGAATTACCAGTAAAGCTCCAAAGCAAAATGCTTCCTTTACTCCACCAGTCTGTGTTGTGGGAAACAGGCCACAGCATAAGAAATGGATAAAAAAAGAATATATGCCCACTCCACCATCACACAGTATCCATTAAAAAACACATCTATGCAAAGTGCACCTTCATACACTGCCAATATTCTGTATTCACTTGCTGAAAATAACCGTCTTAGTGCCCAAACGTACAATAAATTATGTTTTCAAGCAGGGGACTATGGGGATCACAGGTGGGCAACCACCTATTATTGTGCTGCCAGGCAAAACAATGGTCAGCGGATATGTTGCACAATCACTCACTCCCATACACACTCTCACTGTGACTGTTTTATTACAGGAAATACTTAAAAGGAGAGTACATCTGGCATCCAATAGCTTGACATGATGGACGCTGCTCCCCACTGGGAGAGAGTATGGGACATGTGCAGCAGTTGGCATGCACACACCAATGGACACAAATATGGCAATGGATCATCTAAGGTAAAATTATAACTAAATCTGAGCTGCAGGAAACCCAAACTTAAATCTCATGAGCCCTAACATGAAAAAACTTTACCAATCTCTTTGAAAACACAAAAACAAAAGTTCAGGCATTTATCTCCACAAAAATGAAACATACTCATACAGCTGTAACTCCCATCGGAAACTAGAGAAAACAGCCCCTGGACTTAAAAAGCTGTTCCGAAGACCATTCACTCACTCCCAGGTGAGTCAACCTAACAGCCAATCAATATATATCCAGTGTTCTGTACTCTCCTCCAACAGCTCTTTATCTCTTTCTGTCTCACTCGCACACACACAGACGTGCTCCCTCCATGGGTTGGGACAAGCTGACACATATCAGCACTGCAGGGATAATCCATATGCTCACTAAATGTCAGTGTCTAAAGTCCATAGGGTATAGGGTTAAAAGAGAGAGGAGAAAGGATGGTAGGCTACCTAGAGGGATCAAAACTCTCAGGGCTCTCAGATCTCCTAACAGGAAGAAATAAGTTGCATTTATCCATGGAGCTTTGTGTTGTCAGCAATGGATGCATGAAAAAAAAAAAAAGAAAAGATAACCCTCATGGGAAATAGAGTTTGCAAAAGTTACCAGAACGGAAAATGAAGATATAAGTTTTGTTTGGGAACATTTTCTGTAAAATGGTGCGATCACTGAACTGTGATGCGGCAATTTTTTTCAACAGAATGACATTTTTTTCTAGAACCAAGGTGCGTAATGCCAATATTAAGGGTGCTTTCAACTCCAGATTCAAGCACTTTATGCTATTATACTATTTACAGTATCCAAGGTGCTGTGGGAGTTACTTTCAACACCTCAAGGGAGCACTAGCGGTAGATGAAAATGTATTATGGTACTTTGAAAAACAATTGAGCGCCAAAGAAAATTACAAGTCAAATAGCTGTGAGTTCCACTTAGTAGCAAGCGGGCGAATGAGCATCTGGAAATTGGCGAGCGTCAGGCATTATTTACATTGCCTCAAAGTGGATGGTGATGGGGAAGAAAATCAATGTGGATGCAAACAGTGTAATGGCAGAGTAATGTGTTCCCCTGGGCAAGCAACACCGAAGAAGTCCTGTCAGGGTAATGCCGAGTGGAGGCGGAATGTAGTTGCCATTTTTACCAGTCCTTCCCACTGCCACATTCAATGCACATGCACATCTCAGCTCCTGAAGTCTAAAGGCTGTCTTCTCCGGCTACCTCTTCAGAATGCTAACTCTGCAGGGCCGCCAATCAAAGCACTGGATGGTACAGTAAACAACAATGTAAGTGAGCAAGATTAGATTCACATATGCAAAGGAGTGATGTTCTTGATGGTGATTGATGGTGTTTATTTTGGTTCATTCTCTTCCTCTCAAAACACACAGACATACATATACACACCAAGAGAACAGGGAGCATGCAAACTTGACCTGCTTTCATTTGAGCTGCCGTGGATCGATCAGGGAAGCATGGTTTTGACCCTGATCCCTGGCCTCTCTTCTCCTATTGGACCACTCAACCTGTCCGTCAGGTATCAATCAATACTGCTCCTAGAACTCCCCACAGTTTGAGTTAAGTAGCCAGTGGGGATGGTGGGATGCCAACACTATACACTCTCCATAGCTGTGAAATCATAAAAAGCACACTAAAACTTCCATTGTTGCCATTTGGTCAGGTCACAAGGATATATCAGGTCCTGTCTACTGACTTCAGATAACAGATATGACCCTTTAAAGTAATGAATAAAGGATTTGAGATGAGAATCGTGATAGAAAGTAATGCATATTTCCTAGTACAATCATTTTAATGAGACAAAGCTTTGATCCTGAAGTGGGTTGTAAACCCTAATTCACAGTTAATAGCAGACCTGGAATAGAGAAACAGCACTTTAAACAAACCAGTGTGATTAAATCACATACCAGCCCACTTATATGGTGAGAGACAAAGGGAGAGCACAATCATCAAGCCCTACTGAGTAGAGGGCTCACTGAGCCATTCACTGAGAGGATGTGTGCTTTGGGTCAGCACCATCATATCACTCCACCTGACCTCTCTAATTGGCCACCAGCTGGGAAGTCGTAATCCCTCTACCCATCTATCTAGCTCCTCACTTCCACGTCCCTCCTCTCCTCCAAAAGGTCCTGCCCTCCTCTCCACATCTCTCCTCTGGTGTCTGCCGAGTCTGACCCTGTCACCCTGTCCTCACTCCTCCTTGCTAACTCTAAAATTATAGATACTACTTAGACACCTCAGAGACAAAGTTATTGTGTTGGAAATAAGCTAGACAGTTTTTATGCTTTGGAGAAAACAGCCAACACTTTTGAAGTCAACACTATGTGGGTAAAACCAAAGCCAGCATGACAAGAAAAAAATGAAACAATAGAGGCAAGCCAGCATGTCTGCACCGTGTCCTTTGTCCCCTGTGCTGCCTTTTTCTTGCAATGTGCATGATCAACTGTGACTTGCACTCCACATTGCTTGCCAATAGCCCTTCTCCCTCTTTTCTCGTCACTTTCTTCCCACTGTTTTCCCTTGCCGTTTAAGACAGTGCAGCAATGCTGCAGGTGCACCACCATAATCGCCCCTGGCAACAATCGGCACAAAGATGACAGCCTCAGTAGAGATTTGGGCGCCCCACACGACAACAGAGAGCAAATCAAAGTCTGGGACAAGACGCTGATGACATCGTAAAATGTGCAAAAGAAGCACAGTCAGGCTGCTGTCTGTGGGAGTCTGGGAAGTGATCAACTCTCAGTTGGCCAAGCAGGGATTCAAAGAGACTTTAATATCAGGCTACAAGGCACAATTCTCAGTTTTAAGACCACTCGGAGTCAATCAAGTTCTTCTCGACAAGTGTTTTTGCTTAAGTACTGAGTGAATGAGTGGAACTGACACAAGTTTCCAGGGGCCATCTTACTCTAAGATGACTTTTCATATATTCTTTCTGAACCCATTTTCTCTATCAAGAGTCCTCTATCCCTCAATAACCCTAACCCCTTGTCCCTTCCTGCCAACTGCCTGTGGCTGTAACTTCAAAGTCTCCTCTGTCTTCCCTTGTTTATAAGAACTGCTTGCCTCCTACATGATCCTGAAACTAAACCTGCATTTTTACATTTTATTTAAGACGGTAGATTTTTCTGGTGTATAACAGGTGCATCCATCCTCCTGTATTCAACGCATGAAAATGCTCATGCTAATATTAGCCTTGTGTGGTAAAGTAAGTGAGAAAGTGGCAGAGAGAGTGTGAAAGAGTACATCTGTTTGTACAAGTTCTTAGAGTGCCAGCACAAATATATGGAAGTCTAGTTGAAAGTGTGAATACTTATGTGCACATGTCCATTTGTGCCCATATGGGCTCAATTGTGTGTGTGTGTGTGTGTGTGTGTGTGTGTGTGTGTGCGCGCGCACGTGTGGGTGAAACAACACTATACGGCTGGCGGTGGTAATCGAGCTCACTAATTACTTCCTGAGCTGAGAGAGTTGTCAGAGAGAGGAGGAGCTGCCACAGATGGTGAGAGACCCACACTGACACCAGGATATCCTACCTCTTCATCATTAGAGCTGAGCATGTGTGTTTGTGTGAGACTGAGTAATTGAGAGAATGAGTGAGTGTGTGTGACCAAGGTTGAGTGTTCAAATTACACTTTAAACCACAGACCACATGATACACCCTGATTGGGGGAAACGCTATGAACTGCATTACTAATAAGTAATTTTCAAATAATCTATTAAATCCCTCTACTTATTATTTTCATTTTAAAGATAGTACCAGTAGCACTCAGTATTTGATAACCCTAATGTCTGAATCGATTCCTGTTCCTCTGCTATTCCCCAGAGACATCTCAGACAGCCAGTTCTAGACACAGTCACCCTAAGTCCCATTGGACCTACCCAACACCCATCCACTTCCAACCATACCAGCTCGTTCCTTCATCTGCAAAAGTGTCTGTGGGAATGTGGCGCATCAGCGGACTCCCCTTCCCTTCCCTTCCCTAGCTCAGCTCGCTCTCCAGAAAAAATGCTGCAGGCTGACCACTCACCACTGTGAAGAGCCCTCAGTGCCGCTGACCTCCAGCAAGTCATAGTCGTCCTCCAGCTGAAAGTCAGCGAAAACCAGGGCAATGGTGTCTCCTGGCTCGGCCAGCACAGTCCAGGTGCAGTCAGCATTGTTGTTGTACTCAGCTGGATAATTGGGAGTGGTGATCACCCCACTCTGGCCCCGCAGTGTCCCGCCACACCCATCATCCGCTGCAGGAATGATTAAACAACGATGATCACAGACTGAGGTGCAGAGATAATTGAAGATGTACAGACAAATGGGAACAGTAGGAGACACTAAAAGGTTAATAAACACAAACTGCAGCTAAAGGTCAGGTTTGACCCATGAGCAGTCATTAAAATGATTATGGTAAGCTTATTCAGGATCAGTACCATAATGGCCCAAAGATAAGGCAGATCTGATGATATCAACACTCCTTTTAAAAGATAAGAAGCACTCAGATACTGTCCTGTCAAGCTCTTGGAAGCCATCAGTTTTAGGACTCAATGACAGTTAACATTTTTAAGACTGTCTCTTGGACTCGCCATCTTTTAAAATGCCATTTTTATAATTGTCCTTGGCTGCTCTCTGATCCATTTCTGTGGCTAATATGGACCAATGGAGACATTACTTAAATGTATAAAATGGCAAAAAAAATAATCTAATTGGACATATACAGATTAAGCTCAATTGTTATCAAGCTCCTAAACCGCCTTGAGAACATCAGAATGACAGAGATGCAATTGACTGATAATACTGATGAGGCAGACGTAATGATTCAGTAAGAAAAATCCTCCAAACTATGTTGCGTAGGCTTAAATTTAATGGTAACTTTGAGGGGGAAGTTTTGTCAGAAACCTTGTGTGCTTTTTAGCATTATTAAAAATATATTTATTATTTATTTATTTCGTCCACGAGCAAAAGTGCAGATTTTCATTCAGATTGAGGAGCATGAAAATGTGCAATGAGTTACAGCATATTGTTCCTTTGTCTGCAATTTTTGCCATAGGCCAGAGAGACACCAGTCATAGGATTTCAAAATGCCTTACAGTGCTTTTATAGTCAGCAGGGAGCAGGGTAGAGTGTGATGCAACCAAATGCAATGTAGGGGGGGTGATTAAATTCTGATTAATTCAGATTTGTGTTAATCAAAGCATCTCTTCCCTCCTCCAGACTGCTTTAAGGAGACCATTAAATAATAAAGCATGCATTTAATGTGTTGCCAGGATAATTCCCCTGCCCAGCTTCAGATATGTTCATTACAGCTTTGAAAAATACAGTATCATGTGATATCTGCACTGCCATTCCTGTGTGGAATTTGTGGAAATACAAACTTATAAAATATTGTGTGTACATGTACAGTATGCACTGGTGAATGGAGGGGACACATCAAAAGAGGTTTTGAATGACACTTCCACACGATTATTGTTTGTGAAATTATGTGTGCCTCTGTGTCTGGGTGGTGTGGGATTCATTAGTGGGCAGCCAGCTAGTTGTGTGTGGTGTTTCAAAGAGGGGAGGAGGATCTCAGAGGCGCCGGGCCCTGTCTATCATCCATCCTACCTGTCACCACGGCAACCCCCCTGAGGGAGGGCAAGGGAGTATACGGACGAGCAGAAACTTGTGAGGTGTGAACTTGAATAGGAGGAAAACCACGACAGAAGGGCAAGAAGAAGGGGATGGAGAGGATGACAGGTGACAAGCGGGGATGGGCGAGAGAAAAGTGCAGAGGGAGGGTGGACAATGAGGAAAGAGTGCAATGGCGAGAGGGGTGACAGGTGATTGTTGCAGTGGGAGTGACAGGAAGTAGACAGCAGACAGAAGAAAGGATGAGGAAGTGCATTGATATTCCACACAAGGCAGTTTCTTCACACTTGAAGGGAAGTCTGACTCCAAACTCTCCCCTTCACCTTGACTCTCTCCATCGCTCTCTCAATTTTGTGGCTGCCACTGGCAGATGCAAGTGCTCTACGACAACGGAAAACTAAAAATGGCTATACCATGGACCGAATTAAACCGAAAAACTGAACACCTCAATATGTGAGGTGTGCAGAAACTTATTACATTTTTTCCTCAGTAAATTGTAGATGTCAGGATGCTTCCCACGGTTGAACAGTACATATCTTCAGGCTGTCACTTAGGATGTCATGGTTTTCCATATAGTGTAAGGAGCTGCTGATTCCTCTGAGTGTCATGATAACCAAGATATGGGGAAGCATGGGCAAGGCATGCAAGCTATAAAAACATTTATGTTTAATGTGCATCAAAAATGCATGTTTATGTTCACCGCAAAAGCTAGAAAACTATATTTGGGATTTTAAATGGTACTACTAAATATGACACAATACCACTAAAGTGTGCTTTTGTAATAGGTAGAAAAAGCATGCACACACACCAAAGATAAATAGATGTGTTTGTGTGATGCTGTAGGTATAAGCAGTGACATTTAGAACTTGTCAGTAGTATGACTTTTTCTGGAGAGATATGCTACAGCAAAAAGGGGAGGTATAATTCTGAAAGAGCAGAGAAAGAGTGATGGAGTAGACTGTGAGCAGATTGGGGTTAGGAGAGAGTGTCAGAAACTGAATAAAAGAGTGATGTTAAATCACATATAAGTATATTTATGACAAGTGATGTAGTCTTTGAGATTATAGCTAAGAGAACAAACTGATGAGCATAAGACAGGAAATGTAAAACATTATCTGTGCCATCAATGGCTGGCTATCATCTATGGCCCGACAGTGCTGGCACGTTTGCCCTCTCCTGAGTCCAGAATGGTGACTGTGCCAAAATGTTCTCCCCCGCTCCCAAAGTACAGCCAGAGTTCTGCTCTTACACATATGGGCAGGTTTTATAATTGAAGTGACATTAACAATACACTCAGGTGTACACATTGACTTTTATGTGGCACCTCAATTAATCACAGGGGAAATTGCCAGTTTCTAAAACTTGTTGGTGTATAATTTCTGCTGAAAAGGTGGCATAATCACATCCTTTAGTGATTGAGCTTTTTTTTCTTTTTCGGAAAGGAGTCTGGGTGGACATGAGTTTGGGTCTGAACAGCACACTGTTAGTGAATTATGGAGAAAGGACAGAGGGAAGGGAGATGACAGAGTTGTTGACAGTTTCTTACACTCAAATGTAAGAACAGATTATGAAATGCACATGTAATAATTTCTCATTTAGATGTGGAGTACAGGCATGTGCGTGTGTCTGCATGTGATTGGGTGGGTGGGGACTGTGCTGGCACGTGGTGCCCGGCCATGTGTGCTCCTATGTGGGCTTCCTGACTCCCGGCCTGGTTGCAGATGGCACAGTGTCTCAGCGCTCTGCTCAGCAGGCACACTGACACAAACCATTGGCCACATGGACACATGGGCCCAGCAAATGGACATACATGCAAACTCTAATGTTTATGACTTGTGCTTGCATTTTACTTACGTGAGAATTCACTTTTATACAAAGCAAAACCCTGCAAAATGATGTACAATAGCATCACATTTGCCTACAGTGAACTATTTTCAAGAACTGTGTCATGTTGGGTCAGACAACACACACTGGCAGGTGTCGCTGCCGCAGGGGTGCTTGCTAACTGTGAGGGAAGGACAACTGGCACAAGCACCTGACTGGGAGCTAACACATGAGGTACTGTCAGGGTAAATAAGATGTCAGAATAACCACAGAAAACCTTGTCAGGTCATGTGGAGGCATGTGTAAATATGTGTGTGTGTGTGTGTGTGTGGGGGGGGGGGGGGCTGGGTTTTATCAATTGGTGAATAAAATATTATATAAGCAAGGTTGATTGCTCTTCATTTCAAATACAAGGTCAATGTTGTCTTCTACATCACTATGATTTTTAAGGTTTTGGAGTTAATGGATAAAATACCATGTTGACCTTCATGTTTCTGTTGTGTGAGTCAGATTTTTAAATAATGGAAGGACTTCTTATGTGCATGTTCTTTAGGATACTTGCGCCAGCCATTCCATTGTTAGTTGGTATTACCTAGACTTGTCATTTTTAAATCCAGCTTTACAGTTGATGCTAAAATAATCCCCATATGATTTAACCAAATGTTTTATTTTTGTGATTGATCTATTTTTAAATAACGTTAGTCATTTTAACAAATATTTATCAAACTGAATTTAATTATCTGTGGCATATCTCTGAGGTGGCTGTCAGCCCTTGTGGTTAAACATTTTCAAACAAAGAAACTTAAATTAGATTCAAACATTTACTATGTGGAGAAAAAGGCTTCAAGATTTAACATAAAGACCTGTTACGATAGACCATTTTCCATTGTCTCTCCTACATACCTCTGCAGTAGGGAAGGGGGAAATCCCAGGCAGCAGTCCCCGCTGAAGTAGCAAGGCAGGACAGGGTGGTGTGACCCTCCAGCACATAGCCCGGGCTGCAGCTGTAGCGGATTTTGTCCCCAATGTTGAACGTGGACCCCTGCTGGTGGCCATTGAGTAGCTGTCCAGGATTACCACAAGTGTAGCTGGGCAGAGCTGGAGAGCGAGGGGGAGAGAATGGACAGTTAATGAGGCAGTTTGTGGTGAGGTCTGTGGCACTGCGTCATGTTAGTACTGACAAGAGCCAGAAAATGAGGGAAAAGTACAAGAGTCTGGTGACAGATAATGACACACAAACACACACACGTACAGCCATCTGCTCATGACAACATATCAGACCCAAGCAAGGACTTACATCAAGAATACACTAATCAAATCTTTTCCTGGCTATGCACAGACAGTTCAGGGTAGTAGCAGAAGTGCTGACACAGTGTGGAATGGAAACCCAGACAGTCAATAAAAGTACCATGACATGTAACATAACAATATTTTTTAAACACTGTATATCCACTGAAATAGATTTACATTCATTTTTTTCTCCTTGAAGTGCTACAGATTACCATTGTAGTCACTGATTCAATCAGTCATGAAAACCATGTTGACCATCAGGGCTTGTCCAGTCATGTCCTCGCATGCAAATAAGTGAGCGCAGTATTGACAGAACCATGTCTAATTGTGTGTTATTATGCAAATCAAGTTCAAAGGAAGTTCAGCCAATCTCTTGCTCCTGAACCCCTTGCTTCAGTCGTGCAGTAAAAGACACATGATTGTAGCTTCTGTTCCCCTTGATGACATACACCAGAACAGCTAAGCCTATGGTACACTGGCTACAATATTATAGGTGTGTGGTGCATCTCAAACAATAAATCCTCAAGAGTATGAATAAAACTGCAATGACCAAACATGCATTTCACACACGTGCACTCTGTCATCCAGCTTACAGTCCCAGTCCCAGTCACACACTCCCACACAGTATGGGAGCTGGCCAGAGCATGTGCTGGACTTTGGATGAAACTCAGCCTCTCCACAGGGACTGGGCTGAACTCTGCTGAGGACAGCATGGCTCCTATACAGCAACGCAGCTTACTGGCACCTCAATATCACACTCAATGCACACTTAATTCTCTAGTGGATGTTTCCAGCTTCATAATGTATTACAAAAGATTATAGCATTTCAAAGGCTTCTTATGGCTGCACTGCCAAAGGTTTATCTTAACAAGAAATCCAGCCCCATATTCACTTTGGAAAATGTTTTTTATTTGTTGTAAGATAAATAAGGTTAAGTAAGACTCAGCGCAAGACTAAATGATGTGTTAAGATGCTTGGAATTGTCTTTTCCTTGTGAAAATATAAATGTTTTTTTTTATCTTATGTTTCACACACAAAAATGCTTTCACGTAGAGATAATCTAAAGTTTATAAAAACCTTTTTTTTCTCATTTGTTTGTTTTCATCTTTTTCCCTTTCTAGTCCGGTAAGCTAAAACTTCCCTCCAGCAAGGTCTAACAAGGACGGATCAATCATTTCACCCAACAGTGCATTCCACAGAGCTTGAGCTGTGGAATTAACTGGTTAGTAAATAAATAGACTCTCACACAGTTTGTGTCCAGTCCACCCATCAGACAACAATCATGACCTCTACATTCTTGATTTTGAATGTGTGCGTGTGTGTGTGTGTCCCTCACAAAGGTTACCCGAGACAGCATAAGCCTTTAGTGACACCATTTCTGACTATTTGTGTTCATATTTGGCAGTATATGTCAATAGATGGAGTGGTGAGGGCTCTGCAGATGATAGAGATGTCCAAAACAAAGGCAATGTACTGCTGTCTCACCAATACACAACGTCAGTCCCCATATTTGGAAAAGGCATTCTTGACTGACAGAATACAAATTGATACAAATATCAAATGTAGGAAATGGTTTGTATCATCCATTATGTATACTCTGTTATTTAAAAATGAGACTGTATTAAATTTTGTGTTTGTGTGCGTGTAGAGGGATTTTTGGGGTAATGGACTGTCACCATAAAAAAAAAAATCTTCATTCTGCATTTATTCACATCTTCCTTTAAATGAATCAAATGAATTGATTAAAAAGTCAGAAATGTCCTCATTGGCTAACCCAGTCCAATGCTAGCTTGTTTATCGTGGATCTCCAACCTAAAAATATACAAGCAAAATTTGTAGCTTCAATCTAGAAATTCAGTATCAGCATTGTTGGCCAACAGCAAAACATATCAGCCAAATCCTTGTTGTCACCCACAACATTTCCCTCCTTCTTAAAGAGGCTCTTAAAGGGTAAAATCAGCAATGACTCACTTAGGGCAGAAGACTGCAGCTACATGCTGCACTTCTAGCTACATCCCAATCAGTGATTTCACAGCAGGTGTTTTCCATCATCTGCTGAAGGTAGAACACCTGCTCAGATAAAGGATTTTTCCCTAAATGGCTCGGTGCTGATTTACCTTTTAAAAGTACCTGGTAAGTACTTCTTGGGTACTCTCCCTCTGGCTTAATTCTATACTCTGATGACAGACTGACTTGTCACTTTTAGGCTCCACTGTGCCATAACCTTTATTTTGACCAGCCAAGGCCATCTTATTACAGCTTCCCCTCCATCACTACCAGATTAGCATATACACAAGGACTCTGTCTGATGATTAGCACATTAGCCGCTGGGACTGAGGCTTCAGTGCTGCAGCATGGCCACAGGGGGCCCTGGTGGCATGCAGGTAACTGCTTCACCGCTGTGGCTGTGACCATGTAAGGCTGCATCAACATCTTGTGTCACAAAAGTAAGTCTGAGTCACATTTCAGAGATTGAGGAGGAGGAGGATAAGCTGGGATAAAATGGAAGGATAGAAGGATGGCGTGAGGTACAGGAATAGATAACTTTCTCACAGCAGACATTTTGACTTGTCAAACACAGGTGTAACTAACAACATCAACACTGGCTGCATTCCATTTCGTTGTGCCAGTGCCTGGGCCCTAATATTGTACGTGCTGGCTTACTGGCATGGATTACTGGCATGCCTAAATGGAAAGGAGCCATCATTAATGTTATTAGTTACACCTGTGCTTTTCCTACTATGACAAGTCAAAATGTCCACTGTGAGAATGGCTTATTTTTGGGGTGAAAAAAAAAAAAATGAAGATGACAGATGTGTCAGAAAGAGGAGGTGTATGCAAGGCTGTGAGGATGACAGGGAAAAAGTATGTGGGTGTGTGTGTGTGTGTGCATGTGTGTGAGAGAGAAAGAGAGAGGGAGAGATGAACAGGATGACTGACTCCATTGCGTTAGAACTGATTGAGGACACAGCACTGTCAGAGTGTAGATGTGCAAGTATGAGCTTGCATGTACTCTATATGTGAGTGTATGTGCGTGCATGTAAGTAATTTTCTCATCACACTCTCCATTTCAGGTTATTAGTTTGGGCAGTAAATTAAGTCTAAAAGTGTCGTTACTGGTGTAATCCCCAGAACAGGACTATGCCTGGAGCACTGAAGTGGCAAATACTTTTCTTAACCTGTCTGAGAATCCATATTCTCATCATTCTCACAATGTGAATTTATCTGTCACCAATAAACATCAAGAGTAAAAAACATTGACAGTATTTGATAGAGTGCATTAAGGCAGTGACACTCATAGTGCACAATACACCTGAAAAAGAAGTTGTTTTTGCCCTGCTTTTTTTCCGACATAATTATTTCCCCTTCAAAACTGATTTGATAGTGGTAGAATTTTGTAGCAGACAAAACACATGCAAAGGTAATGTCTCTCTCTTCGTGTAATAAAGCAGGAAAACCTTCCTGAGTATCTATATAGCCAAAAACAGGAAACCAAGTCAGCAGTGTATAAAAAAGCAACCACCCGCTTTTGCACTGTGTGCTTTAAACTCATTTATCACAATCTATTCCATTTATTCCTGCAGGCTAAATCCTAAACAGGGAGAGAGTATGAAAAAGGGAGATAGAGAGGAAGAAAGACAAAAAAACAAACACACACACACACCAAGAAGCTTGAGAGAAATAATGAGAAAACAATTTTAAATATTTGCGAGGCGACTTCACATTACTCTCCATTAATTTCCTCCCCTGCATACGCTTTCATACATCCGAATTATTTCACAAATTATCCTACAAGCTTAACAGCCTTCATGGGAAAACTTAACAGCACTTAGTGGTTTCTGTTTTAGGGCCGAGATGTGTTCCTTCCAGGGGGTCTGGCTTCTGTCATCACGTGGACTATTATATCCCAACCCCCCACACCCACACCCACAACAGCAAACCTTGGGTGTTTGTCATGGCAGGTCCATAAGTCACTTGGATGGCTGTGACATGGCCCGTCCCTGGGGCCCGGATGCTTTAAGCACTTCCACTGCTGAAACGGCAAAGGATGCTCCTCGTCCATCAATGCATCCCCCTCTACTGCACACACCGGCTAACCGTAGAAGCATACGAGTTTGCTCAAGTGCACACAGACCATGTGCACACACGCACATACACGGTGAGAGCAAGGAGCCCTGCCATCCATCACACCATCCGCCCCTTACATCATCTGCTTACATTCCTTTATTCCTTCCCTTTTCTCTTCATAACCCCTCATTCCTGGTGACTAGGACAAAGGACAGTGGAGAAGGAGATGGTATTAAGCGCGTCGCCTGTGGGATGACCTTTGACCCTAATAAGACTTATGCTCTCTCTTCCTGGGTGTCTTCAAGCCTGTTCCTCAATTTGTCATGCTCTCTTTCTCAGGAAAAAGGAATAGTTATATACCCTTGCATACTGTAAAACCCATTTGTCCCAAAATGGTTCTTAAAAAAGCTTACGCTGTAAAATAAAGAGATCGTGAATTTCTTAGCACTGGATGATGTTCTTAGCACAAGAGGCTTCTTCTAAGGAATTGTTTCCATTTTTAACAGATAGACGGATATAGTTGCTGCAAATGGTAGATGGTGAGATGGGAGAAGGATTTCCGCTATGTGTTCTAGAACAGATTGGTTTATCATGTCTGTTACGTTATGCAGACTCTAGTTGAAGGAGGAATCAAATCCCAAAAGTAAGTCAGAAGTGATACAGTATGCTGAGGTTAGGGAAAGGTCAAGAAAGACAAGAATTAAAGACAAAGAGAAAAACATGTGGAGATGACAGCTGGGGAGACAAACCTGTCTCAGTACAGCTGATTCAACATCACTATGTCTGCCATGTATCAAACAGCTGCAGAAGATGCATGATTGACAGTGTAACACAACAGGAAGAGTATTTACACATAAATATTCTTGAAACGTACTGTGCAGTATAAAATGCATGTACCAGGCAAAAAATGTACTCTTTTTCCTGACTTCTTTTGTCTAACATGAAAGATGTTCCATCTTTGCTTAAATAGACAAAACAATCATGGGGAAAAGGATGGAATCGTGTAGGATATATCCATAAAATGTCAAAACATTTTGGAAAAATGCCATCACAATTTCCCAGAGCCCAAAGTGACATCTTCCGATTGCCTCTTTTGTCTAACCAACAGTCCAAAACCCAAAGACTTCATTTACTGTCATAAATGACAAAGAAAAGCAGCAAATCCTGACATTTAAGAAGCTGGAAGCAGCAAATGTTTGACATTTCTGTTTGAAACATTACTGAAACGATTAATCAATTATACAAATAGTTGGTAATTTATTTTCTTTTGATCGACTAATCGATTAATCGTTGCAGCTCTATTTAAGACTGACTCATATTTTGAAGTAAGAGAGAGAGGGAGATGGAGGCGAAAATCCAGATAGACAGATGGTACGGAATAAACAGTTACGGGGATGTTGGGAGAAACAGCACTGTCATCAGTAGGAGGAAGCTACATATTGCAGCACCTGGCTCTAAATTAATTTAACAGCAAAAGAAAGCAGGACACCGAAAGACAAGATGACCATACACCGACTCACATTTTGGTGCGAGTAGCTGGAGTTTAACTTGATTAAGAAATCCAACCCAGTTAACTACAGATTGAATGTTTGCCTTTAACTTTCTATAGGTATTTATGTACCCACCTTTGTATTCATCTCAGTACATCTCACGTCACCCTTTTCCATCTTTCTTTCTGATTTCCTCCCTCTTTTCATTCCCTTTGCTGTGCCTCTTCCCTTTCTCTCTGTCTTCCTGCTATGCATTTGGAAGTGACATTGCAAGATCGATCCCAACACGTAGGTGCATTAGCTCAATAAGCAGTTTCTGCTTTGTCAAGCAGCAATTCAATCAATGCCTCCTGTTCCCTACACATGGGCTGGACAAAAGCTGGCAACTCCCATCACTTCTGGTTAGAGAGGCTGAGGAATGCAGACATTAACCCTCCTTCCTATCCAAGAAATAGATAGCATCCTACGGTTGAGTGTGTGCACGTGTGAGTGCTTGTAGTGCTGTATGTACTGTATGTACAAATCTGCTAACAAAGAACTCAAAGACTCAATAGATGTAAGACTTGTGTCAGTTAAAGGTTCCCTGTGGAGTTTTCTTGGAAACAAACAAAAAGGTTTACACATTCAGTGTTAATTACCATAACACTGTGTGTGGTCTAACAAATGTGATGAATACATTTCTTTCCTCATAAAACATTTGCAAAGTGGATTTTTATAGTTTGAAACCTTTATTGTTCACATCCATGTTTGCTAGCAAGCAGTATTCTTCCTTTCTGCCTTTGTTGGTGCAATGGTGAAACTGCACCTATAGATCAGTGACATAGCGTAACATCATTGGTCGGAATGTGGATTGCGTCACCATCGTGCACATGCGTGTGAGTTTATGCTCGTGCACGAGACAAACAAAACGGAGACCCACAAATAGAAAAATAGCTCTATGGCGCTACTAGAGGTCAAAAACTCGAGAGGTTACCTTTAACTGCTGACAGAACAACGCTCATGGTGTTTACAAACTGGAGGCACAATTCTCAGTGCTTTCTGTCATCATACTCAAGTGATAGCTGTTTGAAAGTGTTTCAAATATTTAGCAATGTCAATTGATTCAATCCGCAATGACTGAATAAATATTCAGAATGTGACTGTTTTAATTGATCATCTTTGACCTTTGATTAAACTAACATTTTATATAACTACCAGGTCTTGGGACAGGTCAGTTTTTAAAAATAGAAATTCCCAATGTCAGTGAAATTATTTTACTAAAGTAGGCTAAATAAATCACTGAAATATGACTACCAACTGAGGGCTCAGTGGTACGGTAGATGACCTTTACAAAACATGTAGTATCCAATCTGGATAAAAACAGAAATATTAGTTACAAGTCTGTAACTGTAGCAGTATACTTCTGTACATTTGCGTGTGTTCATGTGTGGTTGAAAGAGAAAAAGTATGTATGTGTGCATGGGGAACTGTGGTTTTCCTCTGCCTCATTTTTATCAACAGTGTTTCTGTCCCTATTTAACCTCTCAGTGAAATAAAAGTTGACTATTTTCAGGAAGTCTGGCAGTGAACAATCCAGGTAACAACTCCTTTTAGATAGAGGAGGAAAGATAAGTGCTGTGTGGCATGGTTTTTGAGACTATAAAAGCCAGAGCTCCAATACTTGGAATCCTCCCAAGAACATCATGCACTAAATTTGCCTTATCATATTTTTATCACAAGTTATAAGTTAATTGTTGTGTTGTGTTCTCTGCAGCACTACTTTCCTGTAATGCTTATTTTCTCAGATTTTAAGGCCATGGAAATAAACAGAGAGCACAGCCACCTTAGATTTAGAGAGACAGGGGAAAACCCTTATCAAAGTTGCCGAGTGTAATCACATTTGAGTGTGTTTATGTGTGTGTAAAGATATATGTGCACCTGTGTGTGCAGGTAATAGTTAATGTTGCGTCTGAATGGTTTGAGGTTAGAGATCCAGCTTTGAAAATCCCTGTCTGAATTTGAGCTTAGCTGCGAAAAAGCTTCTCTAACTTGACAACAAGGGTTAGAACCTCTGTACACACACGATCAAATATACACACACAAAAATGCATACAAATACAGACTGCAATAAACTCCACATATCCTCATTTCCACGCACACAACAGCAGGTGCTGTAAAAGGCCCAGTTGCTGTGTGGGCGGCACTGAGGTGTGAAAGGGAGCTCATACAGAATTGATGGCTGCCGACAATGTCTGCAAAACGGAATAATGTGCCATTCAGTAGCCATTCACTATATATGAGACTAAACTAAGAGGGATCGGGGAGCATGAGAGACCTCAAGGAAAGCCAGAAGACAGATGAGAGACAGGGCTGGGGGAGCTGGGGAGAGATATCAACACATCTGTGTACAGCCTTGACTCTGTCCTGCTTGAAGCATCTAAATCCCCCTGGCTTTTCAGGCTTACCTCTTCACTGACATCACTCTTTCAAACAAAAATCACAGAAATCCTGTGGTCAAGCTCACGTATACAGGTGCACACAAGCACATTTGTCCAAAATCAAGAAGACTACATGCGAGTGCTAACTGCGCTAGTTTACTTAATAGCCTTCAATTTATTACTGGGTAAGCTGATGGCTAGTGATTACTATTGCAGCCGTCCATTATAATGACGGTGTACTGATACAGTAGATTCTGCCTTACACTGCATATTGCAAACAGTCATCTACAATACAATAACAAATCAATAAAAATAAAAAGAGAAGTCTATCAAACACTATTTTAGAGACAAAATAATGTTGGATATACAGTGTAGCAAGGAAATTACAATTTACAATTTCATAGAAAAGGTAATTAAAATGTGCTAAAGGAATGTTGGTGTATAGCACAAAAGTGATGCCAGTTACATTACACATAGAAAATTGATCTCAATCAATTCCATGCAGTGAGGTTTACATATTTTATATGGGGGGGGCATTGGATCAATCAGGGCTTGGTTCATCTTGGGAATTAGTGTTGGAGAGAAAATGCAGTTCAGTGTATCCCTACTCATTTTCAAGAATGTGCTACCCATTAAAGTTTTTAATTTGGAAGTGAACATTTTCACCTGCGAGCAATGCTAAATGAAAGGTCAGGGTCACCAAAAACATTAACATTCATGCTGTGGAGAAAATTAATATCCATACCAAATGTCATGGCAATCCAACCATAAGTTGTCACCAATCCTGTTCTACACCAAAGCATGATGTTCAGTCGGACCAACATCGCCATCCTTAGGTCGTGCTGTTGGGGCAAAATCTGGAAGCCTTTTACCCTGCTATCTTGTTTTCCTGCATTTTGTCTTGATTTGCCCTCCCCTCAGCCAATCCTCTCTCCCCCGCTCTGCAGGTTGCCTTGGAAACAGTAAAGGCCCACCAGAGAGGACTGAGGAAGGGGAAGTGTTGATGCGTAAACGTGCAGGTTTGTGGGGAATATGAGAAAACAAATGCACCTCTTTTCTTAGATGCAGTAAACCTGGAAATCCTGCTTGTGCAATTCTCTTGACCACATACTTATTACTATCTAAGTCGTCTTCCAACCTATGTCGGCATGTTTGTACTGTCATTTCACACATCACATGACAAGCAAAAGCCTTCATCACATACATATAAGTATCCTCCCAACAATTATATAGAAGCATCTCTCACCTTGTCAGGTCAACAGGTCAAATGCCAATTCAGACTGACATCCCATTAACCATGTCTCCTTCAATTCACTTTAGTTTTCCATCAGTTTAGTTTTCTGACTTGTGCAGACAATAGAGCAGCAATGGCTTGATGAAGCAAAGGCGCATTACAAAGATTAATCAATACCTTTATTTAACCTTGGTTTCCCCCTACATTTCTCACTTTCTTTCTCTTCCCTGTCGTCTGCTATGGTGAAAGGCAAGGGAATCCCAGAATCACCACACTTCAAACTTTGAGCGAAAAATCTCTTTGATCCAGAACCACTGGCATTGACATCAAAAGCATATCCATATCCATGAGGTTGACACTGACATCTGATTTCCTGTTTCCATCATATTGTGTGTACTGTAGTGTGTACAAATAGTACAGATGCAAAATAGAAGTGTTTTGTCAGACATGATTATCATGATTAAGCATAAGACAATGTTTCATATTGTTGCTAATTTGACAGATAAATAAGTAAGATGAGAAGTAAATGACAAGCTCAGTCACAAAAATCCCAAATCCAGAGTCAGCCAAACACTGGCAGTTAGTACATTTGTGAAGCCAAAAATGCAGCTGAAAATGTAGATTGACTGAAAGTCACCACCCATGGGGCCAACCACCACAAATAAAGTCTTAACCTGAGGGGAATACAGGTCAGTGCTCTGCAACAAAGCCAGTGAGGCCCAACATAAATTTTACTAGTCAGGCCTTTATGACCAAGGAATTATAGATTATAGCACTGTGTAAACATAGACAAAATATAAACATGCACACATGCTAACGAATCATGTTCCTAACAACCACCTCATTGTCACAGCAGAGACAGATTATCACCTCTACTGGTTTATAACATTTAGAAAAATAGTATAGGATCCAGTAGTTTTATTATTCACATTTATTGTCTGCTGCACCATTCATATCCGCTCTGGAAATCACCTGTCCTGTTCTCCTTTGAGAAAAAAATCAGAAACCAAAAGGGAGAAATGTATAGTTTATATTTTTTGGTTTCATGATGACGCATTAATTTGACGGAATGCTGCTCTGGTATCCGTCTAGATGGAGACCTCATTTCAATACAGCCAATCAAATCTTGCATTAAGCAGTAACTTCAGCGTTCCATCATAACCAGAGCAGACGGTCACACTGAGCCAGACGGCAGCCTGCTACACAAGAGCCACAGACTTTGAACAACAACCAACATTAGCTTTCCTGCTAAAGTATCCTTCTCATCTAACTTACAAACATGAACACACATCTTGTGCTGCACCTCAGCTTGTTGAATGAGCGACCAAACAAACATTCACCGGGGAATAGTGCACAGCTAACGTCAGGCTAAATAGCTGATTAGCTGCTCAGCTGCAGCACATTAAACAGCATGTGAACGTACCTGCAAATGTCACTCCAGTCTGGTTAGATGCTGTTGTGGTTCTTACTCTTCAATACCACCAACAACGCGCTGTCTGCACATGATGTGTAGTTTGGTTACCCTGTCACACGGCACTCTGGCAGCCTGCCAGCTGCTGTCAATCAAACACAGATCCCGACACGCCCCTCCAGCCAGAGGAAAGAGACTAGAAACAGCATTTC
Organism: Macquaria australasica; assembly: GCA_005408345.1. NCBI lineage: Eukaryota > Metazoa > Chordata > Actinopteri > Centrarchiformes > Percichthyidae > Macquaria > Macquaria australasica. The sequence goes on from SEMN01000313.1 coordinate 61,613, forward strand.
TGATATTTCCCCAAAGACCTTTTTTCTTCCTTTTAATAATAAAAAACTAATAACAATACATTGAAAAAACATGTTGACATTATTTATGACTACAAACAGGAATGACTAAATGTGATTTCAGTATCGTCTTTAACTGAACTCTATAAAAGTATTGTCTACTTGCTATTATTGGCTCTGACTGGCTGAGTGCTCTGTTCCAAAGATCTGGTGAAGGCTGGCACCTCTTCACTACATCTATAAGCTGTTGATATATGATCAACATAAATGTATCAATCATACAGACCATGTAAAGTATACAATGGCTCACATTCTAATAAAGGCCTTCATGGACAAAAGGTCAGTGGAAGTATTTCAGTCCTGTGGAGTGAGTATCTTGTGCATGAGTGAAGCCTTTTTACTCCATGCAGTGCTATTTTTGGCTCAACTAACTCACAGCACTGCCTTTAGTCTGTACGCACCGCTTCACCAGTTAAATCATCCTGTCGTCCTTATTTCTTATGCTCGCAATTTTTTTTAGACCAAGTGCCTGATCTGCCTCTATGACAGCTGGCAATGCATTACAGTTTATTTTTAATAGAGTAGGAGCTTCAGTTGCCTTTGCTACCATATGAGAAAATAACAAGAGACGTAAACTAAATTAGCAAAGAATCACGAGCTGTGAAAGTCCCCTAGGAAACAATTTGTTGATATTACCAGAGTTTCTGACAGGATTCCCAGTTTGAATGGACTCTTCTACCTGATATAAGTGGTTTGACTGGTTCCATTTAGATCATGTGTTGCATGTAAAGCAGCCTCTCTGCAATCATCATCAAGCGAACCACATTTAGATCCTTTGTAATACTATAATGAGTTATCCGAGTTATCTGGCTAATTGTTGAACTGTAGTTATGTAGGATGAGTCATGCAATCATGAAATCCATTAAATTGATATGTTACAGTACATGGCTAGTGTTCTATTGCATTATAGATTTCTTGCCTTCTGACTCTCTATTATCATCACAATATGATAAATCATCAGAACACGCCCTCCTCTACTCTATTCAATCTCTTAATTCCCCCCAACATTTGGATATGTCACCTTATTTTATATTATACTTCACTTCTGGTGTTTTCTATAAGATGCATTTTATGTAATCGTCTTATCTACATACTCTATAGTGTTCCTTTTCTTCCTCTACCCCCTCCAGCCCCAAAAGAATCAGGGAACTTGATGTGAAAGAAGTTTCCTGATATTACTGCTTCCCTGTTTCTTTCAAATTCCACCGCATTCCCCAAGCTAGTCTCTTCTTTTGATACCAGAGTTACTGTAGGGTATAGTTCCCTGGCGATGTACCATTCTATAGTCAATGTTTGCTTCATGCTTTATGTTTCCTTTCAACTTAAGGATCAGAAAGAAAGACAGTTATTTTGTAACAGACACCAACATTTGGTCTAGAAGGAAAGATTATGATCAAATACATTATTCAGACCCACCAATATCCAGTGAAAACGAGCAGTGCTGAAAATCCACACACATACCATTCTGGGAATGTGTAAAGAAAGCTCCATGCTCAGTGCTGCAGCTAAATCAAGTAGCATTTGGAGGTGATCCAAGTAAAGCCCATAAATAAACCTTGTGATCACCTCATTGTCACTCAAAACACATTGTTCAGGAGCCACACACCCATACATACAGAGTATAAAGGAAACAAAGCAGAATTCCACTCTGAACTCACACAAAAGATGACAATTTTGCTTCTCACCCACTCTTACAAAGATGCCTCGCCCCAAAAGTCCTCCCTTTGACACAACACCACGGCTTGTTCCCAGTCTTTGCCTCATTACACTGAATAGCAACTGTGAATTAAGGCCTCAAATAGAGTACATAGAAATGCCAAATGATGGGTAAGAGAAACACAAAACAAACAGGTGTGCCTTCACTTTATGCTTCAGTGACGGCGCGTTTGCACCGTGAGCTTGAGCAAGAGCTTGTCAGGCACACACAGAGGCAGACAGTGAGACACACTCAGAGAGGGACAAACATCAACACAAGGATAAACATAAATCAGCTAAAAGCCCAGTTTTTCTGTGACTCTCTGTGAAGATATTTGTCTACTTCCAAGCAGTCTGTGGAGGGAGGTTTATTTCTCCATGACACCTCCCGGTTGTCTCTCCTCCGTCCAGTAAATCAACCTTAAATGGCTCGGGCTGTTTGTCCGCTGTCGGAGTCAAAACAGTGGAAATGCAACTGAGTATAGCAAACATTGATTCTCTATAAGTGAAGAAGAAGTAGAACAAACACAGCTGACCCATGTGATTGAGTTGAAGGAATGATTATCCATTGCTTGTGTGCGTGTGTACTTGTGTGTCTAAGTCTGTATCTTTGGCCACATTTTTTTTCCCTGGCTTATGTGTCTGTGTGTGCTACTCGTAAAGATTAAGCACTGCGATTTATCACAGTATAGACAATATAGATTGTCCAATACAGAACAATCAGCAATCCTATATCCAGTCAGCAATCACAACTTCAAACATGTGTATATTAACAGCCGCAGTAAATCAATTAAATTTGTATACCTATACAAAGACTCTTTGACTAGAGTCACAACTTCCCAGAACAAATTTACTAGACCTTAAATGTGACCTTTAACATTTAGGTGGCTAACAAGTGAATACTCAACAGTCAATAAGGTGGTCTGAAAGGGATGAGTGGAGGGAATTGGCAATGGCTGATCAATAAGTCCGGCCTGATGAATTACTGCGCATTGGAGCAGCCTAGTAAACAGAGAAATGATTAAACACAGCAGCCAAGAAGGAGCCGCTTGGTTGATATCAATTAAAGCAATGAGAAAGAATGCACTGGTTACTGTTCATAACCGTCGCTGGGTATTTCATCATGGATGATAACATGCATGCAAGGCAATATTAATGATGGATTAGATTACACAGCTGCTTAATGATAAGTGTGGGTTTATTGAAGTCACCTATACTGGGAGTCTTCAGTAAATACACTTCACGCTTTTAAAAGTTTAATTCCAATCAAACTAATTGGGAAGAAGCAATTGAGGGGAACCAAAAGACTTCACCAAATACCCAACACAAAAGATAGGATGATTATATACTGTCTTTCTGAATAACTTTTTAACTCCAACAGCTGAACATTTTCTGGATCAATAAACTGTCACACCAATTTACCTGCGAGAGAAGAGAGTAAATAAGCCAGCAAATACCATACTGTCACAAACAATAGATGAGAAGTCTGATGTGGTATTGCCTGGAATTTCTTGCGCATCTCGAAAGTCACAGCATATCCGCAGACCTCCTCTGCCTCCCACCTGCTGGGCGTCTCTGTCGCAGGGGTTCTGACACATGCAGATCCCCCACTATGCGCTCAATACAGATTGCTCCTTTAATAGTTTTATACTCTCTCTCTCTCTCTCGGTGTCTGTGATGAGTGACTGAAGATGACATGAAAGCATGACAAACCCAGTACATCTCCCCTTCCTCACACTCTCAAGGGCTCCCTTCCCTGCCAGACAGGCCTTCAATTACCCAAGCATAAGTAGACACTAATTTGCACCAAGTTCCAAGCTTTTTTCAATCATATTGCTTACACCTAGCGCATACTCTTGCATCGACACTTGGCAGTGAAGAAGACAAATGCCAATTAGATAAACAAGAAAAGAGCACATAAGTCACAGAGCTTTCTGTCAGGCACTACAAAGCTTTCTACTTTGTGCTGCTTGCATGTTGTAAAAAAAATCTCCACGTACAAAAGGAGATTCATCGCCTCAGTCTCAAACGTGGATACACATTCGAACATACTGTGCACACGCGCACTCACACGTATTCAGAAGCACGTTCCTACCTCATCCCAGCTCAGAAACAATGACACCCTAATCCGAGGACAATATGGGCACTAATCCACATAAAACAGGGATTGTACGGAGAGACAAACGTGGGAGTGAGGGAGAAAAAGAGCTAGCACGCTAACAAGCAAAGGAGGCTAATCCTGATGAGAGATAGAGGCCGGGAGAGAAGGATAAAAATTACTGTTAGGCAAGACCGATGAAGCAAGAGGGAGAATGGAAGTATGAAAAAGAGAGAGAAGTAGAAGTAAAGTTCAGACATAAATGGTCCGGACATCAGAGTACATTTAGTATACCTAAACAAGATTCTAATTTTGTAGTTTAGCAAACTCACAGACTAACGTTAATAAGCAACAGCTGATAAAATCCACCAATGGCAAATCAATGGCTGCTGGCTAAAAATAAGCAGCCTGTGGATTGCTGATTTCCAATATGTGACTGGAAAGTCATGAAAAGGGGCTATGAACTACATGCCTATAGTAGGATCCCACAAAATCTAACAAAACACATTTCTGCCTTTCCCGAATACATTCTCAGTGACATTTCTTGACTTTTTTCCTTTGATTTGATTGGCTTTTTGCAGTACCACTAGCCAAACATCAAACACTTTTCCACGGAGACTGACAAATTATCAGGCTGATTCCATCATCAAGCAAAAGAAAAACATCAAAAGATGATATAATTATTGTTATGGTCAAACTAGTCAAAAACCATTCATAGCTCACCTAAATTTAAAGTTCAAACCAACAAACAGAGAGCTAATAAGTTGAAAAAACATGTTATTTAAATGACTCACTCACTCGCTGTTATTAGAAGTTACTGTGCACATCGTACATAGACCTGGATTTATCCTAAGACCTCTCATTGAAAAGGGGGCACAGATTCAAAAGGTGAACTCTCAACCTTACCTACAGCAAGCAAGCTGATCGGGGTTATCTCAGGCTGGAATTAATTACATCAAAGTCTACGATCCAGAGGGCTGAGCAGATGACATTTACAAGAGGCCAACCGAGGCGCTTAATTACACACTTTCATAAAGTGGCAGAATTAGTGTGCCAGACTGCTACCACACATAAACAGCAGAGGAATAACAACACTAGCAACCTTTTGGAGAAGTCAAACAAAACAGGTAAAGGGGATGAAGTGTTTTGGGTGACATTTTATGGTGTCAAAACCCAATAACGAAGTGCTGTGCCAGAGGAGAAGTGAGAGCAGTTCAGGTTCCTGCTGCTTTTTGGGGAGATGAGCTCACTGACTAAAAAATGCATGGCTATGGAGAAGGGTGAGCGCTGTGCATGAGTAACGGTGCAGCAAATGTGCCGTGTGGCGTTCCTTGTGTTCATCTGACCTGCTTTTCACAATGATGAATCTCCAACAGGGTGGAGCAAGAAGATTCCCTCATATCTTTATCCATTATCTCATAGCTGTGAGTCATCCTTGTCTTTCTATCTCTCACACTTCAAGCATTGTATCCCTTTTTATTTCTATTTTTCTATTCCTACTTTTCCTTACCCTCTACCTTTCGATCTCCCTCTCAGATCTTTCTGTGGCTAACGCCTCTCCACCAGTTGATGTCTCTTTTCCTGTATCTCCCCCTTGTCTCCCTCACCATCTCCCTCTCTCTCTGTTAGGATGCAGTGAGGGTAGGCCCTGTCAGTGTCTAGTCTGTCAGTGTGGAAACAGCAGGGAGCAGAGAGCCTTTCACAGAGCCAAAATCAAGACAGACATGCGAGAAACACCTCAATGTTCACTCTTCCTGACTGCACAACAGCCTTGTATGCATGTGCAGTACAGAAATGCACGCCCTCGCACACACAAACAGATACACAACACAGCCAACACATCCCGCTCACTGCCCTACTATTTGCCTCAGTCTGTCTGTAACTTTGTGCCATTGTCACACTGCTCACACCTCAGTTGCTTCCCTACAGTGGGACAGGCTTCCTCTGCTGCAATCCACCAACCTGTGTTCAGCCCTTTGCAAAGTCACACACATATGCACTCTCATACAGACACAACACACACATACATTCATATACACACACACACACACACGCTGCTTGCTCCAGGCACTCTGTCAAACATCCCCATACCACAGGGTCACATTTCCAGAGGGACCCATGTTTCTCACACTTGAACTGTGTTTAACACGGGTGGGAATGTTCATCATCTCCTTTAAATATGAGATCACTTATTTTCATGGAATCATTTCAATTATTGATTTTAACTTTGATGATTGATTAAAGTGTTGACATTGTGCAAGATCTTACTTTTTTTTTTTTTACAGAGATTAAAATTTATAGAGCTAATACAGAAAATACAATAAGACAAAAGGACAAAAAAAAGGAGTGAGTGATAAACAGCACGAATATAAAATGCTGAACAAGCAATTGTCAAAAGGACAGTGCTCAAATTTTATTCCCAGATGATGAATCATTATAGTTAAGTGGACCTGCACAGTAGCCTACATAAAATCAAAACTGAAACTGCAGCAAATAGTCCATTGGCTGTGCACACATTTTGATCCCTATAGTGTACATAATATTCAGTTGTGTGTTACTGGATGCAGATGTCTGCTGCAAGGAGCAAAGAGAAGTAATCTAAAAAAAAGGCATATTTACATCACCTGCTGTTACAATAGCAGCTCATGGAGGAGAGTATAAAAAGATGTTATTTTATGTATTTATTTATTTTTTATTTATATGCAGTCTATGCCACGCAAACACCCTGCATTTTCAAGCCAGTGAGTAACTTTGTGTCATCAAATGTACTAAAACTGTCTGCAAAAAAAAAAAAAGTTTGGATTTTCTTTTTTCAAATGATTATGATATCAGTGAGTACATGTTTACATTTGTACACGGTCTCATCCCTAGTGAGAAATACATGTGTAGTTGCCCATGCAGGCAGTTAAAGAGAACTGGTGGTATAGATGGACATATGCACACACTTCTTGGGCTGCTATAAAGCACTGCAAACAAACTCACCCGAAGCCACAAGTTCACAGGGAAAGATGACCTCTCTGTACATGGTCCACCGCGCAGCGGATGCATCATGCTATGTTTGAGTGTGCACTCCTGTGTCCACTTGTGTGAAAGGGTGTGCTTCGATATCTTCTGTTAAGATGTGTCCGTGTGTCTGTGTGCAACTATAGTGTGGGAGTGTTGTTTTCCACCCCTTATCTGGAGAGCAAAACAACAACTTGTCCTGACCGCAGACCAGACCCTGTCTTGCCGCCCACTCACCCAGAAAATAAATAGAGGGCAGGAAGGAATGAGGGTAGAGACCCAAAAAAATGAGTGTGTCTTGCAGTGCTGTCCAGAGCAGACGTGCTTGGCAATGACTTGCAGGGCAATGGGAACTGTCAAGAGCTCTCTTAGCTCATGTCAGTTCTATAAAAAGAGAGAAAAGGAATAAAGAAAATATGAAAAATAATCCCAAAAAGGCTCAGATGTGGGATTCAGTAATCAAATATTAACATAATGTGAAGTGGGGAAAGAGACGGCTGCAAGGATTTCAACAACAACATCACTCTCTAAACCGAACCACACCAGTCATTTTAAGTTAAGAACAATATAATGCATGATTACACTTGACCTAAGTCTAAGGAGCTGGTGTTTGACTTGACACTTACTATTCTGACGAGTGTACAAATAAGTTAGATTGCTCAGAAGTCAAAAACATTTAACTGTTTCTATGAAGAATATGAGATACAGAGAGATAGAGCCAGAAAATATTATTTTTCTCATACTTACCCTAAATTATTAAAACAGCAATTCAATGTTTTAGTAGTGAAGATGAAAAACAGTTTTAAAATACTAATGCACCATGGGTAAGTTGCACAAAAATTCATCAACATTCTTGAGTTTTCTGAAGGTTTCTGTTATATTGGAATATTGATTTACAGTGTGTTTGTGAAAGTCAGTGTGCATGCAAGACATAGTAGTATGTGTGTGTTTATGTAAGTGTGTGTGTGGGTGTGAGCCGAAACAGTCTTCATTAGGCTGACGGAGAACTGCCACACAACAATCAGCCATTAATTAAGTGTCAGAAGCATTTAACGGTCAGACACGCTTGCGGCCGATTCCCATGCCAGGCACTAATAACAGCTACAATCTGCCAGAGTGGAAGCTCTGCTTACTCGGACGTGCCAGACAGCCCACATTTTACAAGAAAATTAGTAAATACATTCAGTAAAATTACAGCCCATAATAGCTGGGCTTCCATTTAACATTAACTAAGTTCAGACTCTTGAACCCCATTCTAATAGGAAGCACTTGTTCCTGGCTTCTTCTGCTTACAGTATATCTGCCTGTCACTGTGGCGTTCTCACTGGAGCAAAAGCTGCACCACGTGAACAAACACATCCAATATACTGTGTATAAAGGAACCAATTGTTGCCAGGGGCAGGTTTTTGATTTGTGTAGCAACTACATAGGAACTGCAGTCTCCAAGACAAAATTAGAAAGGCAGTCTGCTGTTGTGAGGGCAGGTGTGTAATTAACAGTCCCACCAGAATCACCAGGGTGGCTATTGTGTCCACAAATGACTGAATTAGCTTTGGCTTTCCTGAAAAGCTGCACTTTGCAATCAATTACAGCAACTTCAGTAACATTTCAAGTTCAAACATTTTACTGAAGCTGGTGTTTTATAGATAACCGTAACAACATGCAGCAAAGGCTCAGAAAAATAAATAATACTGGCGTCAGGTTTAAATATGCTTATGGAAGAAATTGCAATCCAAATACTGTCTTGCTAGAAAGCTTAATAGAAGGTTTGCAAGGTTGCACTGTTGAATGCATTCTCAAAAAAAAAATTCTATAGGGAGTTGATGAAAATACTTCACAAGGCCTGGGTTTTGCCTTGTTTAAAGCAGCGAAATACAGGATCAAGATGTTCTGGACCTGGTTAGTCACTGAGGACACGCAAATGCACACAGGAAAACACAGAAACAGATTTGTTTGCAGAAAGCCCAGGTGAGGATTTCACCCATATGGTTTCATGGAAATAACAGCAGTGAGTCACTACTTGTGGGAGAGCAGACATCAATAAACAAAAACTGAATCTTAATACGCCAGCAAACACACAAAAACTGGACTGTGGCCAAGTCTAGAGGCATCTACATGGCCCTTATCTCTTACAGTAGGTTTCTGTTCAAGGCTTTATTGAACTCTTACATGGTTGACATTTACAATCCATATTAAGGCTTTGGTGCTGCTATAGCAACTGCACAACTCCAGTGACAGACTCATGGTGTCTGGAAATAATACAGGACGTTTGGGGACTTGATGTCCATTTCTCATTCATGTTCTGCCATTGATTGTCTTATACTTCATAATGAAACAAATAGGCCTTCTCCGTTGGAGTTATATATCTTCATTTGATACAGATAGATACAAACGCCTTGCAGATCAGTCAGTAAACTAACATACTCAAAGGCCAAATGATATTTAATGCCATTTAAACCTGTGACTTACTAGTTTTTGCAATCATCATAATTGAGTCTAATCAAAATGTTGTATTCTACAATAAGCATACTTTTGGTCATCCCTGGGAAAATGTGGTGAAAATACAATCTCAATCTCTGCAGGAAACAAAAACAAAAAAAAAAAAAAAAAAATAACACATCAGATGGCAAAGTAAACAGGGTTTGTGTGAGCAATACTCTGAAGAAACAGGGGCTATTATACCCGACATGTTTTGCGTTGATTACTAAGTTGGAGTTATTTAAAGATGCATATACCTGCAGTGAGAATTACTGTGTTAAAAAGGTATGTGTTAGTTGTGCTGGGTTCAGCTAAATGTGTTCACTTGTGTTCCGTTTAAGAGTATTGGAGAGCAGTGCTTCCTGAGAGGTAGAGATAAAATTACTTCTAGTGACAATAAATTAACATGGCACAGTCCTGTTTCAGCTAAAATGTACTGAAGCTTTTGAGAACCCAGCAATCAAGTTTAAAAGATTGTGTGACTTTTCTGCACAATGCCTGTGTAAACTCATCTTACACTCATGACAGAGTAAAAGACAAAGCTATAGGTCTCATACGTCCATTGGGTGAATTTTGTGATGGGTTACATTTCATGCATTCAATGTATTTTGTGGCATTTCTCTTAACCAGAAACCCATGCTACTCAAAGTGGCCTCTCTGATGGCCTTGTGTCACCTAGCTTCAATGAGCTATCTCATGAGAGCTTGCTGACATTGGGTTTAATGGTATGAATAGAGAATAACTGAGATTAGGCTTAAATCAAAATTAAATTTGAAACTTTAAATCATTTACAGGTAATTTAAACATTGCTTTATTACTGTTTAATACTGGAATTTGTGTAAACAGCTGTATACTACAAAACATGAATAAATCGAAAGAGGTGTTCCATGTAACCGTTTTTAATGTAGTTTTCCTCAGTACAGTACAGTATTCATGGTAAATAAATGACCTGAATATGGTGTATGGTGTGCAAGTGTGCTCTGGCAGAAGGTCAGGCACAGAAGGCCACAGTCGCTTTAAATGTCAACATTGTTTCAAGCTGCTGGCAGCTGCATTAGGCATGGAGCATGTTTAAATGCTACAGATACTGTGGAATAACTACCTTGACTGCTCTCTGGGTTGGGCAGCTTATGAATGCACTTTGCATGGTGGTGTGTGTATGCGTACATAAGTGTATGCATGCACACATGCACAGCAGTCTTTCCTCAGCTGTGAAAACAAGGAGGCTGAAGCCACTATGTTTGCATGCTAATCACTTTTTCTCTCTTCCTCTTTCTGTCTCTTTTTCACACATTGTAGCAAGATTTTCAAGCTGAGGTGTGGTTTTTCCCTTCTGCTTGAATGTTTCCACTGACGAAAACAGTAATAATAATAATAATAATAATATTATAAAAAGAATAATATTATTGAATATGCATTTTTTTAGGGAGGCATGGCATATTGCCATGCTGTGCTGTCATGACAACTCAACCTCTAATTATGCTGAGAGTCTAAAAGGGATACATGATATTTTTCATATCAGCATTGTTATAAAATGAATCCCAAAACAAATGTTTTATCCTTAATTTCGCTGCCTTTTGTCTGATTATTTAAGAGTTATAAGTTGAATCTTTAAGTTGAAAACTGTATGAGAATTAAATGTATTCTATCCTCATATCAAATTTGTATTTCATATCATTATTATTTTCCATTGCGGCTACTGTAATGTAACTTTGAAAAATCACGATGTAATTAGATTTAAAATGAGCCAGAGAAAAGTTTATTGGTTACAGGATTTCATGTTAGCAATACTCCAACAGGTAGATAGTTGAATACTTAGTAACTAAGTAACTACTTAGTAAAACCCTGTATAGTAATTTAAAAATAATGAGAAGTATTCTATTTTAGTCCAAATTTGCAATTATAACATTACACAACCTATCATTATGTGTGTTTCTTTGATTCATCCATGTTAAAGTAACTTCATCTTCAGTGCAGCTGCATTTGAACGGAACCTGTGCTTATTTTGACATAATAGCAATAACTTGCATCTCTTTGTTAAACCTCTAGAAGCACCAATTTCATCATAAACTAATGCACTGACAGAGCATGAGCTCCATAAAAGCTACAGAGACATAAGACAATGGAGTACTGCATCCATGCAAACTGTATGTGGAATGGCCATATTCTTGAATCAAACAGGGACACACACCGTGGTCATTTGTAACATGTGTTACAAGCATGTTCTTTATGTGTGTTTTTGTTATTTGTTGTCTTCTTGTACAATGATGATTATTTCATGCTGGAGGCTACTTGTCACATTTAATCAAAAAAGTGGACTGTGTTGTTTGTAGCCAAATGAGAATCTCTAAAAAGCAGACTGCATTGCTATTTTGTGAGAAGGCAGTATACGTCAATAGAGAAAAGACAGGGATGTAATATGGCTGCTGAGTGATGCTAAATATGCAATCAAAATCATCCAAACAATCAATGTAAATTGCTCTTTGGCAAACAATTACTTTTGTCCATCTTTCCTAATCAAACCCAATTTTACCAGAGCGAGCAGCAACAACATCCAAGTATCTCTTAGGTGCCCAGCAGGTTATAAAAGCCCCTCAACACCTCCCTTTAAATTACAGACACAAGCACACAAACAGGGCCATAATATACCCCTGAGTAAAATGTGTATTAGTCCCGGTGGAGGGAAAATTGAACATTAGGATTGTAGGATTTGATCCAGGTCTATACTCTTCTTTCGCCTCTGTCATCACACATTCATTTGGCCAAGTCCCCGATTTAAGGGGACGAGCCTCATTTTTCAATTAGGCACTAGACTCACTCATGCTTCACTGCTTTCTCATCACCCTCATCTACTCTGCCCCCACCTTCCTCTCTCTCATGCTAATCAGAAGAGGGGGGGTGTCGAGAGGAGGTGATACAGACACTATTGTAGATCAGCTCTGATGGCTGCAGGAGAAGGCTGTGTTGCTGGAAGGACTCCCTCTGCTGCTCCTTTACTCACTTTCAGAAAAAATACGATTGCCTATGGTGACTTATTGTTACCCCAAGCCCTTCATATATCCATTGTTTGATTGATTGACATTGACATTTTGAAGCACCCCTCTTCATAATGCAGTACTGCCAATACGCTGTTCTAGTTCATTTATAATTCACCTTAGATGCAGATCTTTGATATACAGCAAGTAATGAATTTAAAGTTGGAGATATGAATACAAGCTACAAGACTAGTTTTAAAAATGTATACTAAATGACTTCATGAAATATTGTGTGCATGTCTATTTTCTCCTATTTCAGACACCTGCAGTGACTTAATGCTGAGGAGGCAGACTGCTTGAGTCGTGCAGCAGGGCTGGCTGTGGTTTTTTTCTTCGGCTGACCCAGTTGGGAGGCACATTGAATATGCAACTAAGACACAGAGAAACTTGGCGACACATGACTGAATAATCATCACGGTACTTTGATATTCAAGAGAGAGAGCGATAACATTAGGGTGGAAGCAACAAAATGTGGGAGCCATGGAGGCTGAGATTCGAGGTAGTGGAGAGAAAGGAGAGAAGGGAAATAAGGAAGGAGAGAAAAAAGATGGAGAGAAAACAGGCAATGGTGGAGTGCAAGGAATGCAGTAAGACATGAAGAGATAAGAGTTCTCTTCTATTCCCAGAAGATACTTTCAGAAGCTCAGCAAATGTTCCTAATTCCCTTTGCCTCCGTTAGCCTCCTTCTCTATAGCGACAGATTAAACATGAATAAAGACTTTGCAGAGAGATGGAGAAGAGAAAGAGGAGAAGAATAAGACAGAAAAAAAAGGAGTCTGGTGGTTGCCATAGTGATGAGAGGGGAGAGATTCCAGAGTGGTCTCGGCCATTACGCAGTGTGTTGGGGAGATGGACTGTGCAGCACTTAGGCTTATTGCAGTGTGGGCTGAAACAGAACAGATATCTAATATAGACGAGATGGGCTCGCACCAAAATGGTGGATGGTAAGCACAGTCCTAATAAAAAGAGGCTGTAGAATACTGAGGTTTTACTGCCAAAAGCTATGCTGAGAAAAGCCAATCAGGCTAAGAAAAAAAGACATTTATCCCATTTGAGAAAATGGAAGGACATCCAGTAATGAGTAAAAGCCACACACACATACTCAATGACATCTACACAGAGACATACTAAGGCACACAGACAAATGTATGCACAAAAACATAATCAGAAGTACATTGATCCCCTCCAACAACAGCCAAGTACAACCACGCTATTACTACAAAGCCAAAAATAACAGTTGTCATCTTTGGCTAGGCAGTGGGTCATATGTAATGAGCAGGCACAACAACGGTTTAAGATAGGACGGCTGTTTCCTGTCCAATCAACAAGACATTAGCATGAAACAAACGGAGCAAGATCAATTTCAACAATCTTTTTGCTTAACTAAAATAGCCTAAACTTGTCCCGATAAAAACCTATAATTACAGATGTGACGCAAGCAAGCTGCATTCAGGGTAATGCCCACCTACACACAGCTGTCACTTTACTTTAAAGTACATTATTCACAAGTTTACATTCCCTGAGGTAAACTAACACACTCCACTTGTCCTTGCACTGTTTTGTGCAGGAAAAGGAACAAAACCTGACAGCAATGAGTATTTGCCATCAAAAGGCATTAAAATGGAAAACTATGGAAATAACACACAAATAAACATGTAATTTGACAGGCTGTTTATGGTATAACTTGGTCTATTAAGTGTAGCTGTCCTAAGGTTGAGCTATCAACACGCAGTAATACAGTGCTTTCTGTCAAACAATAAAATGAGATTATGTATCATTCCATCATGCAAATAGTCTTGTGATTATCCGTCACATTTCACTGTTATACAAAAGGGTGACTTATGCAGTAAGAAAAGAGGAAAAAAGACCGGTTATGAGCCAAGTAATTTGTTTATGAGCATCTTTGGCTCAAATGGAGTGTAACAAAGTGCTTACATAAATAACAATAGACCCTTTTCACAGCATTTTGACTTATCAAAGCAGGAAAAGCACAGGTGGAATTAATAGCATTAATGATGGCTGCATTCCCTTTAGGAGAGCCAGCTCCAGGACTCACTGACATGGCTAAATGAGACACTTAATGGAATGGAGCCATTGTTAATGTTATTACTTACACCTGTGCTTTTCCTGCTGTGACAAGTCAAAATGTCTGCCATGAAAAGGGTCTACTGTGGAGACAGAGAAAACCAAATGAGAAAAGAGCTCGAGCTCGATGGAACACTATCTGTGAGAAGAAACTGAAGGGGTAAATAAAATAATAATAATAAAATTACCACCTGACAAACACCAGATACTGGTAACTTCCTGAGATGATATATACAGTGAGATCTCTGACTATCTACAATCTTTGGTCTTTGCCTGTCCTCAAATTTGTTCCCTGCCGACCGTTGTGCACCATTTCTAACTGTGAACTAATCAAATCAAAGAAGAACAGTGGCTCTGTGCCAGTGGCTTCTGGTCAAACTGACTTCATACAAAGCAGCACAAAGCAGTGTGTCAGCTTCTGTGACATCTCCCTGTTGTTTCTCAGCCTCCTGAGTAGTTCAATAGCAGAAAAGTCATTTGAAACTTCACATTACTCCTGTCGACATCGGGTGTGAGGCTGCCAAATAATACAAAGAAGAAGAAAAGATCTATAATGGAAATTAACTGGGCAAATTTTAAATTATAACTTTAAATCTCCTTTTATCTCTTAACTAAATGTTTCAGACATTACAAATATCACAGAAAGTGGCTAGAGTGCTTTGGCCAGCACGGGATATACACAATGTGTTTTTTGGTTTGTTTACCTAGCTGCTCTTACCATCCAGCTGATTTAAAGCCTCGTGTTAATTTTAATTAGTAACCCGTTAAAAACAGGTCTAGCCATGGGGTGGAGGTTCATTATCTCTGGCCTTTGTGCCAGGGCGCCCTAGTGGGATTTTGGTGGCACAGAGAAGTCAAATAACCCATGTGTGCCATGAGCAAATTGCCAAAGAGGTTCAAAGGAAGAGGAGAGAAGAATATAACAGAACAAAATGAAGGGAAGCAGAGAAGGGATGCAGTTTCACGTCATCTGAGGAATAAGGAATAGAGTGCTATGATACATAGGTGTGCATATCATGCGTAATAAAGGCCAACTGTGGGTGGTCTTCCATCCATTCAGTGACAGTGACCTGATGCTGTGCTTTGCGTATCTCCTGTATTTCTCACTTTCCAATTAACAATCACGCTAACCTACAGGGCAGCGCCACATTTCAGCACAGTGGGGCCTCCCTCTTTTCCCATGTGACACGGGTCATTGCAGTTGGTCTCGCCAGTGTCACGAAAGGTGGGTGACAGGTAATTATGGCTTTGCACTCATTTCCCCTGATGCTCAACTGCTTGATATCTCTCAACCAGTCTCCCTGGTACCAAAGTCACCACAAGATTTAAGATTTACATTATTTCACATTGTTCACTTTATTGATGTATGTGTGTGCCATAGACTGTGTGTATGTGTGTAGTACAAAAAAAGAAAGTAGTAGCTCAAGTCGTAGAAGTGTTCGAGCTACCAAAATGAATCATTTACAGTGTTATATGACTATAGTTACTTAAAAAAGTTTCTGCAAACATATTTGCAGCAAGAGACAATTACATCATCCAAGGTCAGAAGCTAGACAAGTCTGACAGTTGTTTCCACAAGTGAGAAAGAAAGGCACGACGCTCCAATTGCCTCCCCGTGGAGTTAACAAACAGTCTCTTTGCTCTTTTGTCTTCGGTTTTATCTAGTCACGCAATGTGGTCTTAGGCCTCCCGAGTCGCTTGATGTTGCTTCATCGAGCCACATCCCTACATTCACAATATCTCAAAAAGACTGACATACTCCTGTCAGGTAATTAGCCTTATTAGTCGCTCGCTTGTATTTCTTTCCCCTCCCTAAGCTCGCCTTTCCTCCTGCGTGGGTTTGAGAAGTGCCATCATTAATATCATCCCGCCATGGGTCATAAAGCATTCCACGTCACCAAGATAAAGGTCCCAGTCCTTGCCTGGGAAGGGAGAGATGATAACCTAGCTGGATAGAATGGCTTTAAATTAAACCGTCTGATGATACAATTACTTCAGTGCACACTGCTAATTTTATATCGTAATATGAGTCATGGTGTACACCATATTCTCTCCTTCTCGCTTTGTTTTTTCCCCTTTTGTTAGGATATTTGAGAGATTTTGGTCAGTAGCACTGAAGCCTTTTCCCATTAAGCTATGAAACACTAACAGGAGTGGCTAAAAGACCCCACACTAATGAAAATTATTGACATAAATTACTGGAATGAGAGCAATGATGTAGAAAGGAATTAAGGAAGATTTGACTTGAATATGAGTCAAACAGTCTCAGAAGTAACTTATGTGGCTTATTGCACAAGTACTTTGTGACTGACCTTAAATTAATCACATCCACATTTACGCCGTAGGAAAAAATATTTTTCCTATGGCTCAAAAACAAATAACATGGAGGTTGTGTTACCTTCATAGACAGCTTTAAATCCCTGCCCGCTGACCGCGTAGTCAGACAGTAGCCACAGTGTGAGCCTGGAGCCTGTACTCACAATGGGTGAAGGCAGCTGGAACCCCGTTAACCTGAGAACAAATGGACAGAAGGACAATAACGTTCAGACAAAAAAAAAGATCCAATCAACAGCACAGTTGGTTGCAAGGTCAGGTATGAAGCCCGCTTCCATCAAGCCAGCTGTTCCCTCAGGCATTCAAGGATAACTTTTTGTATAACGAGGCTCTGAATCATCCACAAATTATTAAAATGTCAAGACCCCAACAGGACAGAAAACCTCAACAGATTTCTCTCCATCAGCGAAGACAGAGTAAATCATGTATCTATCCGCAGTAAATTAGAAAAACGGCAACCAGTGTGGGAATGAACAAACAGTTGAAAGACGACAAACATAAAATTGTCAGACTCTGAGTCAATAACCATTTCTAATAACCAACCAGCACTTTTTAGGTGTGCAGTTCAACACCTGTAGTCTCCATCTCACCAGTCTCAGTACAAAGGTATCTTAAGTACGTAGGCTTGTTTCACCATTAATAGTCTTAACACAATTCTGAAAAACACTTGTTACCACCAATTTTGGACCTGAATTTATTTATTTATTAAGAGTCTGAAATTGGTCCAAACTTGATCCAAGTGTCACATACTTGATTCTACTTTTAGATATAGTAGTAAAAATATTTTAGCAACTTTTTTAACCTTGAAATTATCTTATCTCTTCTAAGATTTAGGAGAACAACAGAGCTGTTGCAACCTGTAAGGAGTTCCCAGCTGTGGTACAATGATAGGAGAAACGTGCAGCCACTCTGTAGACAGTTTTTGCAATTTCACTTAGTGGAAAGCAGGAACATATAGCTACAGCAGTAATTATTTGGTACATAACAGCTGTGGCTACTGCACATTAAAGATCAAATAACACTGATATTCAATAATTGCTTTATTATAAATAAGAATATAAAATAAAACATTGGATTTGTCAGTGTCACATAACATCACATTATTGCTCCAAGCACAGTTGAGGACACTTGCTAAATTAATCCATACCACAGTATCAACACATATCGATTATGCATGCATGATCTTTGATGTTGTGGCCAAGTGGCCCAGGTGTGCATGACATACAGACCATGACAGCAGACCAAAGGAACATGCACATTTAAGAGGACTTCTTACACAGTAGACATAAAAATAAAACAGTGTATAGACAAAACAGTGCAAGATCTATCGCTAGATTGAACTCAATTGGTGTAAGATAAGATAAGCCTTTAATTGTCCCACAGCTGGGACATTTTCAGCGTTACAACAGCCAGAAAAAGTGTCATATATAGAAATACAATAATAAAATACAATAGAAATAAATAGAAAATAGTCCTGTACACAGTAAAGACAGTAATAATAGTTTTATTATAGTTTTAAGAGATAAAAGGTAATTTAAGTCATTTTTAGCTATTTAGTTTGATCATATTTATAGCCTTTACTAGTGTGATAGTCCCTTGTCATACAAGTGATGCTATTTTCCTTTTTTTAAATTGTGTTTTTCCTGCAACAAATAGTAACATAAACTGAGAAATTGTATTAAATTTTGTGGTTCTGAGTGTTTGTAAACTTCTATGTCATTCACTACTGAAGTTCTCCTTTGAGGTACCATGTAGCCTACTAGTCAAACCTTTGGCATAATTTCTAGGAGTGATTCAGAGGTGCACAATAAACACAGGCTTATGATTCTTGTTTCACTGGGACTTTGTGTGATGTTGCCTTAACCTGAAGCTGACAAAAGTGTCTATGTATAGAATGCTAAAGTGATTTAATTGTTTGTTTTTTTAGCAATTACTAAGTACACGTTTTTTTCAGTGTTAATGATAAACAACAGACAAACAACATCACGTTGAATTGTCTAAAAAATATCCCCACACCTCTCTTTATGTTTTATTATTTGAGACTACTATCAGTAATTAATATGACTTCTGGATAGTTTTGCGCATGAAAACAATGCATGCTGATTTGACAGGGAAAATTAAAGGGCTGATAAAGCGAAAGCCATACCGTTAATTCCACCTAAATGTAGAATGAAGCTTAACTTACCTTCACGTACATTTCATGGTGACTTTACTGTTATTTTCATTAGGATAAATGGTTGTTCTAGTTGCTTATTTTGGTCGCATTTAAAATAACTTAAGCGGTATCGTCAACAGGCTTCACGCGCGTAATGTTATTTAGACGGTGACCGTTACTGCAGGTTTTTACCAGCTGTAGCCAGTTAACATGAATGAGTTAGCTAATTAGCCACACTGAAAAATTAACGTCGGCTGTTGCCTGGTTACGTTAACTACCTGTGCTGGCAGTACGTGTAACCTTATGCTCAGACAAACGGTTTTATACAGTTAAAAGCACTACAGTCTCTCTCTAGCTCTGTAACTTACAGATTTAGCAGCTAACGTTAGGTAGCATAGCCCAGTTTGCACTAAAGCCATCTCATTCACTGCGTAGTAGACCAAACTACCTCCTAATTCAACATTTAGCAAAGCATGTCACCTCGATAATTTAAGTTTATCACCTCTGAATCAGGGGCTCCTGGGCTTTCGGCTGACGGGTAGCTTGTCCTTTCAGTCTGTGAACCTGTAAAGTTAGTTCAGCACCCCAGGGTCAAAACTGAACTTTGCCACAGTCTCATTTAACGTTAGAGCCGTCAGATATCTCGAGTCTGAACACCAGCCACTGTCGTACGTGACTTAGCATCGGTACAGTAGTTTGTTAATTTTAATAATTACTGAGGCTGGATCAGTTATTAATTGGGGTTCGGTGCCCTCTGGTGGCATAAAGGTAAACTGCATGAAATAAGTTTGAATTGACACATACGTAGGCCTACTATGTATAGCCTACATGAGCTCTTTTCAGTTACAGTCATCCTTAATTACTGTACGTCCCAATATATCACACTTTTAAAATTACTAGTCCCAGTTATACATTATCTTAGTTAGAATTGACTGATCAAAACAGTAAAAGTTTTCTGATTCACTTATCATTCTAGAATAACCCAGTCAAATTATTGTAAGTATTGGTAAATTATTAGATTATTAGAGCAGACAGAATCATTGTTTGGAGATGTTTAATAAAGTCCTGTAACGACTAGTGTGGCAAGTAAAACCTCAGGGGGACCAATAAGCAATCTACTAAAATTATGTTAGAAACAAGTAATATAGTTTTGAGTAATGAGCCTCGTCTTATTAGGACCAGCTTTCAGTAGGCTTTACCAGGTTCATCTATTAAATCCATTTAACATGTCTGCCACCCACATACTGGCAGTACTCACATACGCATGCACAAACTAATTACAAAACAGGTGTCTGCTGTTCATTTGTTGCCAGTTACCACAGGTTGATTCATTTGCGCAAAGACATTAATGTGTGTGCATGCGCTATAGATCCCTGACTTACAGATTCTAATGAAGGACAATGTCGCTCACCTTATTTATAGCTCATCCTTAAAATTTCCCTTCCCAAGTGCCACTTTAATTTTCATTTTATGTTCCCACATGCACTCTCTCACTGCATGTGTATCCCACTCTTTACAATCTATTACATCCCTCCCTTTTATCTCTCAGTGTTAAGAGAGGCCTCAGTGTTTCACTTAATCCTTAAGTACCACATTGGAGGTGGGGAAAAATTGCAAAACACCAGTGCGGGAAAGACGAATTGAATCAAAAAGGGAAGAAGACTTTAATATATGCATGATTTCACTCCTCTCTGTGAGATTGTCACGGTGGGATATCAGCTAAACGATGGGACACATGTTCATGCAAATAGCCCCTTCGCTGACCGCAAATTGAGTTGGAAGACAGCCATCTTGGTTCAGCAGCGCACTGCGGGGAAGGAGGGGTTGATAGAGGGTATGATGGAGGGGCTGAAAGGGCGGGGGTGGGGTGGTGGTAGGGGGTTGTCTACAAACACGGTGAGATTCTTGCCGCATCCAAGCCGTGATCATCTGGCATAAGCCAGTCATTTTTCCAGGCTAAGAGAAAACAAAATGGATACCGTCCGAAAACAAACAGAAACTGGCTTCACATGCAAAAGGAGATTAAATATTGCAATGTGATATGGGCTGTGGCAATCTGAGGCGTGCAGCCGGTATTGTGAAAAAGCCAGCTGGGGGATTGACTGTTATCAAGGAAAAGATGCGAGATATGATTGCGATTGAGCGATACAAAAGAATGGATTTGCAGCGCAGGTGTCTCAAGTGAGTTGTAAATTGATGGAGGGAGGATGAAAGAGAGGGAGGGACAGAAGAGGAGAGAAAGAGAGATAGAGAAGTTAAGAAAAATAGCACAGTTATGGGAAATCATTGGCTGTTTCTACTGTATGGAAAGCTGAGTAATCTCAGAAATGAGGGCCTCTAAGGAGGAGAATAGGTGTATATGTGCATGGCTGCAACAGTATATATGCTGTTTGTGTGTGTAAGTGTTTGCATAAGTGCATGTGTGTGTGCACAGAGAGAGCAGAGGTCTATTAAGAGGGCTTTCCACCTGACTGGCCTCAGCATCTTCTCAATGAAGAACCTCTGCTTCCAATTATCCCACCACTACCCATGGGAGAGAGGGAGAGACAGACAGGGAGGGAGACAGTATATGTGCAGAGAGATGCTGTATATGAAAAGAGTGGAGATATTGTAATGAGGAGATGGCAGTGTTGAAGAGCAGGCTGAGGGAGGGCAGAATATAAAAAGTGGGGAGGTGAGAGAAACGTACGTGGGAATGTAAAAACTCCAACCATAAGTTGAGTGAGGATGAGTCATGGTGAGAAACTCCTTCATTAGCTCTACAGCTATTCAGGGATTCATGCTCTCACACACGCACACATGCAGTTTTATTAATTTGAACATTTTCCTGCGTGTGTGTGTGTGTGTGTTTGTGATTTACCCCCCAAATATATGCATGTTTACAGCTGTAAACAGACAGAGACTAAATCAGGTCATCCATCCTTTAATCTTATTCATTCAGTCAGTGTGTGTGTGTGTGTGTGTGTGTGTGTGTGTGTGTGTGTGCGTGTGTACTGTATGTGAGTGTTCTCAGGGTGGAAGGTAAGCACAGTGCTGATACAGCTGATTTTTCCCCAGAAGGAGGGAAGAGGAAGGGAGGAAAAAAAAATAAAATAAAAATAGATACAGCAGCAAGATTTTGATGGCTGAGTAGAAGGGAGACATTAGCCAATAAATGATGGGTGGTAGGAGAGGGACAGGGAGAGAGGGAGTTGAAGTGCAGAGCGAACTATGTGTGTATTTTTATGTGCATTTTTGTGTGTGTGTACCCTTTCTATACGAGACCCTGTGCAGCTGTAACTTGTCAGTGGTCAAGGACAGGGGCTGATGCTCTGTTGTGCTCTGTAAGCTCTAACTCCACTGACTGCCTATCACACTAAGCAATGCTGAGAACTACTGCCTCTGTCATTGCAACACACACACACACACACACACACACACACACACACTGAACGGAAAGAGATTGGATGCCTGGAGCTTTTTTATGTTTCCATTCTTTCAAAAACAACAACGAGAAAAGGAGTCTAATTTAGCAATGGAAGAATATTTTTAACATATGGAAGAGCTGGAACTGGAACCATTCGTGTGTGTGTGTGTGTGTGTGTGTGTGTGTGTGTGTGTGTGTGTGTGTGTGTGTGTGTGTGTGTGTGTGTGTGTGTGTGTATGAGAAAGAAAAAGCTGACCGTGAAGCCTAGTGGAGGTTAAAATGGCACTCCATTCCCACACACATGATTTGATTCCTCCAGCTAATAGGAAGACTTTCACAAGCAATTAGACTGTATTTCTATCAGCCTTCTTATCCTTTCTTGTCGGGTAAGCTGTAATGCGCCACGTCACTTTGCCCAAGGGCGTGATCTGGCCTTGATAGAATTTTATGGGTAGCCTTCAGAGCTCTCAATTTCAGTTTAAATTCCTTTTATTCAATATGAAAGCCTGCAAATGTGTTACCAGTAATCATAGTGGTTAGTAGGTATGCAGGGAATGAAGAGATTGCAACCTCGAACATGTTTAGAACGGTTAAACTTTATAATTTGCCACTATTTTCTTTTAACATATTTCTGCTAGTTTTGGCTGTTCATAATCACATCAAATTGTCCAGAAAGCATGCAGCTCCACAGCCAAGGTGAGCCTAGCTGGAGGCAGCAACAATTTGTGAATCTCATACACAGCTTCCCACAGATCCCACAACCCATCAATATTTCAAACAAGACTGACATCATTTTGAATAGAAGGGGCTAATTCCTTCTGCCTGTCTCGTGAAGAAAGACGGGCTGTAGCGCGCGGTTGCTTGTTAATATTCAATATGACATCACAGGGTATTTGCACACCGCGGCTGAACGGCAAGGGCGGGAGAGTCTCTCAGACGTCTCTGACACCGAATGCTGATGGTGAGATAATCAACCGCAGCCAGCGCCAACTGAGAGACAAACCGCAGTGAAGTCATTAACAAACCAGTGTCTCTAGAGAAAGAGAGGGAGAGACGGTGAGGGAGAGAGGCTGATATAAGGGAAGGTGAGAGGAGGAAGAAGGTAGGAGTGGGAGGAGAAAATATTAGCAGTGACTCAAGGAGATTTGAACAGATGAAGTACACCAGAGAAAATAGGAACAGGAAGGTGTTGGCTGTGAAAAACAGACAAAATGTGAAAACTTAAACCGCAAAATAATGGAACATGAACTTCTGAGTAGAGAGAGAAATAAGGGGAGGGAGATGCAATGATGAAAACAAGTGAATAATTTACAGTGTCAGAAGAGTGATAGAGGGCCTTACTCATCAGCTGTGTTCATTTTTGGGCCATAAAAAGACACGGATGGCAACACAGGACTGATTAGTTGTCATTTGCTGTGCAGAATAGCTAAAGTCATCACCAGCTAAATTAAAGGATGTGTGCGTGGGAATGAGCAGAGAAGTAATGGAACACTGTACCAATGGCTTTACCAGAGATAAGTGCTGCATAGTCTTAAATTATATCTGTTTCTTAAATCTAATTCTACCTAAGGGTTGGAGTAAGTATGGAGTTATGGCTTACACACACACACACACACACACACACACACAACTTTACTTCCCCTGGAGTGTCTGCCAGTCAGTGAGTGAGTGAGTGATGTGACTGGTTTATCTTCAGGCTATCTGCACTCCATTAACAGCGTATTACATTGCCCTGATGCTATCTGTATCTGCACAACGCCACAGATACCTGTGAGGCAACACAGAGGGCTGCACAATCCCTCTTGTTTAACATTACATACAGAATATTCAGCCGATAATGCAAGTGCAAAAGTTCATGCATAGTGCTTGAGTAATCATTTAAATACTTCAATCCTTCACAACATAGCTTGTTTTGCTGACAGATATGCATTCATGGACATGATATATGTCATAAAAAGCTTCATAATTGGAAGCCTCAATATAGCATCTGCAAATGAACAACATGAAGGCTCTGACAGTAGATGTAAGGAAGTACAAAAGAAATTGCATTCTTTGTTCATTTGTTCCCCCATTGTAGAGGCATAAGTCAATTACACTTACAGCAAACAAATCAAGGCTGACAAATGAAACAAGGTGACGTTCACACACACGTCCACTGTGTTTCCCCCCACGGTCCGCACAAATCGCTTTGCAATAATCCTCGGGCAGAAAAACAATTAGGGATAAAATAAAACTAATTCAATGTTGTGCCACTCTCGTCCCTAGGAAAGTGACAAAGCTAAGTGGTAGCCATGAGAAATGTTGTTTACTCGCCTGTACCGGTGTGCATGTCTATGTGTGCGTGAGTACATAGAGCAATTATGACACCCAAGGATGTAGTAAATGATCAAGGAGAGAAAAAGGACAGGCGTGAGAGACCCAATTGAAAGGAAACAGGAAACAAGGTGAAAGAAATCCTACAAGAATAACCACAAACATTATACAGCTATCCTGTATTTTAGATATTTAGTTATATATATGTGTTGAATTATAAATGTGTCTACTATTGATTTTTACCTCACATACTTGATTTGGTAACAGTTTTTAGTATGCTGCACAAATGAATGATCATCATTATTTTGCTACTGTTGATAGCTGTAGTAGTAATCACAGTTGTTGTGTAAAGACTCATCTATGTGAAGACAACACTAGCAACAGGAGTATGTGTGAAGGTTCAGTTGGGCCTAAATAAACAGGTTACATAACACATAGCGCAAAGAAGATCAAATAATGTGTCGATGAGTCAGCCTCACAAGCATCAAGATTTTGAATCGTAACAGACGGGGGGCTAAGTGTAGTGGTGCAAGGAATGTGGCATGATGGAAGTGATAGAACAAACAAACAAACAAAACACTAATGTAAACTTGAGTAATGGGTCAGTGCAACGTTGCCTTTCCCAGAATCTCTCAGATTAAAAGGATATGTTCTTTAACCAAAAGCATCCATTTGCCACTTAGTATAGCACACACGCAATCCCTCTTTCACCAGTTGAGGCTTTTCCTTGTATACTGCATCTTCCTCTCTCTGTCTCTGACTCATCCTCTCCCCCTGCCCCTTTCTACACTACTGTATAAAGCCAAAAGTATGTGGACACCCTGTCCCCTAATGTTTTTCATTAGCCGGATAGTCAGACTGAAGTGCCATTTTGTTTCACCTCATTCATTCAGCCTCACATTGTGTTCATGTTAGCCAATGTGTATTAGGGAGGGTATTTTGTCTTGCTTTTCCCTAACCATTTAACAGTGACGTGCCCATCCGAAAGCTCTGATTGGTCGACTGTTTAGCCATCGATGGGAACACAACCAGACTTAACTGAATCAATGAATAAATCTGAGATGTGGGCATCGATTCAAAGAGCCATGAGCTAGTTTTTCATGGTTAGTTCCAATAAAGGGAAATGCTACAGCATACAATGCTGTTTTAGACAGTAGTGGGCTTTAACTTTGTGGCAACAGTGTCCTGTTTCAACATCACAGTACCCCAGTGCACAAAGCCAGGTCCATACAGAAATGGTTTTCTGAGTTTGGTCTGGAAAACCTTGACTGGCCTGCACAGATCCTAGACCTTAAGACCTCCCAGGCCTTATTGCCCAACGTCAGTCACCTCACTGATGCTCTTGTGGCTAAATGTGAGCAAATCCCTGCAGCCAATTTGCAAAATCTTGTGGAAAGTCTTTCCAGAGTAGTGTAGGCTATTATAGCAGCATATGAAAGTCCATTGTTTTGGCATGAGATGTTCAACAATCACATACGGTGTAATATCCAGGTGTCCACATACTTTTGGTCATGTGGTGTAAGGCATTGATTGTTCACATAAT
Organism: Macquaria australasica; assembly: GCA_005408345.1. Lineage (NCBI taxonomy): Eukaryota > Metazoa > Chordata > Actinopteri > Centrarchiformes > Percichthyidae > Macquaria > Macquaria australasica. The sequence goes on from SEMN01000313.1 coordinate 87,815, forward strand.
GGCTGTGGATAAGGAGCGTGTTTGCATGTATGCGCATTGATGCGTACCTGCACTACAAGGCTTTAAGTCTAAGTCATTTCTTCCAAAGACATTTCATGAAGACCTGAATCTGTATTCAAAATGTCATCATTTGTACGGCTATCTCTCTCTCTCCCACTCGCTGTGATCTTCAGTTCCTCCCTGGCTCCACAGAGGGATGCCACTAATAAACTCCAAAACAAGGTTGGGCAGAAGATCTGATTAGCCAGCAGGGCTAACAGGGACACAGTGACCGATGGAGCGCCCAACCAATGCTATTTACTTTCTACCCGCCGCTCTTCTTTCATTCCTGTGGCAATGATGATCAAAGGGCAGCAGAGGGAAGGAGACAGCGAGGGAAAAGAGAGAGGAGGAGGAGGAGGAGGAGGAGGGGATGGCAGTGGTGTGTTTGTGTGAGTGTGTGTTACTGAAGTACAGCAGTGGTACTGATCTAGAATTAGCTGTAGGCTCTCACAAACACTGACTTACTCATATGCCATTCGTCTTGTTTCTGTATACTGTAGACGGTCTCTCCTTTAGTCCCTCTCTGTCCGTAGATCTCAACATTAATGCCCTCTATCTCTTAATTACGTGTCTTTTTTTGGTAGAGACCGGATTAATCGGTTCTATTTCAGTCCTGAACAGCTCTGCACTCTACTGTATGTAATATCTATAGACTGATTCCCATTCTTTATGATGGAATCGATGACAGTATGTTTACAGCAGAGTATCCTTTCCAACCACTAAATAAGCACAAGTGCAACTGGTCACATGCAACAAGTGTCTAATTACATGGCAGGTAAATCCTTTTGACACAGCATGGCTAGTGTGTACGTATGCATGCGTGTGTGTGTGTGTGTGCGCTTTATCCATTATCACGTTTCACAAGGTGTTTGGATAAATAATTAGACTGCTATGCTCTGTGTCTCCCAGGGATGAATGGGAGAAAACAAAAGTAAAGGGTGAAATCAAGGAAGAAAAACGTGACTGCAGCAACACTGAGGAAAAAAACAGCAAAATCAACACAGGCTGGAAAAATATGCCAGGGATTTGCCTAAGCCAGGAAACAAATGGTGCACAAGGAGAACGTCTGTGCTTCACAGTCCCATAGATAACAGCAAAGGGAATGTATTTCCTCTGTTTTGGAGTGTGTGGTTAGGGGGGAAAATACCAAAGGTTCTCTGCCACCATATTGTTTTTGTTGGCTGTCTTTCTGTTGTTGGTTGGGGTTTTTTTTGTTGGTTTTTTTCAGTTTTTCTTTCTTTTTTTTCTGCAGTGAGAGCATGTGGCAGCACAAAGGACCAAATGTTTTTGAAAACTGGTACTTTGATTGAGATCAGTCCTAGAAAGTATTTCACATGTACCGCAATCACAGAAGGGCCAACATTAGTCCAAATGTCAATTCACATTTTGGAAAGTCACTCTTGAACCTTTTGCCGAATCAACAAAGCTATTTTCCCTTGAATTCTTTATGTCAAGACCAGTCCAACAAATACAGTCTGCTCATTTTCAGCGAATAAAATTAGCCACCATTTTGAGTTTTGTCAAAAATATAGTATTTTCTTCTTCTACAATGTCTACATGTGAAAAGAAGTGCCTTCAGGGTGCTTCTATTGTGAGTATACGAGATAATTTATTAAGAATTAGAGAATTAAGTTATATATAATATTTATATAGATGTAAAAAGGGATTTGAAGTAGCTAATCTCAAACTTTGACCATTCCATTTGAAGATGCTAACACATACTTTAAATGTGTGAAAATTGTGGTTGAAGTGGTTAAAAACAAACAAAGAAACTGTTGACATAATTTATATTTGTGTAGGTTCCATTTATCCTAATTTCAATAGAGCAGTCACATCTCACATCTTATCCCAGATTGGCAGGTTAAAACTCCAAAGGTGAGCAGGGACTTTTCAAGTGCATGCACTCATGAATGTGATTGCATTGCTCACGTGTCCCAGACAGCTGAGTATACTGATCGGCTTCTTACAGCGGCTGAGCGAATAGCTTTAATATTCCTGCAGTTTGTGTTAGTAGACTTATGTCCTTTCTTTCACCCTACTTGGAGGTGAACAATTTGGCAGTGAAGGCACAAACAGGAGGTGGGCTGCAGGTCTGCAGTTCTTCCTCCAGTCATGACTGAAATTGCTCAGCAGGTAGACGAGCCGTCATTGTGCCTGTGTGTTGTGTGCTCGGCTTGATTAGTTTTTCTCCTGAAGTCGCTGCTTTCAGGTATATTTATGTTAAATTTAGATGCCCTGCATGAAGTTGTGTACAAGAACCCACGTAAAGCACCAAATAGGTTGTATCTTTTTCCATTATCAGACCACCAGATATTTCAGTCACTTTTCAAAGCAAGACATGATTAAAAACATACATGAGAACAAATGGCAGAACATATCATGTTATTTGGAAATAGCAACATAAATAGTAAAGGAATACATTAGACATCTGTATGCTGTGGAAACTTGGAGAGCTCTTATTACTGTCATTTTTCAAATGTTTAAGGCTGCAGAGACTTGGGAAGTGCTTGAGAGCATGCATATGATATGTGCTCATCACTACTTGTATATGCATGAGAGGCAGCATTATGTATAAGCAGCGCAAGCATATTGCCTCCGACTTTAGTTTAAAGCTTTGAATATCAGACCCAGAACTACAAATCACTGCAAAAAAACAACAACAAAGAAGCAAAGAAGTAGCTTATTTATTAGATAAACTGATCCCAATCCCCAGCAATGCTTAAACGGCTTCTTGGCGTTATTATCTATGGAGAGGACAGTCACAGATCTACAAGAATGTGACAAAGAAACTTACTTATTACTCCAAGGACGAGAACGTTTAATGTGTATTTTTACGTACTCTTTTGCTCAACAGTCACTAGATTTTGCGAAATAGTCTTAGACTAGTGGCATTAAATCATTTAATAATCACTGACCTGCAGTAATCTGATGCTAGTTAAATGATTGGTTGAATAGTGATTTTACTGGTAGGGAAACCTTCCATAGTCCGTATTGTAGCCCTATTTAGTATTTTAAGTGATGGTAAAGGTGGAGCACAAAAATAAAAAGAAAGTGAATTGCACAGGGTGTTCCATATTTATTATTTATTTACATACCGTTTCACCAAAACTGTTGCTGCTGTGCAATTTCTGCACAGGCAGAAAAGACACAGTTTTTATTTGAAAATTGCTCTCTTTCACAACAGTTATAGACTGCCAAGTCATATTTATCGTCATTACTGAAAATTATAAATGCTTCTTTATTACAGCTTGATCAATCCAAAATGACTGGAAACAAAGAGAAGCAGTCGTGCAGATCGTCATGCAAGCGGTGAGAAAAATCTGTGACAAGCCTGCTTCCCAGTCTGCTCTTCCCCCTCCACAACGTTAAATCCAGACATGCCGCACATGTTAAAGCTGCTGCACATGCGCACCCAGGAGTTGTACTGTGCCTTAGGTGTTGTAATTGGAAAATTGTGACTGACGTGATTCGCATAAGTTGTCATGCAAATCAACAAAATGAATTCCCCACAGTGACAAAAGCATAACATCCGCCTCCCACCATCCCTTTGTTAGGCAGTGTTTATCAATTTATATCATGCAATTCTTGGCTTTGTCTTAGTTCCTTTCATACTGTGTGTGTGCTATTGCTCTGTACATTGAATACTGTATGAACCTGTCAAGTTAAAAACATTACTACAAACATTTAAAGAGAATAGGTTTTTGTATCCAGGACTAATTGGCAAAGATTATTCAAAGTGAAAAATGCCTAACTTTGGCTGTATAAAGTCGCTTCATGACCTGTAGATCACAACATTTCATTATTAACTCGATATATCTTATCTGGCCAAGTCTAATTTTGGAAATATTTCACATGAGCATCTACATCTGCTGACTTAGGCAGCAGTCACGGGCCTCTGCTGCTGTGCTACCCATAGCTTATCACTTTAAAATCAGTCCTTGGTAGTCCACAAAACAGTATATCACATCATTTTGTACACATTTTACCAATTTCTTGCACAGAACTGCTGTATTATCAATTAAGATTATTTAATATAATTAAAGAAACGGTTCAAATTTATATTTTAAGAACTGGGGCTGCACAAGGCAAAAGGTATAATATATATATTTTGAGAACAATATTTTGGAGCACTACCTGGGCGTAATTATACCTCCATTTGTAGTGATTATGTTTTCGTCCCTGAGGGTTTAAACGGCTCAACAGGCTGGCTTCCCAAATATTTGATCCATTCCTTCGACTCGAATGAGTGTGACCCCAAGCACAGAAGGGCTGATGATGACACATCTTTTTGAAGGGTGCACTGCGTATTTAATCTTTTATCTCGGCAGGAAAACATTTCATTTCATGCTGCCGCTGAAGTGTATCCTGTTAAGAACATTGATAGACCTGGAGACGGGAGAATGTCAATAGCAATACACACAATGAGTGATACACAGGATGTAGGATATAAATTCACAGCCATCTAGTTGATTATTTCTCTAATCTGGGGTTACAGGGCCTAATAATTCTGCCTCACAGGTGAGCAGATGTCATAAATCCCAACATCGTTTCACTTTTTCCCAGCACGAGATGATGAAAAACAAACTATCACTCTTCCTCCTGTTTTTAGCAGACTGTCGTTAAAGCTGGCGTTGATAAGTGGCAGTCTCTCCATTAACAGCCCAGACTCAAAGGAATCATAAATCCTACAGTGTGCGCGCGTGTGTGTGTGTGTGTGTGTGTCTCAATGTGTCTGCTCGCACATGTCCGGGGGTGTGTATGAAAAGAAACTCTATCTACATATCTACATAGAGTGCATGCATGCATGTGTGTGTGGATGGTGTTGAATAAGATGCTCTATCATGATCACCACAAACAAATAAAACCATGCAGCCTTGAAGCCATATTTCTCTCACACACAGAGTCAAACACTCCTCCTCCTCCTCCTCCTCCTCCTCCTCCTCCTCCTCCTCATTTGGATATTACTTGCATGGATGTCACACAGCATGTTAGCATATAAGCACGTGTGGCTCGGGATGAACAGACAAAGAAAAAAACATGTGTACGCCAAACACACACTGAACACGTGCTCACCACAGTGTTCACATACTGGAGTCATTTTCCAGAGTATGTGTTGTGAGATAGCCATGCCTTCACTGACGAAGAATTACAGCCGTGGCAAGTGTGCAGGCAGGAAGTGCCATTGTACGTCACCCACTCACCCTGACCCGCATACTTTGGCTCTTTACAAGCTTGACTCATTGACTATAACACTGTATTCATTCAGGGATGCACACTAACACACCAAATGCTGGGAGAGACAGGAGATAGAATTAACACCAGCTTTGATGATCCATGCTAGCCTTCACTACTGTACTGTATAATAATCTCTGGTATGTGATGAGCATTAACTTAACTTAGAAGTGATAAAATAAGAAATTACAGCTGCTCTAAAGCTAAATATGAGTGTTATAGAAAATAAATGATACATAACTGTCTCTTTTTATGTAAGCAGCTGGTATCGTTTAAAAGAAATATGATGAGAAAATAATGCAGTAGACCCACAGTATAATAAAAATCTGTTAGTCTTTTGTTATTAAAAAGTGTAGCGCAACTGCAGTTTTATCAAGGAATACTGCAGTAAATGATCTGTGGAGACATATGAGATTGGTGTATAGCTGCAACTAACACTATTTAACATTATTGATTAATCAGGTGATTTTTTAAAATGATCTTTAAAGCAGTTAATAATAATCAACATTGTTTATATTAACAATGGATCAAATCATTATTTGTAATGTGAAAGGTGTCACCATTGCCACAAACCCACAGAGAATTATCACCCGAATTATCAACTGAGCTTTTCAAGCATCTTTCAGCTCATTGCTTTTGGTTTTCCGGCCCGCAACTTTACCGTTTGGTTCAGTCTCATCGCTCTCATTAGTGTCGTTTTTTCAGACGCAACAGGCAGCTGTTTTTGGTAAAAACTTGTTTCTGTTGCCCCCAAGTGGCCAAAAAGGAAATAAGTTATTGCACGTTTAATTAATCATTTAATCTATGAAATGTTAGAAAATGAGGAACACCCTCTCATCTCAGTATCCCAGAGACTGAGGTGAAATCTTCAGATTGCTTATTTTGTCCAACCAACAGTCCATTATCCAAAGAGAATCAATTTGTATTATATAACAACAGAGAATATCAGCAAATCCTCACATTTCAGAGGCTGTAACCAGATAAGATCCGGCATTTTCACTTGATTTTCTAAAACAATAATCAACATTGTTTTCAACTACCTTTGTGACAATATACTAATCGATTAATCGACTAACATCTAAGCCCTATTTCGGTGTCTATATTTTTGTTTCTTAAAAGATCAAACGGTCAATCAGACATCTGGGAGTATTCCTTCACAGTCTGCTTTCATGGTCTGTTTTTAAGATAGGAGATTAAGTAGCTCAAATCAAAACTTCAAACAACAAGCGGAAGCAATATGAAAGCACGTACATAATATTTTCTCCCTCTCATACAAAATACTCTACAAGCACTAGTGCTCTCAAGTGCTTGCCAAAAAGCAAAAACATCTCTGAAACCTTATGTGTCTGAAAAATTACAGGGCCAACAGTTTTCCACCCCACTGCCATTTACTCTGTACTTAAAAGTGTGTGTCTGAGTGTGTGTGTTTGTGAGTATGGTGTTCATTTAATCTGTATTCCAATAAACCTTGATTTTGTTGACACTGAATCAGCTTGCCGGGATGGGCTTCACACTAGCCTAGATCCCCCTCTGTAAGCATAGTCTGTGCACACACACTCATACACCGCCTCTCTCCTTCGCCTCCACACACACAAACTCATATTGTGACACCCCAACCTCACGGCATTCAGGGCTGACTGTAGTGTCAATGCCACTCCCAGTACCATGCACTAGTGCTCCTTATTTAGGTCCTATCGAGCCCGCAGGCTGAAAATCTGTCCCTTCCACGCCTCCTCCTCCTCTCTCTCTCTCACTTCCCCGCCCCTGCCAGACTGCCAGGCCTTAAGTCCCTCCGTTCCATCGCTCCATCACTGAGAGGGAGGCATGTGGAGAGAGATGCCTTCACACACCCCAATAGCTTTTCCGTCTGCTGAAATGTACTCAGTGTTCCCCAGTTGGCAGTTACAAGGTGAAATGTGACACAAACGTGAAAAAAAGACTGCTTTTTACAAGTAAGAAATATGCGCTGTCGTACAGAGTGACAGTGAGTGAGCTGGTAGAGGTTCAGTGTCTCGCTTAAGGTAAAGTTGGCTGTTGCTTTAGTAATGGGAGGGTCTCTCTAACTACTCTGCTACAATACCACAGGCTGTGTTTAACCCAGAACACCAGGGTTAGTGGTGAGGACGTTCCATAATGATCATTTTACTGCAGATAAATGACCAGATAATCATTAAACTGGTCATTTTATTGCATTTTAAAAACGTAATTAATTATTGCTAACACTAAGAATTTTGACAACACACGGGGGGAAATGCAAGAAGGGGATTTTAAAGGTGAAATTGGGGTAAATTTTACGACCATACCAGGAATTAACTACAGGAACTACAATTGCCAGCTACAATTCATGCATACTTTGCTACTTTACTGACCATTTTTCAAAAGATGCTGCAATTATTTATATTTATTTCCTGCAGACAGCCACACATTTCCATACATTTATATGTTCAAATCAACTTGCAGAAACTATTTGCAGGCAATCCATCACAGTAACAATTTCGATTTCTAAGGTTGCACTATTATGTTGTAATGCAGTTGGACCACTTTGAAAACTGTCCATTCAACTGATGCATTCAAGCATACTCCTTCATCACGGAGTTAAGGGTCAGATGCTGCAAAGCATCACATTCACAAGATATGTTGTTGTAAAATCATTCCCTGTGGACAAACAATGAGCAATAACATGGATGTTGTGAAAAGGATAACATGAATCTCAAGGTTTCTTATGTTAACAAGGTTGTGGTTTAGTGGCTGTCAAGAAAAAACATTCAACATGAAGAGTTCTGTTTGCTGCATTAGCTACCACTTAACAAGGTGACCAAAACTGTTAGGATGACAGATCTTAAGCTAATATCAAGTCGTGGCAAGTTGATTTTAATACTGTTTTGAAATAGATGGAAACCAATTGCTTCCTTAGCCTAGCTTAGCATAAAGACTGGAGGCAGGGGGAAACAGCTGGCCTGGCTCAGTCCAAAGTTTGAAAATGAACCTACCAACACTTATAAAACACAAATTAACACATTGTGTCTTGTTCATGAAATCCATACACAAACAGAAATGTAAAAACTGAAATCAGTGGTTTTACTGAGAGTTATATGGTGTGACTATTTCTTGAGGAACAAGAGCCAGGCACAGTGCGCAGCTTCACTGAGTTTTGTTGTCTCAGCGAGGTCGCCAGGCTTGGTATGTGCCTGTACAGAGATTGATACCAAAACCGCTCACCGGCTGTGTCTGGCAACCCATGCTGTAGCCGTAGGCGCTGCACAGAAGTACTGAAGGATAAACTGTTGTTTCATGAAATTTAGATCAAGCGTGTAACTCACAGTGAAACCAGCAAATTCTCATTTTTACATTTCTGTTTGGGTATGGATTAAACATATGAGATACAACATCCTAATTAGTGTTTTGAAAATGTTGGTAGGCCTATTTTTTTTTTTTTACTTTGTAGAGAGCCTGGCTAGCTGTTTTACCCTGCTTCCAGAATGTTAAGTGTTCCCAGCAAAACCAGTGGTATGGTCCTTTACAATCTGCTGTGCACCTCTGTCTGAATGATCCAGATAAGTTTATTAGGCTTAATTTTACATCCAGAATCAAGAGTGTGTCAAAATGTGTTAACATGCTAATGTTGCTGCAATAAATCAATTTTTTATGATATTGCAAAAAGGTGGATAGGATAATTTTTTTTTACATAGACGTTTGAACTACTAAGTCACCATAACTGATTTCATCTTGAGGTTAATTTCGCTGCAGTTCCTACCCCCTACAAGCTCAACCGGGCTGTTCCTCACAACATCCCAGCTGAGAAATGAACTGAGGAAGATGAGGATAGGGAAGGCGGCGGGCCCAGATGGCATCAGCTCCAGACTTCTGAAGTCCTGTGCGGATCAGCTGTGTGGGATTGTTGGGCACCTGTTCAACCTGAGTCTGAAGCTGGGGAGGTTGCCAAAACTGTGGAAAACATCGTGTCTGGTTCCTGTGCCAAAGACCCCTCACCCCAAGGACCTAAATGGCTACAGGCCAGTGGCATTGACCTCTCACCTGATGAAGACCCTGGAGAGACTGGTCCTTGTCCACCTGCGTCCGCTGGTGAGCCCATGTATGGACCCTCTGCAGTTTGCCTACCAACCCCGCATTGGGGTGGATGACGCTGTCATTTACCTACTTCACACATCCCTCTCTCACCTAGAAAAGGCTGGAAACACTGTGAGGATCATGTTTTTTGATTTCTCCAGTGCTTTTAACACCATCCAGCCCAGGATTCTGGGGGACAAGTTGGAGCACGCTGGGGTGGACTATCACCTGGCAGCATGGATCCTGGACTACCTCACAAACCGACCACAGTATGTGAGGTTACAGGACTGTGTGTCTGACACACTTCTCTGCAGCACAGGGGCTCCACAGGGAACCGTTCTGGCGCCTTTCCTGTTCACCTTCTACACAGCGGACTTCACCCATAACACTTCAAACTGTCACCTACAGAAGTTCTCTGACGACTCTGCCATCGTCGGCCTCATCACCGACGAGGATGATAGGGAGTACAGAGAACTGACCCAGGGCTTTGTGGGTTGGTGTCAGCAGAACAGCCTCCAGATCAACGTGGGTAAAACCAAAGAGCTCGTGGTGGACTTCGGCAGGCGCAAACTCCCTCCACCTACACCAGTGAACATCCAGGGAACGGACATTGAAATTGTGAGATCGTACAAGTATCTGGGTGTTCACTTGAACAACAAACTGGACTGGTCAGACAATACGGACGCTCTGTTCAAGAAGGGCCAGAGCCGTCTCTTTCTGCTCAGGAGACTAAGATCTTTTGGAGTGCAGGGTGCGCTCCTGAAGACTTTCTATGACTCTGTGGTGGCATCAGCCGTCGAGTATGGGGTGGCATGTTGGGCCAGTGGCATCTCTTCCAGGGATAGGAAGAGACTGGACAGAATGGTAAAGAAGGCCAGCTCTGTCCTTGGATGCCCTCTGGACCCAGTGGAGGTGGTGGGTGGCAGGAGAATGGTGGCCAAGCTATCATCACTACTGGAGAACACTTCCCACCCCCTACATGTCACTCTATCAGCACTGGGCAGCTCCTTCAGCGATCGGCTGCTCCACCCTCGGTGTCTGAAGGAGAGGTACCGTAGGTCCTTCCTGCCTGCTGCTGTCAGACTCTATAATCAGTACAGCTCCCGGTAATCTATACTTGACTGTCAATAAGCAGACTGTTCACTACTTTACTTCATCTGCTGCTGTGCATTATCTTAATACATTTTTTTTTTTAATTCATGATGTTATTTACTTCATCTGTTGCTGTGTAATATTTTCATGTACATGTATGTTATATATGTGCAATAATTTTATCTTATCTATTGTTCATACTTACAAATGCACTCAGTCACTCTATTATTATTCCTGTCTATACTGTGTACAGGACTATTTTTCTATTTATTTTTATTGTATTTTATTATGTTTTATTATTGTATTTCTATATATGACACTTTTGCTGGCTGCTATAACGCTGAAAATTTCCCCGCTGTGGGACAATTAAAGGCTTATCTTATCTTATCTTATCTTATCTTCCTGTTTGAAGTAACTGATAGCTTCCCAAACACTGAGGGCGCCAGATGCACTTTATTTAACCAGTTAATCACTACACCATCTCTGGAAATGAATGCTCTCCTTAATTAACAGCAATCAAATATCGACAGCAGCTTGTGCTTGCAATTTGGGGCATATGACTCTGCATATATTTTTCCCTTTTTTTCCATTTCAAACAATTGAAACGTCCATCGAATTTTCTCTCTGGTTCCCAGGTGTCAGTTGGGATCAGCAGTTTAATGAAGTGCTGCAGCAACAGACTGACTCACATATGAATTTCCTAAGGAGTGACAGTGACTCATAAAGCAGCTGCTGCAGGAGTACACACACTCACAAACACACACCAAGGTGCATATATACTTAGGAACACAAGCACATATATATGTATATATAGCTGAACTGATTTGTAAGCTAGCATTCTCCTGATAACAACATTTTTCTTGCCTTTGCTGTGACAGCAATGAATAAATTAATGGATTAATGAACACATCTAAAGGAAAGTGACAGCTTTGAAAAGGAGATCAAAGGTGATCAATTTGAATCTGAAGTGAGGCAAAACATTCATTTTTGATGACTACTTGAGATTAAAGGAAATATTCCAAGCTCCACAACCTATAGCGTGTCATACATGAAAGGCTGATCAAATTCAGCAAGCACAGCATGCAGGACACAAAATGGAGAACAGGCAGAGATAAGACATTAAAAAAATAGGTGAGGAGGAAATGAGGGAAGGTAGAGAGAAATTGAAGGAAGAAGAGCAAGAGAGATGGAAATAAAATTACTTTTGACACAAGCAGGATATGAGAGCAAAGGGAGGGCTGAATTATCAGCCTGTGTGTGTGTGTGTGTGTGTGTGTGTGTGTGTGTGTGTGTGTGTGTATGTGTGCGGTGTAGATAGGTGTGTTTGTGTGTGTAAATATACATGCATGTCCTGACAGACTGCTGTTGACTGGCAAGAGCTGCTTCTGGCCTATTCCCAGCCTTTCCAAGGTCACTCACAGATAAAGCTTGAAGTCTCACTTTTACAAAATGCCTCCTTTGAACACAGAGGAACTCTAGTCAAAGGCAACACAAGCAGACTCTAAAGGAGATCTGTGTTCCCTACAAACTCTTCCACACTCCTTCTGCTTCTCTCTCTTTTCTCACCCCTGTTTTCCCCTTCTTTTTTTCAAATTCTTTCCCCTCACATATTTTCAATGTGCTTAGACAGAGAGAGTGGACCGCTTCCACCCCCCATCCCGCCGGAGCATCAATATACAACAGAGCCCAGAGGTCCAAACAGGAGAAAGGCTGAGGAGAACAGCGCAACACCAATCCATAATGGATTTTCTTCTCTCTTTCATTCGCTTTCTGCAGGGAAATGCAGTGGAGGCACCACTGGCACCGAATGAGAGACGCGGGGAGGGGAGGGGGCAGAGAAGAGGTGAGAGAGAGAGAGAGAGAGAGAGAGAGAGAGAGAGAGAGAGGGAGAGATCGACAGGGAGAAACAGAGAGGTCAACAGAGACTCAGAACAGCCCTTAAGAATATTTCTCTCACCGGTCTCTAGAGGGCTTGTGTAGCATATGCTTTAAACTACCTGCAAGGCCAAACTCATAGCAGAAGGTGACAGGAATTAAAAGCAGCTTTGGTGCAGCTGCAACTGATCAGATGCAGAAATGTTTCATTAATTGAGTTAGCCAGTAAGTGAAGGACTGCCAAGAGGTCTGACAGATATTAGACTGCAAACAATAATATCCCGAAATACATAAATGCATCAGTGAATAGCAGCTCTGTGGCTCTATCTTATAATTGCAGCTAATACAAGTAAATCTGGCTCTTTAGATGGCAATTCAGCCAAACAATATTTATGTCTAAAATCCCGAATGGCTGAAAATGTGTAAACTTAGTGAGCGTGAAACTCTGCAAACCACAGAGACAATATTTCCATTTGCGATGTTAGCACATCTGCACTTTCCGAGGCTTCTAAATTGGTGGTTGTACGGGAGGATGAGACTGTTGACTCAGAAATTGTTTGTTTGAGTCTCCACACCCAAGTGAGCTCTTCATGTCATTTTGCTAGCAGCACTGAAGCACAAAATGTGCCCAGAATCCCAGTGAATGACCTTGGATGCTGTCATAGTGTCCACAGAGTCACAGTCTTGTATTAGTCACCAAAGGATCTGCTTCAACTGCCTCTGAATGCATCACTGATTATAGTCTTGATTATGGTTTTGCCTCTTTTCCAGTTTCCAGTCCAATGTACAATGTTATGGAAAGGATCCCTACAGAGATAGACATTTGTGTTAAAGAGTAAGATCCCTTTTGTTTAACCCGAAACAGAAGTCTTGTTCAAGGAGAAGTCTCCCAATAAAATCTCGCAAATTGTGAGTTGTTTCTGGTTAAACAAAAAGGATGTAACTCTTTATCAAAAAGGTATGTCTCTGTTAGAACCCTTAGAACAACATTATGAGCCTGTCAGTAGCAAAAACAAGCACTTTTAGTGGACGTCCTTTGACGGGCGCAGTTGCCCCCAAGGATTACCTTGCAGCCATTGCAGCCCGTTTTGCGGCTGCTGGCTGAGGCGATCTACAGGACCAATTCCTAAACTTTTTGTACCCATTAGTCATTTATACCCCAAAATATCTAAAAGTAGGGCCCAGGTTTAAAAATACGGGAGTTGCACTTTAAGTCCAAATGACTCTATAAAGGACATTTTATAAAGGACATTTAATAGAACTTGGGTCTTAATTTAATGGAATTGGCCATCACTCACTGCAGTACTTGCTGAGATCTGGGAAAACAGTGACATCACTACAACAAGGTGGTGTAAGGGATGAGAGGTCGGACGAACAGACAGGTTGTAAACAGGAGTTTAGCCAGATTAGCTACCACTTTATATGGAGATAAAACCACAACTGAGTAAACCTAAAATGTTGTGTGCACACTCAACTATGGTAAGTATAGCTCAATGCTGAACCAGCCTGTAAGGTGATGGATGTTTACGACTTTGGCTAACCTGGGGGTTTGTTTAAAACATTGTCTGATTGTCTGAATGCTCCTGTTTCTTGCCCTATCTGCTGTTTTTTGGCAATATCAGTGTTCCTAGATCTCAGCTCTGTACCCCCCACTGTTCCGCCTGTGGAACACAAGCACTAAGTAGAACTTTCATGGACTGCTAGCACTACAAAAAGTAATATGAATATATAGACAAAATAAGTTTCAGTAGATTCGACTCTTTTCTTTTTGGGCTTTATCAAAAAGAACGCCCTCTCAGATGAAATAACCCAGATAGAAATCACAGCAGGGTACACAACTGAAACCTTAAAAGTACACACTGTACTTCCTTCCCTACCTACAAAGCAGTCTGACAGGCCAACAATATAATAAATCATTTATGCCCTTTTTAGTAAGTGTCTAATGATCAAAAATAGTCAATTTGGGAGGGTTAACTTGTTGGATTACAGTGTCATTATTACCAATAGGAATGATTTCCATATCTTTGAATCTATGACCAATATTGTAATAAACCACAATTATCCTTTAAATGTTCTACAATCTTACCTTTGTCATCGTAACATACTGCATACTTTAACTGCCATTCACTAGCAAATTAGAACTATCCTTCAAATGTCAAATTGTTGATTTCATGACAACATTATGAAAATCTATGTCAGCATTCAAGTCAAATAAAACCCTTGACATAATAAAAACCAACACATAAAAAATATAGGCCATCTTTACCGTGTCCGCAGGTTGCCAGGGCTGGGCGGCCCGTCATATACAGACAAGATGTCAAAGTCCTCCTCGAGGGCGAAGCCTTGAAACACTAGCTGTATCCGGTTGTGCTCCGCCGCCACTATCACCCATGTACAGTTGGCATAGTTAGGATAACCGTAGGGGTAGCCGGGGCTTTCTATCGTCCCATTGGGACTGTGTAGTGTGTAACTGCAGTTCTGAGCTGTGAAGAGAAAAAGAAATAGGCAGTTATTAAAAGGGTGTAAGGCGTGTTAGAACAGCTAGCAGAGTGAAGAAAGTTTTAAAAGACTATTAAACCAAATAAAAGTCACTCCTCTACATCCAAGAATGGAAATTATACAAATCCACACACCTACACACACATACAACTGCACACCCACAGTCAAACAGTTTGCACCGAATGCTGCAACATCCATTATCACCTACAGCGTGCAGCAGAAGCCATTAATATAGCAGTGCTAAATGGTTCACCCTCTCCCAGCTTTCCCCACCTCTACCACCTCCATCATCACACACTTGTTCGCTCACTGGCCCTTTTCACCACATTAGTAACGGGTTCCCACGTTAATGCACGACATGGCTGGAGGAGAGAAGATGAGAGACACACTTGAGTACTACATTAATTGTACTCGTCTTGCATTTTTGTCGGCAGCCACTCGCACTGCCTTCAGTCTTAAATTTCACTCGCGTGTGTTGCCATCCATCAGCACTGAGCTTGGGGTGGATATGTGGAGTGTGAGCTATGAGTGCGTGTATTTTGAATCCCCAAGCTAAATGACTTGTCTTCGACTGATCTGAGCACAGCCGAGACTTTTAATCAATGTTAGGGATTTAGTTGTAATTAATCCCTAATGTGGACTGATGTTTGATTGCGCTTATATTTTGTGTAGCTCTACATGTTGTCAGTGTGCGTTTTGTTGATATACAAATTAGTGTCTGTATGTGCATGCATGGATATCACCCTGTAGTTAATAGCACACTCATTTGATCTTAGACATAGGTGGTGATGGTTACCCCCCCAATCAAAAACGGTTTATGTTCAAGTTCATTTTCACAAGTTGCCTCATGTGTTGTGTTGTAGCTTTTGAACTAAGACAGCAGGAACGCAACATGTTTTGGATTATTTTTCCTTTGCAGAAGAAACCTAACATAAGTAAAGTTAAGGTGACACAAAAGGAACCTGCATAAATAAATGTCCTAATAGAGGGAGTAAATTAGAATGTTTTGCAACAACACATGCTATTTATACAAATGATCTGTATTTTCGCTTTGTTTGCTTCAGCCACAAACCTGAATCATAATGCAGCCTGATTAAAATGTAATTAGGAGAGTATAATTGGAGGACATCTGTTATCTGCATAACCCCCATTATTCAACAACACAAACAATGCAACACTTTGATTTTTGTTTTGTTCATTCATATCCATACTCATAACTGTGTAAATGTTTGGGATAAGTCAATGCATCGAGATGAGCTACACTACTTGAGCGCATTAAAACGGGTCATTAAAAAAAGAAGAATCTTGAGTAAACACAACGCAGCTTCGAAACATGTAAGAGTGAAGCCTGCTTTGTTAAATCCCTCCAGGGGGAATGTGTATCCCTTACTGAATGCATGTGAAACATATAGATTCTCTTTGTGTGCTCTGATGGTAAAACAATCCCAAAGCTAACATTATGTCCAAATTTTCACTCTGAAGGGTGCCTCATGTGTGGAAAACCAGCAGGGATTTACAGGTAATAAAGCACCAAGCATGAAGACAAGAGAACAGAAAAGAAAAAACTGGGGCAATTTTCATTCCTCTCAGTCTTACTCACAACCAAAATAAATAAAAACAGTTTTTTTAAAGAAGGTACTGAGAGAAAAAGAGAAGAAATTACAAAAAAATTAAGCATGGACATGGATAATCCCTGGTTTGCCAGACGAGTGAACGCTGCATTTGTTTTCACAGCAATAATTAAGCCTGGTGTTTAAGATTCCAGCGGCAACGTGCCACATCAGGGTGTTTCTGAACTCTGAGATGCCGCTGGAAAAACACTAGCTGACACACACACACACACGCAAACAAACAAAACCAATATTAGCTTTTTGTTCCAGGTAGCACAGCAAAACGGTATCACAGTACGTTTTTTTGGGGTGGGGTGGGGGAAAATAGGAGATAGTGTCAGGAGGTAAAAGATCCAGACTGTCTGGATGGCATCAGCAGCAGGAGGAGGATAATAGCATCTCCAGTCACAGTATATCCATCATGCCACTGTTGACTCCCCGGGGCCTGTCTCTTCAAAAAACAGGCAGGGGCCTCTCTCAGTCATCACTTTTCAGCGCTTCATATGCGCTTGACCTCTTCCAAAAGATGCTAATGTGTGTGCACTTGAACCCTGGGCACTTGAATACACTTGTTAGGTGTATAATGTTGCACTGAGAGTGTCAGCTCTTTGTTTGCTGTGGAGATCTACATGTGTTATAATGAATTCTTAGGAAAAGCTGTGCGATACAATGAATAAAAAAAAGTATAAAATGAGATTAACAGTAACTAAATATGACCTTAATACTGTATAGAGTGAGCGTCACAGTGTGTACTATTCCTCTTCCCCGTGTCTTTTCTCAGTCCTCATCTTTAACCAGTAACAAGAGAGAAGAACAAAGCGAGAGCTATCTCCATCTGATTTTTCATTAAGGGGCCAGCAAATGAGCATCCACCCTCCCAATTACCATCAGGTCAATACTAATATCCAGGTAAAACCTCCAAATCCACCTCTCCTACCTGACTTTCATATACACAGCCTATTCAATAATCTCCTCATCATCTCCTTCATTACGGGGCCTCTATCAGACAAATGCCAATCAATGGCTCATACAGCGGCCTGATGGCAGAGCTTGATAGGGGTCAGAGTGGACTGTAAACCTCTTGCACATAGGTAATGAGTCAGGATGTGTGGGCTGGGCTGAATTACAAAACAATACCAGGGAGGTTAAAGCAACTGAATTGTTATTAATCAGTTTCAGGATCAAATTGAAATGCTAGAAGAAAGAAAGTCTGTGACTGAGACTCTTGAGACTCAACAGTCAAATCTTTCATGTTAGAAATCAACATGTTTAGAGCGTAATAGCCCTCCTCAGTATTAGCAGTTAAAATGAAAACACTACAAAGCGGAAAAAAGAACAGGATTATCATTTTGTTTCATCTCATCTGAGTGCATGTGTTATTAAGGGATGGAACATGAAGTACATATTGATATATGACAGGTGATCAACCAGGCAGGAAAGCAGGCTCTGTGTTTCATGGGTACAATTAAGCAAAGCTAAAAAAAAATCATGACAGGGAATAAGTCTACTGAGTCTGCCAGAGCTCCAATGAATGCTATTTTGAAAGTGTGAGCACCTGTGCCAAGTGACCAACTCCTAAATCGATAATGATGCGCACAATCTGGGATAAAAGACCAAGATAGTGCTTTTAGAGAGGTTGCTTTTTTGGCTGCGGCCAGAAACATTTCATGCTCGCTGAAAAATAGATGGGCAGAATTGAACTGGACAAAAACAGACACATCAGACTTCACTTGAGAATGCACTTTTGCGAGCATTAAGGACCGATTTACAGCATCATCAAGTTTGATTTTCACATTATGAGGTAATAATGGGGATGGTTTTGCTGCACTACAGTATAGAGACATACTAATTCATATTCTCCTTGGATCTTTGCACAACTACGCACAAAATAGTTTACCACCAAAAGATACGAGTGCGGTTGAGGTAAACTAAGGTACAGCACGTCTACTGTCTCTGTTTTTTGAAAACCCAGAGCCTTTGATTAAGTAGATCCTGCACTCGGGCTTAGTTGAATTATTTAAGCCTTGCCCAGGGTGCATTATGAAATTAGCTGCTGGGAGCTGGTGACCTACTGTGAAGCCCCTCAGTGTAAATCTGCAGGGAAGAGCCCATCCTGCAGTTGACCCCACTGACACACCATAAAGACCACATAAACAGACTGCTGGCCATGCTGTTTTAGCTCCGGCTAGACCACCGGCAAAGTAGAAGGTCATGTTTTCTCAAGTTGTGTAAGTTCAGGTGAACCATTATGAATATGGAATAGTTGCAAATACGCTGGTTCAGCAATTAGGAAAATTGCTAACTTGTTCTGGTGGTTAGTGTATTTTTTCGCTCAGTATGTCTCTGGGAACTATTTGCATTGGCTTGTACTGGAATGTTAACCATGCTTGATATCTGTGGATGTTCAACAGATATGTTGTCCACTGCTTAGCCCACTGTGCCACTGGCAGCATCCGCTTGGCACTAACCATCTCCGGTGTGCATGCCGCCAAATGGGTGTACAGGGAGAGGTATGACCTTGCTGGGGCAGCACTCCAGGTTCTACCTGTGTGAGTGTGTGTGTGTGTGTGTTTGTGTCTACGAGCTATTGTTTGCTTTGCCAGGGCAGTTGTTTAGTAGCGGGCATACAGAGCTGTGGCAGTGCGCTGTGACACTTTGATGAATCGCTGGTCACTGTGCTGTACTCTGGCAACCCCTCAGAGCGGAGGAAGGAGACCGAGAGAGACCAAACGAGAGCGAGAGAGCGGGGGCGAGGGAGAGCAGACAGACACAAAGTAGAGTGACTGGCTGACTGAATGTATGGACATATGAGAAAATAGATTTGGAAGACATGACATGAGGAATAATATAAGCAAAGGTGAGTTGAGGGACAAGCTAGGGAGATAAATAAAATAATGCAGCAGCAAGGCAAAGAGAGGGTGGAAGTGCGTGAGAAAGAAGTGTTAGAAGGTCAACGAGAGGAGGAGCAACGGCCAATGGGAGTAAATGAGCTGGAAAGAAGAGAAAGACTATATAGGGGGAGAGCTTTTTTTTTACCTATTTTCTGCATCTCGTTGCCCTTCTGTGCTGAGGTCGCAGACAGCCAGTGTGACATTCACAGCAAGAAAGCGCTTAATCTGCACTGTTAGCGAATCCTAGAGGTCTATTTGGAGGGATGCTTCAGCAGTGTGTGTGTGTGTGCGCGTGTATTTTGTTTGTGAAATGAGACAAGTGCGCACACATGTCTGCGTACGGAGGTATCAGTTGCCTGCACATGTATGAGTGTAATCCCTATACCCTGGGTGAGTATAGTGTCACTCCTCGGCTTAGATGCAATTACACTGACTACAGTAACTCTCATTGGGAGGACATTTTATCTTGGCGAACATAATCCCAACATTACATTCAGCTAATACCATAAAAACACAAACAATACTTGGAATACAAAACTGAAAATCTCCTTTCTGGACTGCCATCTCTTTATTCCTTCCCGCCTCTGTCTGGTCTCCTCATCTACGATTCAAGTTTGCCTTTGGACAAAAGACAAAGATGCAGAGACCATCCTGTTCTTGCAGTCAATAAGAGAAGTGCCCTACGTCTTATGTTACGCATGATGAATACAACTGCAGACAATGAAATTTTGATGTTGATGTGCGAGAAAGGTCCTTCGGAATTCCAATATTTCTTAGCATGGCACAGTGTGTCTATGACATTTTCCATAAATGTAAGGCTGCAGCTTGGAAACAGTTCAGAAGATATTGGAATGATGAATCAATTCAACAGAAAATTACTGTGTAATTGTTCCAATTCTAGTCATAACATGTACAGCATAGATAAGGAAACCTCACCCTCAAGAACCAGGCACTCACCCATTAAATTGAGATATAGGACCATTTTCCAAGTTCCCCCATATCACATAGCTAAAATAAAAGAGTTCAGCTCTTTCCTTATTCTCAAGAGAAACCATAAAGCCTTCATACATGCGGTCTATCAGCGGCTATATCCATACTAAATGAGCAGCCCATTGGAGCAAACATGGAATAATTTCCATCCAAATAAGTGCGTCTCTTGGGGTTTATCGAGTAACAAAGCTATCCAATAACACATATAACCTACCCCATGAGAAAACTTCAAACAACCTAATGTTTTGTGTGTGTGTGTGTGTGTGCCAGTAACTGCCTCCCTGGTGGGAAGATAAACCCTTCCGCCCCATAGCACCACTATTTGTCTCTTGACGTGTCAGCGCATATGCGCGCCTTGACCGCATCATATCCGAATTAACCTCTATATGGCCGCCATTAAAATGGAAATGGGTGAGCTCAGCGATCCCGCTCGCCTCCATACATTAGGCTAATGTCCGGGCCAGGACGACACCGTCTGCCATTACAGACAAGCCAAATGCAGTGGAAGGCACTTGCGATAGGCTTGCTCCCACTTAGAGCCCCCCTACACACAGTTTGTTTCCACTGGACTGAATGTTAAATGCTGTTTCCTTAAAAGGGCAGAAAAATGGAGCTTGCTTTTCCATAACGGTGCACATCTGAAGCTTGGAATGGCCTCCTGCTGCATGAATGTGTGAAGCAAAACAGTGATCTGTGTAAACACATACAGAAAGGATGCTTAAACCAACACATATGTGAATGCATATGCCAACATACACTCTCAACTGTAAATCAGGGAACCCATATGTCTATAGCATGCTAACAACGCCAGTTGGGACATTCACAAATCAGGCTCTAACATTTCTTTCAAGGATTTGTTGATGAGTATGGCAACACATAGTTAATACACACAGATTCGCAAACACATTGTCACAGCAACATAGCTGGAGGTTGAATGTGTAGGGTAAGAAAATAAACAACACCCACGTGCAAAAATGCAGCCAAAGATTAAAGCATCAAAGAAAGCGGCTGCATGCTAACACGTAGAAGAAGGCGTACATGCAGAAATGCACACTTGCATGAGTGCATGCACATGTTCCTGACTGTTATCTGGGCTGGCAACAGAGGCACAATGGAGCATGTGTTCTCTCAGACAGAGAGGAAGAGAAGGGGGGAGCCAGGCAGTTCCCTCCAGCTGGGTCATATTTAACTAGCAGTATTATCTTGCCAGCCAAAAAGACCTGCAACCCAACCACCCACCCAAAAAAAGCCACCCACACACTTTCAGCCCATCCCTAAAACTACAAACGCATTTTACCCAGTTCAAAGACTGATTCAAGAGAGATATTATAGTTTGTGTATTCTTCATCGTATTATTTTTATCAGTACCTCCTGTTCTTGGTTCTTGGTTGGTGTTGCTATGAACAAAACAGCTCCTGGGCAACCTACGCATCAAGGCTTCAAGCTGATCAATAGAAAATAGCCCATTCAGAGTCGAAGGCATGTTACATAAAGGCATGTTGATGTTCTTCCCTTTCAGAAAGACCCCTGTCTTTCTTTATTCAGCCCTGATACAAATGGGCCTCCCACACAGCACACAGCGAGGCTAGATGCCGGGGACAATGTATATGTGTGTTTGTCTGTATGTTTTTATGTTTGTGTATGCGCACCCATTTGTATTTGTGATAGAGCTATAGCACTTGAACGCAGCCCTGCTTCCTAGTACTCAGCCCTGCCTGTTTCTCTCTCTCTGCCCTGGTTTCCCCTCTCCTGGAAACACTCTCCTTATTAAGCAAACTAACTAACACAATAACTGTGGTAGGGACAAAAGCCACTCAGAGGCATGTTTGGAGTCTTTTTAGTTTTGGAATGATTTTAAGCTATTTGTTTTTATGCATTCGGATATGTATTTTCTGCTACAGGTGATAAGCCAAACTTAGTAGGTGAATATGTCACATAGCTAATGAAAGGTATATAATTGTTTTTTAAATGTCTAATTGCCATTGCCTTTTATCTTCTTAAAATAACCTTCTTGTGTGTCTGCTTAGACGGAGGGTTCATATTGTTCATATTGTAGGAACCTGCCACTGCTGTCTTTATTTCTTGTAATATTGTTTTATTTTCTTTTATATGGAATATTTATCTTGTGTTTTTAATTTGGGCTTTTGTTTTAACTTTCCGTTAGCCCTGGTTCTTGTTGTATTTTAGCAGATGGGCAGTTTTAAGCTGGTTGTCTCTGGGTTTTAATTTTGCAATTTTTATTCGTAGCCCTTATAGCCAAAAGTCAAGTTGTTGTTTTTTTTAACCTTTTTTGTCCTTTTTTTAAATAGGGCATATAGTTGCTGGTAGATCTCACCGTGTGCCTGCTGAATGAGTGGGGCCTTCCTCCCCCAGCACGGTGGTGGTAATTGTACATTCATCCCTTTGGTTTGCCGTGTGTGTGTGTGTGTGTGTGTGTGTTTTGGAGGTTGAGCACATTTGTAAGTAGGGTTCCCGCCTCCTTCTCTATTCAATGAGTAAAAAATAAAAACAGAGAGAGAAGACGCTTGGCGTTTGACGCTTTGGCAATATTGTCGTTGTTACATTCATGCCAATAAAGCAAATTTAATTGAAATCGAATTGAGAAGAGAAGAGGAGAGGAGAGAAGTGCAGTTCAAAGAGCCTCATTCACTGCTCCTGTCACAGAAGCTGTATGTTGTTCCTATGACAACAAGAAAACAGGAGAACACATACCGTACAAAGACAAATCCCTTTCCTCTATTATTTATTATTGCATGAGTCCGCCTTAACACTTAATCTCACACACGCACACATCACCACACAGGCATGGACATCCAAATGCACGCACACATTCATTCACACACACACGCGCGTCAAATAATTTCAGCTTTCTCTTCCTGTCTCCCTAGTACTTATGGGGAAAAGCGCAATTTTTTGCGACACTAATGTGCGAAACAGTTAAAGTCAATTATCACCTCATTTTCATTCTGCTCACATCTGACAGCTGGATTCTTCGAGTTATGTTAGGCTCAACCTATGCTGAAGAGCCAATCTCAATTACATCCTGAGGTGTATTTACCCCAGAAATCAGTGAAAACTACACTTTCTGGACTCTAACCAATCAATAGCTTCCACAGGAGGTGGGGTAAGGCAATCATGGATGTGTTAAATGTATTAGATGATCATCCTGGAGATGATGTTGATCTATGTGTGTCTTAGTGAGTGGGCATTCATGAACATTTGATCCCCTCTGAGCTGTGTATATTAAACCAGAGAGGAAACACTAATCCAAAGGTCAGGTCGTGACCATCCCAGCAGGACTATTCGTCTATCACTGAGAGATGGATGAGCAGCAGACGATCAATCAGGCTCACTTCAGCTTACTGCAGTACACTTTAACCTTTCAACTCAGATCCTAACTAGCCCCCAGGAAGGCTCAAGTGTCAGCTGTAGACCACAATCCTTAATGGGCTGCATGCATCACTCTCAAATGGATGAGAATTTGCATTTCCACACATCTGAGAGCTTTAGATTAGGACCTTTTGCACTGGCAATGTGTATGTAAATTAAAGACAATGTCATTATTTTTTCAAGGTATTTAGATCGTGATAAAAAAAAGCTGATTTTGGCAGTGTGTCAGATTGGCAAGCAAATCTCAGTCTCCAAATTAGTTAAGATAATACAGTTGATAACATTAAATCATTTTCCTAATGTATTTCAGGCACAAGGTTGCATTTAATTTGCATAGAAATTCAGACAAAGATGTTCAGTCTCTTTGTTCCTGAATATCATTGAAAGAGTAGTAAAGCAGCTTTATAAATTTAGCCCAAATATAAGATAAAAGATTGCCCAGATATGAGATAACAGATATCTGCCATTTCGGGATGTCTTGTTGGGTTTGCCATCTTATAACATGACTTTCTATGACACTGTATTTCTTGCTCTGCTTGACAGATAATTCTGTCAGGTCCATTTCTGTGGTAAAGATGTCAGGAGACACTTTCCACTCATTTCCACTCATTAGGAATTTATTTTCTCCGTGGCAGCAAAACACGTAACATGAGCCAGCTGACAACTGCGGTAACGTTAGGTTAAACTGGTTTGGACACCGGACACTTTGAGGGTGATTAACTCCAGCAGACACACTTTAGACTGACTTTAGATAGATGCTCTCTAGCCTAGCAACGTTATGGCTACAAACCACCTATAGCACAACATTCTCTTAAAGGAATAATCAGACATTTAGGGAAATACGCTTATTGGCTCTCTTGTCGAGAGTTAGTTGAGTTACCCACCCAAAAAACTGTCCAGCACTAAATCCACCATGAAACCACAACCTTGACCTTTTTGTACAGATTAAACTAATGAGATTATACAGGTTAATTACTGATATTTAGAGGTGCTGGTAGGTGGATTTTGTTACCTTCAGACACAGCCAGGTTAGCCGTTTCCCCCTGTTTCCAGTCTTTATGCTAAGCTAAGCTAAGCTTACCGGCTGCTAGCTGCAGCCTTACATTTACCACACAGACATGAGAGTGGTGTCAGTCCTCTCAGCTAACTCTTGGCAAAAAGTGTATTTAAATGTTAAACTATTGCTTTAAAGAAACAGAAACACAATAGCCACTGCTCACTCCACTAAAAGAGCACATCTGCTTTTCTGAAAATGTAAACATCTGGACCACCACTTTTTAAAATTGAATTTAAAAAAAACATTGTTTTTATTCGGGCCATTGCAGTAATTTATTCCAGACCAGTAGTGTCCTTTATGCCCAGGCTGCAAAGTAAAAAAAAAAAATGCTTGTGAATGCACAAATAGGCACAACACAGTCTCTTAGTACTATTCTTTGATTCCATTTTAGAAGTTTGAACCCTTACCTAAACCTTAATTTTCTGTTAGTTCTGACTACAATACACAAGTGCTACACCACGGTAATCCTACAAATCTGAAATCTAAATCTGAGCCATAAAAGATATGTGAAAATAAATATGCTTTAGATGCTAAACTCTCTCTCTCTCTCTCTCTCTCTCTCACACACACACACACACACACACTGACTCTCCCCACATGATGCCTCTTTCCCAGAAAAAAGACCACTGACAGATTGCCTATACATTGAATAGAGAGAGAGAAGCAGTACAGGAAAGGAAATACAGACAAGGACAAGGACAAGATACCTCCTGCCCGGGATCTAATCTTCAATCTCTGGGATCACTGATATCTGATAAGAACAGTGTAAATCAGGAAGCTAAAGAAACCCCTGCCTGAGCTTTGTGCCTATACAAGACAGACAGGGCATCTACATCTGTCTCTCACTTTGAGGGGATTTACAATAGCTAGAGCAAATTCCCATGTCTGATAATACCAGGAAGATGAGGATCTGAATCAAGATTGAGACTTCTTTGTTATAGCTTTGCACCCATACATGTAAGCTCTGGATTTTTCATTTATTTTCACCTGTAGTTATCCAGGGAAGATTGACTGAGCACATATGGTCTTTCCCTGACATGTCTTGCCTCGCAGCAGTTGCACGGCTGTTACAGTAGACGCACATATTCACATCTGGGAACTGCCTGGTTCATACATGCTGTCCTAATGTCTTCTGCTGGGATATGTGGGTAGGAGAAGCGAAATGAAAACCACTTTCTTCTCAAGAATCATTATTAACATGTCCTTGAGCAAGGCACTTTGCCTTAACCCCGTCCTCCATCCAGTGTCTTTACTGGAGCTGAGCTGCTAAAATGCTAACAGCAGAAGACCGCAGGTGAGTATGTTGAGAATGTGAAGCATAAGCACTGCCAGAATAGAGCAATAGTGCTAGATTTATATTCTCTGGATAAGTAAAGCAGCCAAAATATACATTTATTAATTTAACGCCATGCTCAGGGACCTGCTGGGAGTCATATTTGAAGAAAACCAGTATTTCTCATTAATTTTCCACCAGGTTTTCCTCTGCTTGTGTCAGATTGGAACTATAGACTTCACAGCCAGAGAATACAAATGCCTCGGTTTGTATGTGTATGTGTTATATTTAATGAAAGCAAACTATTTTACTATGGCAGTACTAACAAACTCTAATACCAGAGGAGCAGAGGAAGCAATTGAATTGTATTAAAAAGGAATAGGATGTCCCTCATCATGTCATTGAGTGCCACTTTAATAAAGAAATTCTGCATTTGGCTAAGTTCATAAGGGCTGATGGTCCGGTTTGTGTGTGTGCATGTGTGTTTGTGTGTGAAAAGTCAATTAAGCTGTGTACACTGGTGAATGGCTGCATGAACACATTTAGGAATGTTTCTTTGGGGGGGGGGGGGTCTGCGACTGTGCATGAATTAGTGAGTGAGAGTGTGTCTGTGAGTCACTGTGATCAGTGTGACGAAGCACAGTGACAGAGTTCTGGCCATCTGGAGACAGATGACAGTGTGAATCACCAGAGAGGAGGATGGAGGAAGAAGAGGGGGGAGGAGGAGGAGGAGGGGGGGGTAGCGGGATGGATGGAGGGAGGATAGAAGGAGAAGGTATAAGGGGAAGACGGAGAGAGGAGCAGGTGGGTGGGGGGAAATAAAGGTGCTCACGAGGACGAAGCGTTTGCATCATCTAAAAAGCTGCGTACGTGCTCACATGCACCCTTGGACAGACACGCATGGACACACACATATCCCGTCTCTCAGTGGCCCTTTTTGCGCTAGCTAATGACCTGCTTGTCAACACTTTAGTCTAATCATCCTAGAGTGAATGGGGGTGGTAACTCACAGACTCATCCAAACACACACACACACACATATGTGCCCACAAGCTTACTTACACGCTGTTAGTTGTTGAAATAGGAGTCTGCTTGATGCCTGATAAGAAAATGAGCCCTCCAAATAGGTAATTTACTAAAGAGAGAAAAATCACTCAGCACTCAAAAGGCACAGAAACGTAGGGCCGAGATTATCTCTCAACTGGTGCAAGATTATCACCCCTCTTCTCCAACAGTCCTCTCCCCTCTCTGCCTCTTACTTTGCCTCACAGTATCTGTCCTGCTGTTTTTATCCTCCCTGTGCCACCTCTTTACGATCTCCATCTTTATCTTGACCAGCACCCTCTCTCCCACTCCGCGGCTCTTTCTCCTTCGCTCAAGTAGGAAAAGTAACGTTGCGGTAATACGCATCTGCTTTGCATTCCAGACATTTCTCTGTTTTGAGTAAATAGATAATGTCATCTGTTTCTCAGCTCCCATTCCATCCTTTATTGCTCAACGGTGAATGTAGAGAGCAGCTGGGAGATAGGAAGCAACAGAGCGTGCAGGTAGTGGAGGATTTGAGATTGAAAGTAGAAGGCAGACAGGTGGGAGAGAAGTGAGAAACAAAAAGGAGGTGAGATGCCCATATATTCATCATGAAAAGCACATATGGGAAACATAAGACACAAGGGACTCTGTGTGTGCCATGTCTAAAGAACTTACAGGAAGTCAATACAACATTTGTATCCACATGATCGCGTGTTCACAAGATCACTGAACCAACTCTAGTTTAGCTTCCACATATCTTAGCCATCATTTATGAGATAGGCAACGCAGTGCCTCCATGATGGTGCTTTACGACGTGGGGTTTGAGATGCACACATGGATCTTTGAGTGAGGATCCTAAGCAGTTCCAAGCAAAAATGAGGAATGTCACTTTAGTTAACTACAAACAAAGGCTGCAACTAACGATTAGTTTAATTATCAATCAATCTGCCGGTTATTTTCTTAAAATGTCAGAAACAGGTTTAAAATGGCCATTACAATTTCCTAAAGCAATTTAACATCTTGTCCAACTAACAAAGAAAAGCAGCAGAAATCCTCACATTTGAAAGGCTTGAACTAGGTCATATTTGGTATTTTTGCCTTAATAATGACTTTTTCTGCCAGTAGACTTATCATTTTAACTCCACATACTATGTCAATGAGATAATGTATGAGTATGACTGTTCTTTGTATAGAATTCACTCCCACAATGCATTAAAGATAGAACAGTTACTAAATTCAGTATAAAACCAGCAGCAGAAACCTTGTGATATGATCTGGTCAAATCAGGGTCTGAAGTGTCTAATTGAGGGTTCAAAGCCATGAAAACATTGGAGAAATCCCAATTTATAGAGCCAGCTAGCCCTCCACAGAGGAGCAGCTGTTGCTGAGGCTGTTGGCTGGGGGAGCTGTCCGTGGTGCTGAAGAGAAGCAGCTGAGCGGCAACTTCAGCTGCGCCCTTTGCTGTCCGGGGTGCTGAAAATGTCACCATACAGTGGGTTTTTGGGATTCCCATGGGTCACTGGAGACACCCACCCCCAGCAAAATCATGAATAATTTATTTCGATATAACAAAGCCAGGAACATCCCTGTACTACAAGTATAAGAGAAAGTCTATTCAAACAAACAGCTCCCACTCTCAACTCTCATTTTATTCTACAGTGAATAGATAATTCATTACTGAATCATCATCATCATCATCATCATCATCATCAGTGTTTCCAAATAGGTGTTCCCAATTAAAATTGCATCAGTTTGAGGTCTACGGCCTTTTTGTGGGCCTGAAGGTCTTTAAAATGAAAATGTTCAAGTTTGAGTTAGACTTCAAAAACGACTTCATACCAAATGTTTTTCTCCCTGCGTTATTGCCTGGAAACGCACACACACACCCGTGCACTCCTTACCCCCTAGACCTTTACGCACGTACACACACACGCGCGCGCACACTTTGGCCCTGTCTCTTTCTTCAGGAGCCTCATGACTGTGCGAATACAAGTAAACGTCATGAAGCAAAAAAGATAAAACGGAAAGGGGCATCAAGCCCTCCAGTCCTCATAACATTACTGCAAGTTGCATCATGAGCACAACGCGGCGCCTTTATATAAAGGGGAGCGCGGCTGAGAGGAGAGGACGACGACGCGTGATCTTGCGTGTAAATGGACGCGCTGAGCGACTGTCTCATGCGCCGCTGACGAATGATCTAACGCCGGTCGAGCTGGAGTGGAGTGCCGAAAACACGCACCAGATAGGCAAGGCACGTCATCCTCAATCTGCCTCCTCTGCCCTCCCCTCCCTGGCCTTTGCATCCTCTCCTCTGTACGTTTTAAATGAATAGAGGTTGATTACCGTTTATTGAGCGACGAGTCCACTGGGACAGCTGGTTTTGATCTCAGGGAGACAGGGACTGCTCTCTCTTGAATATCTCTTTGTCAACCTTCCACGCGTCCCTGTCTTTGTCTGTGTGGCCCATGGGAACGGTAATGGGGTTACAAGAGAGGCTTGTTTAAAGTGAGACTGGCTGACAAATGAAGACAGTATTAAAGCACTGCCACACACCTGAGACATGTCTATGACGCTTATCAAGCATAGCCCAGAAAGTCCAGGCTTTTCATTTGGCCAACATGCAACATCACGCACATTAATTGGCAAGTCTTGATTTGGTTTGGTAAAGTATGTGGGTAGAGACATGAGACATGAACCCCAGGTCTCCTCTTCCCTCTCCGCTCCGCCTCTCAGCATAGCGTGAGGCTCTGGTGCCGCTCAATGGGAGGATGGGGCAATTGCTGGTGGCTGCAGCACCGAGGGACGCGCCAGACCACCTCAACGCCGCCGTGTGATATTCAAACATATTTACTGACACCGTTTAAAGTAAATGTTGTTACAGTGGTGCTCTTCCTAAATATGTGCAATAAGTTAGAGTCGCTTTATTGGCTCCAAAAGTAGACTCAAACGGCAAGAGAGTGGGCAATAAAAAAGCTCCCTGGACGCACATAAAACAAGAAGCCTCCAACGAATATAGCCGCAATGAGATTTGTGGAATGTGTGTGTGTGATAAACCTACATCTCACCGGAACCATCTGCGTGGTCGATGACACATGTTTGATCAAAAGTGAGTGACAAGTGGGAGTTATTTGGTGGGAGACACGAGGGGGTGACGTTTCTGTAAAATAGTAATGCTCAAGCTCAAACCACACTTCCACACGGTGAGACGACACGGCTCTGCTCTGCTCTGGTGATGCTGACAATGTGCCCAGTTTCCACTCACTCGTGGATTCTGTGCTGCTGTCCAACCAAAGGTATGAGTGGGCGAACCCAGAGCCATGACTCACTGTCAAATTCATATTGTGGCCGTGGCAGTATTCTTGGCTTTTGCTAAAAATAGTGCCCATTCCGTGGTGTGGAGCCAAGACAGTGATAAAACGGCTGGCTTTCTTTGCCAAAGGACCTGCTCGGGATGGCAAAAATCATTGCGGCTCTTCCCCGAAAAGCCTGGGCTCTAAATAACGCCACAAGCTTTTCATAATGAACGTCCACGGCTGAGGAAGGAAAGAAAAAAAAATCACGGATCAGTAACCGAGTATCTCCTTTCAGAAACACATTAGGTTGCGAAGACTTGAAAGTAAATTAATAGTAATGATAATCTGTTGAATGCCCAGCTCCGAGATTTCCATTTGCAATTAATCAAGGACAGAAAACCCAGCCAGTTAATTAGGCCTACCCCCCCCCCCCCTCTCCACACACACACACACACACACACACACACACACACACACATAGATAGAGAGATAGAAAGAAAGAGAGAGGGAGAGAAACTACACAAAATGTTGTTCATTGATGTTTACTTGGGCGAGTGGAGAATCTTATGGAGTCTGAGCTGAGAAACTGAGAAGGAACATTCAGAAAGAACACCTACACACACACACACAACACACACACACACACACACACACACACACCCTTCTGCACTTCAGTATCATAACCAGCCGCCTGCTTGAACACCTCAACTGGTTTCCTCACGCTGCACACAGCCTAACGATTCTCTTCACCTGAAAAACCTCCTTTGTAGGAAGCAACATTCACACAAAGTGTTTTTATTTAAACATCCCTGCAGCTCATTTATTCCACCCACTCCCTCAAAAAAACAAAACACCCAACAGTCCCTGTAACGTAACGCATCAACAGAGTCAAGGATAGACAGAAGCTCAGTTGCAATTCCTGAGGATCTGCTGTCACCAAAATAGCCACCCAACCAGCCACCTCCTCTATTAATAACTTTGGGTGCTAGAACAGCGACATCACAGCACAGGTTTATCCTAAATGCGCGTGTGTTGCTGATGCTGATTTGCATTCAGTCAGGGATCGGCTGTGGAGTGGGGTAAGCCTGCTGCATTTTGCATGTCTTCAGCTGTAGAGAGGGGGACTTACCCTTTACTGAGGCGGCCAGTAGCCCCATATATAAGAACAGCACCCGGCTCCAATGGTGCGCCTGCACTCCCGCCTTCATTAGAGCAAAAATCCGTATTCCGTCCCCTTTCCTGCATGCGCATTCCGGTCTCCTCGCAAGTCCCGTTGCTCCGTCCCGGTTTGAAGCGGCGGTCATGGCAAGGCTTTTTCTCTGGTCTGGCAGGCACGATAGTTCTCAGATGGTCAAAAAAGGGAGATTCACTCGGTGTCGGCGCTGAGAAAAATCCCAATGCATGGAGGAGGCTCGGATCTCGCAGCTGGACTGAACCATGTCATGCGGGGACCGAGGGGTTCAGAGTCTCTGTCTGAGAAGATTGATTTCACACCTAAAGGGGGGAAAAAGGAGGGAAGGCAAACCAAAGAGGAGACGTGATTCAAGTGGTCACTGATCTACCCCGCACGCGTAAAATATCACGAAAATCCCTCGTCCGCTCCACATATGTAATTGATATTACCAGACACACGTCCAAAACCAGGAGATCCCTCCTTCAGTTTGTCCCGCAGCACTTATTTGCCCTTCTCTTTAATTTATCTCCATTTAAAGACAACATTTGCGGTGCCGATAATCCACGTTTTAACTCGCCTGAAGACCGAGATTCGGATGAACGAACCACGAATGATGGGGAGCCACAGATCGGTTATCCGGATCCAAGAAAAACCGCCTCGTTTTAGAAGTTCTTAGCCAACGTTGGAGTGCCGTCAGTGATCGTGTTGTAGGCTATAGAGAGAAATATGCAGTATGTATTCCCAGTATCGCAGCGCTTGGCCACAGCGTCGTCTCGGGTCTGTGCGACGCCAAGATTCAGACTGCAGAGCAGACCTGCTCCTTCTCTGCGCGTCTCTCTCTCTCTCTCTCTCTCTCTCTCTCTCTCTCTCTTACCCTCCCTCTCTCTCCCACTCTGAGTACCCTCTCCAGTCATTTCATATGCCTACAGATATATCTAACTTACTCTTATCACTGGTGATTAAGGTAAACTCATTAGGTAAATTAATATGGTCAATAACCGACTTTTTAAGCTATAAACTATTCTTTTTCCTATTAAATCAATATCCTTCTATAATAATAATTGCAGTTAATAATAATAATAATAATAATAATAATAATAATATATGAAGGATTAAATCCACCTTGTTCCAATTTGTTAAGATTTAGGGGCCCACAACGAGGCAATTGTCTCTATCCATTAAGACCAATCATCGGATTGCCCGGCAATTTAACATAGATGTCCACTTCCTGCTCACTAAACGTGAAATTGATGCTTAACAGGCTGGAACCCTCGCCAGTAAATTTGAATGTCATTTCCACTTTTGCATATGACCGGTGTAATTAGTTTTCCGCAATGCGCGCCGTGCGTGGAAACGGCCTGGCTAATGAAATGCGCGTTGGCCTTCAACCCTACATATATGATGGAGATCATAAATAGTCTTCCCGCAGCATTACACGAAAGTTTGCGAACACTGGACTGCTCCTGTCCCTCCTGATCAGGTTGTTATGTTACATCTTTTCTAAGGAAATAGATTCAACTTTTCTATTGCCTGCTGTGACTTACTGAATGATTTGCACTGGTAAATTATAGGAAAACCCAACGAGTTTTAGGTTTGTGTGGGCATGTAGGCCTACAGTCCAGCATGTTTGCATACAAATGCCTACATAATGCCCATTTTGAAGTGTAGGCTATAACAACTTATTTTATTGTTAGCTATTTACATTAAAAACACTATAACATGAAATAACTGGAGGGATAAACTCAGATTTACAATGTTGGAAACAGTGAAATGGTCTAATCTACCGTGTCATAGCAACCGGTCCGGTTGCTATGACAGCCTGCCAAGATCACGCCAGATATTGTTTCCTTTCAAAAGATCTGGTTCAAAATAAACAACTAAACGATGTAACAGGTCTGACAAGGACATGAGTGTGAGCAACAGAGATAAAATGATGTTACCAGAAAATCCCTGGATACCACTTACTCCAAAACCGTTCGTGAGTGCATTCGCACCTTTTCCGCGCTCCACGTGGATTCATCCACACGTGCCGAATGACAACTTTGATCGTGTTTGCAAAAACATCTGGAGAAGAGCAAATGAGGCCAAGGAGGAGCTCGGCAGAGGTCAACGTTCACCTGAGGGGCAGCAGAACAAGGACCGCACGGCTCCAGACAACAAACCCAGTCACCGGTAAGGCTGAGTTGGGCACACAGAAAGTCTGGGAACCATTATGATATCCACACACACACACACACACACACACACACACACACACACACACACACACACACACACACACACACACACACACACACACACACAAATAGAAAAAACCCCAGAAACTGTACCTTAGGCTGGCTTTACTCAGTGATCAATTACATTGCCTAACGTTCATCCGATGTAATGGGTCAATGAATGTGCCTTAAGCTCTGTGTTATTATACGTTTTACAATACAGTATGTCTCATATTATAAGCTATACCTTTGCAGGCTTATACAGTCTGCCTAAATAATGCATGTGGTAGAGTACTCAATAGGCCTACATCTTAATATTAAAGTAGAATATAGAGATTTCAGCATAATGTCGTTGGTACATTATTCCATGTTTTCACTGTATTTCTAGGAATACAGTGTAGTGTGTCTGTGTAGATTAGGGAAAACTGAAGTAGTCCAGTGGCTGTGGATGAAGCCCCCTTTATTAAGAGTTTAGTAAAACATGGATTTATTAATGTTTAAAAATTATTTAATAATGCATAGACAAGGTATAAGCCATTAATAAGAAGAAGTTTTGGGTTTCAAGGTTTTGAAAAATCCCTTTGGCTGGTGTTTATCCTCTGTATTTTGTAGTAATGCAGTTATAAACGTTCCACTGATAAATGCTCAGTAGCTTCTCACTTTAAAATAGGCCACCATATCTGCAGTTATAAGTGGTACTAAGTCATTAATATAGGGTTATGAGTTTCTCACTACAGCTATAAATAAAATAAAAATATGAATACATGTTTTTCTTTTACAATAAATGGATAATGGTCAATTGTAGAGGTCATCCTGAAGTTTTTGAAGACGTTCTTTGCCTAAATTGGATAGGCCTATGGAAAATGGATGGATGAATTGATGTGAGGTTGGATGAGAAGTTGAGGCCTATTTCTAACCCAGATCTCAACATTTCAGTGTAGATCAGGTGGGCTGCCGTGCGGTCAGAGACCCACTGTATAATATTAATGTACACCATCTGCTCACCGGCCGCCCGGAGCTTCCATGACATCTCCGTTATCATAAGTGTCCCGGGTCTCACCGGACCGCCTGTTCTGCATCGCGGCTCGACAGTCGACAGGCTGGTGACTAAAGAGTAGCCTCATTAAAAAGTCATGTTTTGAAGTGGGTGAAGCACCACACATACAGGGTGGAGCCACGGACCCAATGATTCACGCTCTTTGAGGCAAAATGTTGGGTTCAGCTGAAAGTCCAGTCAAATGTGGCAATGAAATGATGATGAATCATACAGTATACAGTATCAACTAATTAACCTATGTTGTTCATAGGCGCTTAGGTTAGGTTAGAGTGTTATGCACTACCAAAAACTGATTCATTTTACCAAGAGGTGCACTACTTCTTAAAATATGATGTAAAAATAAAGTAGAAAACTCTTCCAGTGCCTCCAATTAAACCGGTTTTAAGCATGTTCATGATACAAGTGACCTTTTCTTTATACTACATGATCACCTCAGAGATCAGATTCTAAAATAAATATAGCCTGCTTCTGAAAAAAGTCCTAAAAAAGCCTCAGTATATTTGGAGATGTGTGAATTTATATGACACCACTATCAGACATTTTGCTTTCTTTATGAAATGAATGTTGCATACAAGACTGCATGAGCAAGTTCACCTTGAAGTCAGAGGGATTTTGATGTGACGGTCTGTTACATATATAAGATGTGTTAACCCTGCCGCACTCCCACATGTCTGTGTCTCTCTCATGTCTAGGGCTGAGAAGCAGCAGAAAGAAGCAGAT
This sequence comes from Macquaria australasica, assembly GCA_005408345.1. Taxonomy (NCBI): domain Eukaryota; kingdom Metazoa; phylum Chordata; class Actinopteri; order Centrarchiformes; family Percichthyidae; genus Macquaria; species Macquaria australasica. Next base: position 123,323 of record SEMN01000313.1, read on the forward strand.
GATTTGGGTCCAAGCACACAGTGGGAGGAGGACAAGCAGCAGTACCACACTGACTTCACCCTTCCTTGCCCTTATCTCTCGGGCCGCAGACGTCCCCATGTTGCCAAGCCTGCATGGGTACCGAGTCCTGCGATGGAAGGAGAGATTAAACGAAATAAGGAGGCAGAGGGGAAAAGAAATTTGGTGAGCATGATGACTTTTGAGGCTAAAGTTGTTTTCAATGTTGGTTTACTGTAGTCTAGTTAACCCCTGCTTTTAAAGCCAAAAATAACCTGCTAATTAAGTGATAGCAATATTTTCTGTTGTTAACAATTCACTGTCCTGTCAGGAGGAAGACGCAGAAGGGAGTGTTGAAAATTCCCTTCAGAAGATTTGGTTCGCCCAATCTAGCAGCAGAAGAGAGAAACAGAGCTCTGCACCTGAACCTCAACCTCTGGTGACAGATCCCGTCTGCTCTGCCACTGAAGACCACACCCCACACCTGCAGGAAGAGGAAGATCCTCCTCTTCCTTCTAAGCTACCGAGGGATACATGTGAAAGCGAGGATGAGCAGAATATAAGAAGCAGTTCTGACAGCAGTTCTAGCAGTGATGACGATGCCGTGACTCTACCCGGTGTGCGAACTTGCGCCACTGATAGCAGCGATGATGACTCAGCGAATGACAACAATGACTGCGAGGAAGAAGAAAATGAAATTCCACACTCATCTAATGAATTAAGCTCTGACAGCGAGCAGGAGTCCACATCTTCTACCACAGAGAAGGACTTTCCTCCACTATTTACCATCAAGGCTGGCATTCTACCATGTCCCATAGAGCATCCACCGTCAGGGAAGATGCACGGCCAGTGGGAGATTCCCCTTTCATTCCACCCACATGACATCCCCACTGCCACTTTGGCAAGCGGTGTGCCCGCCCATGCGCAGGCTCCTGTCCAAGGCAAAGCAGAAGCACCTCAGGCAAATTCGAAAACCTACGCACCACCAGCAGCCCAAGCGCAGCAGGAGGCTTATGACCTACTGGCTGACTTCCCGGCTCTCCAGCCCCCAAAGATACCTTTAGCTTTGGGTGAATTGCGTAATGGGAATCCCAGGATCAAAAATGCAACTGGGAAAAGAGGGCTTGCTCACTCACCAAACCACCGCCAAGAGAATAGGGCTACCCATCAGAGGAGGATGGAAAATGTGCCCCACGAGGTCTCCTCCATCTGTGCAGGAGATCAGAAATCTGTGCTGGACCTTCAAACATTTGGCTCGGCCAGCCAATGCAACTCTCCCACTATCAGTGGTGAGGAACTGAAGGCCAACAACCAGCCGCCTCCTAGAGGTAATAAATCTGCCATGTGTCTCTGCCTAGCTTTGACCTTTGTATGCCTTTCCTTCTATACGCTGGTATAAATAATCTAGTCATCATTAACATCATTTTATGCCATTCTTAATATCCTCTGGAGCTACAACTACACACACACAAACATCCCTGTTTGAGAATCTATTATTGATATTAATGACACCGTCATACTCAGCTAATTAAAGGCATGAGAGAGGCTGCAGCACCTGTCCCAGGCAGAGACACCGGCTCTTGGAAGTTGCTGAGTGCAAATTTTTGTCCAGCTCGCAAAGTTTTACCCTTTTTCCCTCAGCCATTTTAAAAACTCATTTAATGACCCTCTTTTGTTTCTGCCACATTGCAGACGGCCTAGCTTCACTTCTTTGTTTACTTTTCTGAACTTGAGACCTACTTCTCGATCCTAAGTTGTGTCAATAGCAAAACAGCCAAATCAGAACAACCTTATCAATCGGGGCAGTGCTCTGTGCCACTTGTAATCCCCGACAAGTCCACCCGCCCACCCACATACAAACCCACACATACACGCAAACATTGCGTCTCTCTGTGTAGGTGTTAACACAATGTGACTCTGCATCGGCGTTGCAGAGAAGTACTTCCTCAGTTGGATGACTCAGTGGGAAAATGTTTTCATAATGAGGGGATTATTGTGCAGTGGCAAAGTGAATTACATGGTGAGCCTTCCATACTGGCTGTTGGTGCAGAACAGTGGACACAGATATGAATTAAGTCAACAACAACTCAAATACACTGTTAATTTTGGTATGGAGTATTACCTGTACAGTACATAAAGTACCTCCTACATACTTTACAGTGGGGTCATACCTTTGCTGTTTTAACTATTTATGAATTTTAAAAAAACATGTGTAACTTGGGCATATTTTCATGCGAGGATAACTGAATATATATAAAATTATACGATTCGGTTATATGTGGTTCTGTTTGAATCCCCCTCTGCTTCTTAACAGGTGCACGACTGTCTAGCTGAAGGCAGCTCTGCTCTGCTCAATAAATGTGCATATGTGATACATGCTGCTGGCACTCCTCCAGCAGTTTGCAGTCAGTGCTGATATGATAGAATTTAACCTCTGATAGCATGGCCCTGTTGATTCAATAGCACTTTGTTGATCACCTGAGGGGGGACTGCTGAAAATTCCTTTGCAGCAGAAAAGAACACACTTCTATTAAGCTTACCCTCCGCATCACACTTCACATAACACAGGCCAGGCAAGACGGTGTGCATGTGAAATGGGTATAGTGCTAATCCTTGCCCCCTTGCTGTGCCTATTGCAGTTGCAGGTACAGATGGCGTGGGTGTTAATGCCAGGTCCTGGGCTAGCGCTGCCAAGGCGGGCATGAAGCAAGCAGCTGCCCCTCAGGAGAAAGCCAGACCTTGTACCTTTCAGCAGATAGTTACCATTAACAGAGCCAAAGGTAAGTTTATACCTTGGCATCTTTATTCAATGTGTGTGTGTGTGTGTGTGTGTGTGTGTGTGGGGATAGGTATTATGTTTCACGGTGGGCCACATAAAGAATTCATCACGATCATCACCGGTTGAGCGCATTTATTTTGCAACACTAACTAAGCTGATGGCTGCAGCATGTCCTCTTGCCCTTTATGCACTGTGCTTCAAAGGTTCTGTGTGTAGCATTTTTAAACATCAATATATCATTGTCAAATTAATTGTGATATTTTGGTATATTTACCGGATGCAAATGAGGCTGCGCTTGAGACGACTGGTGGTCTCCATCTCACACCAGTGGCATTGTTACTCTTTGTGACATTAATTAATCTGTGCCTTTTATCAAGCTCAACACTGAACACTGACAGAACTCTGGCACAGTTTGATATTGATATAGATAATAAAGTGACATTTTAACAACACTGACAGGTAATCTAGTCAGTTTTAAAGCAGAGATCGAACAGAAATGTATAGAAGAGGTTATATTCTATAATATCACATCATATTTTCCATACATCCTCATGCTTTCTGTCTCGAATAACATGTTGCAAGTCAAATATGGCTTTACTGAGCAGTTCTTATGCCCACATTCTTATTTGTGACTGGAAAATGTTCAAACTTTTCTTCAAACCTTGTCAATTGTAAATTAGTTTAGACATGTTTGTGTACAGTCTGCCAAATTATGTTTTCAAATTTGCCAGATCAAATCTGAGGATATACCATCACCTAAACTTAATGATCCAGTCAGTTGCCTCTCTGGAGAAGTTGCTTCTTTGATACTGTATTTTTATAGTAATAGTCTAAATTGGGAGGGGGAATTCTGATTTGTGGCATGTGTGTTTGAATACGTTGCAGTAGAAGACAAGCTAACAAAGTGTTTATAAGTTGCAGTGATGTAACCACTGTGGAAACTTTGGAAATTAGTGCATTTGAAAAATAGCAACTTCTTTATGCTCTAGTTAAATGCATGTACATCCCTATGAGTGCTGGAATACAAATCTGAGAACTACTGATCGTCAATGGCCAATTATAGGACTTCATTTATATGTCATTGTGTATCATCAAAGTAATAATCCCAATACTAAAGACTGTATCTTTTTTTTAAATGAATATATGTCCATTAGATATTCACCTGGGAATTCACTTGGACAGACTTGACAGTCAGATTTTTCCAAAGTAGTAACTGCTGTAAAGGACTGTATTAAAAAGGCAGGTACTAAAAAAACAAAAAAACATTGTGTCTCATAGCTTTATCCTTTTCTTTTCTGTAATCCTGTACTTCTTTTGTCCTTTCAAAGTCGGGTATTCTGCCGATCAGAACTTCGCCAACAAAGTGACTCCTTCCCATCAGGCAGCCAGTCCGATGGCAACTGCTGTGTGTCATGGCCCCCGACCCCGCAACCCAAAGCGGTTTGTTAGACCTGGTTACCCTCCCACCCATCAGGTGAATATTTTATTCAGATGTGTGCAGTATCACATTGCATTTTTTACCTCTTGTATATTCTGTGCATGCATTTGATTTCATGAAGCCTACAACTGAATGGTTATGATGATAGTGTAATGGTTTGCTGATTATATGCGTACAGTGCTCAGAGTTCAGATCTTAACACAGTAATCAAGGGGGGATTTGTAGATCTAACTTTGCAGTGTTCCACACCATCACAGCACTACTTGTCCTGTATTATTGCTTAGTTACACACCATTCACAGCTGATCAGAGGCTCACTCAAAGAGCTGTTAAACCCAGCTCTCAGTCCAATAAAGCTCTCCATCTCCATTTTTACTGTAACTGAACCATAGGAACAACACAGGAAAAGACTTATCACACATTTGCTTTTCCCACATCTTCATTGCTTCCACTGAGGTAATTAGGTCTGCTGTGCATATATTTGTTAGCTCGTCTGTGACCAATATGTCTCAAAAACTAGTGGTTGGATTGGCATGAGATTCGGTGTGCTCATACTCCCACCCATTGATTTAGGCGAGCATGTGTTCTGTTCTCTATCATTAAGCCAAACTCTGTGTGTGTGTGTGTGTATGTGTGAAATACTAATATCTCTTGGCCAGCCTTGAAAATGATCATTTACTCAGTGCGATGTTGACTGACAAAGTAACAACAAACTCAAATGAATGCTGCTTTTGTTCTTAAGTGAAGTAAACCATTCATTTGGAACATTAATTTTGGTAAGTGCTGGCTGTGTATCAGTTTAAGCTTCATTATTATAACTATATTAAATTAAAACAGATTTGTTGAAAGCAAACAGATTTGACAAAGTACATACATTTTATTTTTGCTCAGTAGCAAAATGCTGGTCCTGATTACTTTGCAACAAATACACCAAGTTAAGGGGTAATTTCAACAAGTTCAACAAGGCAAAGTGGTACTTACAGACATGCATTCAGGGTGTCAGTATCAGGGAGATTCTGACACATCAGAGTACCTCTCAACCAATCACAATGAGCAGTCAGAACAGTGCTATAACTGTATTTTTCTAACATGTACTCAATTAAGCCTGAAGACCACTTAAACTCTTGACAGTTAAATTCTGATGCTGGGAAAACATCTTAAAATTCAGTCTATTGAAACAGCCTGTGTAACTTTGCAGCAGCTAGGTGTAAACATATAATTAAAAGAAACAAGTATACTGCTGGATCCATCTACTGTATATTTATATATATTTATAATGACTAAGCACAGCTAAGCGTTGCATGAGCAATGCAAGTTTGTGATAATGTATGCCATTGCAATTAAGGTTATGCTTTTGTGTCATTCAATAATGGCGAGTCTCACACAGCAAGAAATGTATCCAGCTTGTTGCTGTGAGATATAAAATGTGTACGATTGAGGCATTTAAACTATCTGAACCACTGCCACTCATACCATTGTAAAGGTACCAGTAAACCTGCTTGTTCATTTTTTTTTTTTAATGCATTTTCAAAATCACAACTGGCATTATGATTCCTCTTGTCTTCCAACTGACGTGTTTGTAGCCCAGCCAAGCCCATGCAGACATGGGGCTCTGACACTGAGCACATATTGAAATGCCAAACATTAAAGGAATAGTGAAACATTTTGAGAAGCACATTTATTTGTTTTCTTGCTGAGAGTTACACGAGGAGATTGCAACCACTCTCATACCTGTATGCTCAACATGTAGGTAGAGCCAGCAGGTTGTTAGCTTAGCTCAGCATATAGACTGGAAACAGGGAGAAACTGCTAACCTGGCTTTGTCATAAGGTAAAAAATAAAAAAATAAAAATAAAGAAGTAGTGAGGTTCAGGGGTGTTGGTAAGGCAGATTTTTGTTACCTTTGGACAGAGCCTGGCTAGCTGTTTCGCCTTGTTTCCAGTCTTTATGCTAAGCTAAGCTAACCATCTGCTGGCTCTAGATAAACATTGAGCATATAGACATGAGAATGGTTTTGACCATCTCATCTAACTTGCAGCAGGAAAATGAAAAAGCATTTTCTCTTACCAACCATCCAAAAACCTTGAAAAGACAACGTGTTGCTTAATGAAGCAAGGGGTATTTTGAAACTTCATTCATCACCATTCTACTCTGTTTCTGGTTTCCCATCATATCTGTGAACACACAGCAAACATGTTTATTAGAGAGAGCTTTGGAAGTTCACCCCTGACAGTGTTTCCTGTAAAAATGCTCTTACTCAAATGACCAATATATGACAGGATAAAAAACTGTTTTTCAGTGTGCTTTCCTACTGTTCTTTTTCCATTTGCTATATTTTTGTCTTGACTCAGTGGGGAGTTTGCAGTTCCAGGTAAGCAGAATATTTTCTTCTAAAAACGAAACACCATAATTTTTACATCCCCATCTCTTCCTCCTCCTCAATCTCTCCTCGCTCTGCCCTTTCCGTCTATGACCCATTTAAATTTGGGTTGCACTTTCTTTTACCATGTGCGGTGGTGACAGTGACAGCAAGGCTTACTGCACTCTGAGGTTTGCCCCCTTGGCCTCAGCACTTCCAATCCAGCAGGATAATTACTGAAGCTGCAATGCACATTCCCCCTGGGTGGAAGTGGCAATATGGGGGTCTCTTGGTGTCAGCTGAGAAATCAGATGCAAGGAGGCTAGCCTGAGTAAGAGAAGGAGAGAGAGAGAGAGAGAGAGATTGTAAAGTGCGTGATGGTGATGGAGAGAGACATTATAAAAGTTTTATTTTTGGCAGCAAAACAGCTGATGCAGAGATGCAAGTAAATGTTTATAGAGAGTGTGAAAAAGTTATGAGAACTATTTCAGACACTGACACATTTTAAAATCTTTCTCTCCATCTTTCTTTCTATCTCTCTCTCAAACACACACACACACACACACACACGGAGGCTCTGGCTCACATGCACCTACCTGTTCTTGTTCTGGCGCTGACCATAACCTAAATATTCTGTTATTAAAGTTTTAAAAGGGAAAGAGAGAAAGGGTAGAGTATGAAAAAAAAATCAGATAAGGAGAAGCTAAAGAGCTTTTTCTCAAGCGCAGGAGAATGTGCTGTGAATGGGTGATAGTAACTATTTGGGTTTCTCTTTAAAAACACCAAGGCCACTCAGGTAGAACCAAGGTCCTATATGCCCACGTTCTGAATTCTGAGTGTTTTATTCTCCCAGGCTTTCATTCAGCCACCCTAACCATTGTTTAGCATCGATTGAAACCTCTTTTGTCTCAGTAATCAAATCCAAGATATTAGATGCTGCCTCTAAGAGAGAGCAATTAAGTGAAGCCCCTTATATTGTGTTGGAGAGTTGGCATACCTAGGCTGGCAGTTGGGTGCCACAGCATCCAAACTAAAAAACAGGGCAACAAATTGACAATTAAAAATGTTCCACTCTTGGCAGATGGAGAAAAAGAACTGAGTCGCCAAATCGTTTGGTTTATCAGCCTGATCGATGGTCTGTTGTAAACGTAGGATTGTCAGAAGCAAGGCACGTTTGAAGGGATGTGAGAGGAGGAGGGTTGGCAGGAATGAGGCTTGTGCATTTGAGCCTGTGTGCCCTTCAGCTTGTGTAAGTGTGTGAGAGGCAGAGACATAAGCCAAAGTTTTCCCTTTTGCATTCTTCTCTCTTCTTCCAGCTAATAAGCCTGTCTCTGAGCTGTTGCTAGGCTACACCGGTCTGTTGTTATTCTCTGACAGGTGGCCTTTTCCTTCTTCAACTCTGTCTGTGTGTGTGTGTGTGTGTGTGTGTGTGTGTGTGTGTGTGTGTGTGTGTGTGCATGAATTCACGTGTGCGTGCGTGTATATTTGATATCATTGTGTGACTGAAGTAAACCGAGAAAGGTAAAAAGAGACGGAAAGGCAAAGTGTGAAACACAGATCAAGAAATATGATCAGAGCTTGACCCAGAAGATCCATGAATTACGTCAGTGCTATTTCTTCACCACATTGTCTTGCATTTTTGCTTTAGCAGATCCTTGTCCTTTCATTATGTGTGTGTTTGCGTAAGCGACCTGTTCAAGCAGGAGATGCGTTTGTGCACACCTTAGCTCGTGTATTCCTTTAGCGGCATGTCCATTTGATTGCGAGCGTCTGGATTCTGCTTATGTGAACTCATTCGGCTGAGGCAATCTTTAGGAGGCTGAAAAATCTTGTAACTAGGCAACAAAATAAGGTTCTGTGTGTCGTGATATCTGCTCTATAGGAAAATAATTCAGTCCCTAAAGAGTACGGGATGGTTGGCCCTCCTGTGACTGTTTTCATGGGGGTGGAAAGAGAGCTAGCACAGAAGAAGCCTAATGTTCTCTGAGAGAGATCCATGTATTGGTTTTGAGGTGGGCACGAGAGACACAGACTTGGTTGTGGGTCCAATCAATGTGTTTGTTCATAATCAGGAAATCTGCTCCCTGCCTCTTTTTTTTCCAGCCCCCATGTTAACCCTTCAGTCCCGAGGAGAACATACCCGAGACCTCTCTGAGCTTCACATAAAATATTTCTAACGTAAAAAAAAAAAAGCCTAGAAAACAAACTAGAAGCCGATGCAATGCATAAGGATACAATATGTAAGATTCTCACTGCACCAAAGCACAAAATGACCATACTATATTTGTGGGGATTTGTCGAGCATTACTAATGACTCAAATAACTTGCCAAGTGTTGAGGTTTTTGGTTTTCAGAGCTCACTCTCCAGTCCGCACTCTGTTTTGGATCAACCCCCCCGCCCACGCTCTGGCATTTTCAGATGCTCAAAGATGGAGGATGGTGCTATGAGTGAGCTCCTGGCAGCACAAGACATTTTACTCTCCAGCCGAAATGCAAATGACAAAGCAGCATTATTATTATTATTATTACTGCAATGCTTTGCATCGTGATAAATTACCTCTTCACTGCAATTGTCAGTTGGATCTCTGCTCTAATTAGTTAATTTGCTCATCTCTAAAGGTGGAAATGTGACTTTATGATTAATATGATTTACAGCCCATTAAAATATATAATAAACCTTGATTAATGACAATTATTATTCAAAAAAACGAATTTACCTTTGCCCTTTTTTCTTATTATAATAGTGTGTTAATTCAGGTCTGTAAAAGCAGTATGCCATTCATTACTGTGCTAATGTTCTGAAGGTTTGTGGCAAACACAAAGGCAGACTTTCCATTAAGCAGGGTAATGGGTCTGGAAAAATTATGTTTCCCGCCACTCAATCTACTAGTTTATTTTTCACTTTTTAAATAAACAAAGTTCTGGCAGTGATGGACATGACTAATACCTGTTGCTTATGGTACTATGTATATAAACCAGATCATTCCTGTAGAAGGGTAATGGTTCCTCTTGGTTTTTATAATAGCTCTTCAAGTATCTGATCTGGCACACAGGTTACATTTGATGGTACCACTGAGATGTAAGGATCCAGCCCTATACTGTATGTTACTTTAACTAACTGCCTTTAACTTACTGTATACAGGAAGCTAAAGGATTAAAGCTGCTACATGCAGAATCTTTTCCTGATTATAATATCTTTTAAGTTATTCCAATGGCAAAAAAAAGAGACAATCAAGGAGTTTCCAAACTCAGAAATGTTCAAATCCTACACATAGGATGAAGAAATATTTGTTACTATATTAAAGCATATTGTCACTATTGTGCACATTACTCCACCTGTCAAAAGAACATAAAACAATTTTTGGACATATTTGTGAAATCAGCATCTAAGCCTCTGGGAGGGCATTTCCCATGGCATCAGTTGACTGACGTCTGAATGCTTAGCATTGATAGGAAAGGCGCTGTCGACTTCTGTGATGCACACCTGACTGGAGTATGTTGTAGCCCTGTAAAACCTACAAATGTTGGTTATTACCGTTATAAAAGATGAACTGCATCCTTTTTTCACTCGGTTAGCAAGCTAGGCTAAGTAGCCTCCACTCAGAAGGTGGAAGCTTGGTTAGCCTAGCCTGCTAATGATAGCGCTGATTTGCAGTAGACATTCTCACGCATGTTATTTCAACACCTGCTGAGTTGTCAAGCTCCTGCACACTCTGTTGTGTTTGTCCCAAATTATACAAAAGGGGCCCAGACGTGGTGATGGCAGATCAGACCATCAAAACTCACAGTAACGGGTACTCTGAAGGTTACTCTGAGAGTCAATTCACCACATAGAGTACTACACGTAATGTTGGGAGTGTTCAAATCACATATGGTACAAAGCAACAGCTAACAATGTCTGCCCTCCAGCTGTGTGGCTGTTGAAATTTAAGTGATTTCACAAACTACATAGTTGGTGCTCGCCCACACAGAATTTGCAATTACAATTTTGGCCAAATGAGTACACAAGCCAAAACATATAACATTAAACAAACATACAGGATACTGATTTCTAAGCAACAATTCATTTTAATTCAGTTCAGCTAATATAGTTCCATTTCCATAGAAGAAATGGCACCTTTTAATAACAGCAAGAGACTCCAGCAGTGCCCCATACTGTCGTGACAAAACAACTTTATAGGACTTTTCAGCACCATTGGCATTTCTGTGATATTGCACTCTAGGTGTTTTGTTACCTTTCTTTATGGAAACTTTCCAAAGCAATTTGTCCAAATTGTTTCCTGAAAATATTGCTGCATTTTTGCTCCAGTTCCATTGTACTTCTGAAATATTACACACAGACAGTTCACTGAACTCATCTCTTTACTTATTCATTCGGTTTGCCAACCTGGTGAGACAGTTTATCTGCGAAGGAATACCTCAGACCTACTCCTCACTGACATTTTCTTGGCTTTCAAACTAGTTAAACATTGATTCCTTCTTTGTCATCCTCAGGCATATTTTTTATCTGTCTTTTTCTCCACCTTTCTCCATCCTTCAGTCACTTGTTTATATTCTTCTAATCTCTTGTTTAATCTCCTCTCTTCCTCCAGCATCATGGAGCACAGGCGCATCGAGCCAACTGTCCTCCAGGATTCAGATGTCCCCGTTTTCCTTTCCAACAGGTGAGCCCGCTAACAATCTCATTTTCCCCTGTCCCTGAAGTTCGGAGCCAGTTCTAATCTGCGTTGCTGAATTAACGTCCAACTGTAATTTACATGGGAGTGTGTGCATGCACGCTTGCAGCTGCGACTCAGTTCTCCATTGATTCTTATTTTATTTCATGAAACTGTCAGCTTGTATTAAATATAAAAGTGCTGCCATTGTGCAATAAATCTTCCTCAGTAGAGATTAAACAATCTTCTGTGAGAATGATGCCAAATATAAATCACACCAGATTGCACACACGTGAATCAGAGGTGAAGGTATATGTGTGCGTGTGTCTCTAGGAATGTGTGAGTATGTTTATGTACGCTTGTGTTTTTTGCGTGTATGTATGGGCGTGTGAATGTGCGTGCATTCGTGTGTAAAAACTTGCCTCACGCTATGTAATTGAATATGGGGAAAAAAGGGTTTTATTTGTCCGGGTGTCACTCCTGATGGATGCTCCTCATAAGACAAGCACAATCAGGGATCATTCTTCATCTTTCCTCCCACTCCTTACCCTTCCTCTCCATCATATTTTATTCCCTTAGCCCAACACTTACTCTTTTTTTCCCCCTTTTTTCTTTGTTGGCACTGGCAGCTAGTGGTGTCACAGTGAATTTCATGCTGCCACATGTTGTGTCTGTTCTGTCCTAGTTGAGAAGGAGGCAGGCTGTCTTTAATAATAAGTCCTATGACAATCACAAGACAATGCAAAATGGCAGAGCTTTAGAACACTTTGCTCCACCATCCTATATCCATGATTTTCCACTCTTAAGACTATACATTCAACATGGGGATGATCAGTGAAGAGGTTCTTTAAGGCCACATTATGGTTGTATTCTTTTTCAGTGGTTTGGTAACAGCTGGTTTCCTCCATCTTTTAGGGTAACGTTTTGGATGTAAGCCGTTTTTGAATGCTGCCACAATGAGCTCTCCGAGTGGAACATGTCTAATGCTGTGTGCATATCTTCACACATTGTTAGACTAGGCTGTTCTAGGCTCTCCTCCATGTTGTTTTGGCAGTTCTGTCCAATTCCGTCGAGCAAAGAGCTCTGCTGCTTCCAAAATAGCGGAGCAAATTGTGCACATGTGGTCAGCTTTATGTTTTCCAGTGAGTAAGGTTAACTTGAGAGTGTGAGGGGTTTGCTGATATATTTTTCAACGTTGTCCCCATTTGAATGACCTCCGGTCAGCTACCTAAGGGCCACTGTAATGGGCAACTGTAGATCACAGAGGCTTGTTGAGGAGCTGATGTCTGCACCTCCCAAATCTAAACACTTTGTGCGGTCACAATGTGTACTGTTACAGGGGCACAGTATTGAAAATAAAAATGAAAAAATAAGTTAATGTTGTACATTGGCCCATGAGCAGTACAGCAGTGGCTTCATACCTTTGACAGATTCTGCACTGGATGCGTTCAGTCACAGTTCTGCTGTGCGCTGGAAGCATATTGGCAGTGCTCACAGCTACAAAATTAATATACTTGCGCAAATCCAAACATGGCCGGTATAAACAGATGTATTGATGTAAACGGAGGGATACCTGTTCTGTCAGACATGTGTGAGGCATGTGACGGGAAAAGTGTCCAGTGTATACAGCCTGTGAAAGAAATCCATGCTGATTTGCTTATGTGCTGCCTATGTTCCAGATTTAACAGTACTGTAATTAAATTGTTGCATTACAGCAAGAATGATTTGTCAAAATTTAAGAGGAAGTAATCACACCATAAAAATGTCTGTTATGTATAAGAGTACAATCTAAGTTCTAAATATCACTAGATCTCTTAGTGTCTGCGATGTGTTCGCTCAATGTGGATGCAGTGCATAAACCTCGTGGTGAATGTACAAAGCTGAATTTGGCAAACAAAAGTGAAAGCTACATACACAGGTTTAAAGGGTCCACTCACCCAAATGTTTGTCATGCTCATAGGAACTAATTGGAAAAAAGTAGTCCCAACAAAAACTGTCCACAGCAAGGTCTGTGGATTATACAGACAATAACATAACCATTGTTGCTGGAAAGACATATTAAGATATTATAAGTATTAAAAATAATATTTCAGTGCTGTGAGGACCACAATCAAAATTACACTCACCTCAATTGTATTGGGATCTGAATTGCTAGATACCATTAGGGGTAATTGAGAGAACTTGAGAGAAGTAAGTCTTGCAGTGTAACTGTGTGCTTATTATTTTCACTATACAGCCAAAGGGGGGAAAAAAACACCAAGAAGAAACACAGTATTCAAAGTGTTGAATGACGTCGATGGCAAGAAGCATCACCATGCCTCCAGCTGTAGGCAGCTGTGATCAGACTAGGGTGCATGTCACCTATCTATACCATGTTACATCTCTAGATATAACACTTGTCTCTCTCTTGTTAGCTGTGACTTTGCCCCTGTTGCTCGTACTGTCCAATTGTCGGCTTATCAGCTACCAAAAGGACAAAGATGACACTCATTTTGTGTCTTTATTGATGTGTCTCTGTCATTTAAAATAAAGCCATTTATTCACAGCAGTAAAAACCTCACAGTTTTTATTGTTATTAATGTGTCTGGGTACAAATATTGAGTGCATATCTTTGAATCAGCTTATTTTCCGCAGAGCACAGCGTGTATGTGAGTGTATCTGCATGGAGCCGCCACCTTCAAAGCCACTGCATGCTGATTGTTCGCTAAATTATGACTCTATCCTGAAAAATGTGCCCTAGCCACGGTCATTTATATTCATAATTTCTAATTACTGAGAGTTAAAAGCTGATCCACAGTGGGTTGTGTCTTTATTCGCACTAAGTGTTGCCTTCGTGTGCAATTGTGTCTGTATGTGTCTGCTTGTGATGCATCGTGCAGCTGATAGGTGGGTATAAAACTCCAACACTGGCCTGATTCACCTTGTGTGGTGAGCAGCAGTTGCCGGAGGGGCCCATTTCTCAGTTAGCTTCAAACAGACAGTCTAATAGCTGCTCAAAGGACACACGCGCTTCACGCTGTCTTATTTTTTTCCTCTCCTCTCTTCTTAGTGAGGCAGAAATATGCCTTGTTGTGGTGAAATGAGTAAAGATTTGACTGAGTCGATGAAACCCATTATTAATATTTAACAAAGCTCTTTAAACTTACATGGCACCATTGCCTAGTTGAACCAAAAGAGGGGGAGAGGAACAACAGAGAAGTAAATGAGTGGAAAAAAGGAGAAAGGCAAAGCAGATCCTTTTGGAGAGGCTTTCAATTTTGAGGCTGCAACATGGTTGGAGTCCTGAAACTCAGGAATAACTGATGGTTGGATTTTTGGCTTCTAAGATACTCATCTACACTTGGAATAATGATGCTGTACTCGTTAATGTTCCATAAATAAAGCCCATGTAAGGGAGAGCAACACTCAGGTACTCCATGGATCACATGGTCCCTTGATGTCATAACTTAGTAGGAGAGATGTCATGTCTTGACATACTAAATGAGTAAACATGCACCCTGTGGAGCATGGAGGTGCACGGAGCACAGCAAAACTCAGCATATATAGTCACAGTCGTGTGGAACGCCTCCACCCACCTCTTCACACGAAAGACAGAGGGGAGGAGATGAAGACACAGGAAGAGAGTGATGATGTAGATGAGGAAAAGAATGTGTAGGCGAGGAGGAAGAGAAGGGGGTGGGATGCTTAGATGATTACTCCAAAACATTCTCTTTGTTTATCTGACGCTCTGATTTGGTTTATCTCAAGCAGAGTATTACTGCAGTCTACAGGATAAAAAGTTTGCTTGCTTGTTTAGATTGTGTTATCAATTGTTTTATTTATCTGTTCTTCATTGATAATCACATGGGACCTCGTGGCCCCAGCAGAGCCCTGTCACCGTTAACAGCTTGAATGCCAACAACTCCTATTGGCCTTACCTTACCACATCCACCGAGTTAGGCCAGTTCTAAAAACATAAAGGTCCCAGAGCTTAGTACCACAGCATACAGTTCCAAAAACATATGTGAAGTCTGTTTTTTGTGAATTTCTTGACATCCTGGAGCTAAGTACCAACGTTTTCCCATCTCCCAGGGAACACCTGTGTGTTACAAACGACTTTAATTTGGAGGACTTGTTGGGCTAATACTGTATCATCATAGATAAGGTCAGAGGCAATAATGTCCACATTAAAGCTGGATTTATAGTTGAGCTATATGCATGCAGCTACCCTAGCTACATCCTAGCTGACGTGCGCCTGCTTTTAAATGTAACTACACATAGGGGCTACACGGGCTAAATACATGGGGACTGCAAGAACTGTGATTGGTCAGCCTGGGCTGCTAGTGTTTTCTCCAACAAGTTTCTGATACCAGTAGGGATTGTTGACAGTGAAGACACCATTAAGGAAATCTGAGGAAAGTAATCATTTCCTTCGCAGAGACTCACATTGGCAAAGCCATTTCCACCGTAAAACTTCTGCAAACCAAATTTAGCTACGTCGGTTGTTGATGTTCATGCCAACTCCTTTCTTTCCTCTGAACTAACCCGAAATGTAAAGCACATTGCTTCCTTTGTGACAGAGTATTTTTATTTACAGCAGCAAATGTAGAAGACTTGAATTTTCATAAACTGGGTATAGGTGAATCACTTCAAGTGCACAGATCAATCAGCAAAAAGAAAGCAAAAGTACTTCTTTTGACATGAAATGGATTACTACTTAAAGATGAAGGAGAAAGAAATAGGCCAGAAGGCAAATGTCCAATTGATTGTGTTTTTACAGAAGGTTAGTTTTATTGCAGCATTATTTGCAGCAGCAGGATGTTTCATGAAAAGGGAACTTTAGGAATCAATTCTGTTTTCTATCATCAAGGGAAGCTCTTTTCAGTTGCATCAAAGGCAGAGAACCAAAAATGTCTTTGAAATGAAATATTTCAACCTTTTTCAATCCCTCTTAAATTTCGCAATGCTTTTCATCAACAGTCTCTTTGTGCCACTCTATTTTCTCCGAATTTCAAATGCCATTCTCTCTCTGCCTCCTTTTGTGTGCCTCCAGTGAGCATGTGGGAGGCTGACAGCAGCAGGAGTTGATAACCGGAACTCCACAACAAACGGTGAGGGTGACTATCAGTGTCAAACTGGCGCAACCCGATCTGTGTCAGACACAAGGCAAGGTGAGAGGTGAGCGCTGCAGCATTTTATGGTTCAGCAGTGCCATTTTGGGAACGGAAGAAGAAGAAAGAAAATGAAAAGAGGGACATGGCTTTTTACAGCGATTAGACCCTTTCTTTTCAGTCTTCATGCTCGTCTTTCTTTTCTGCCACCTTTTTTTTTCGGGCTGCTTGCCTCGTGTGACCTGCCTTTACAATACATCTGCCTCACACCTTCTTCCTCCTGTCCCTTCCCTCAACAGCATGTGTTCATTTGTGTCTCTGAATCTGTGAGACCGGCAAATGCATCATCGAAAGACAGCATATTATTCCAACATATTTTAGTTTGCTGATAACAATGTGCATACAGACGGCTTGGTTCAGTGGTTCCTCTTCATCGACCCCACTCATCATGTTCCAAATATGTTATGAGTGGATTATAAACTGGATGTTATTTAACACCATTAACTAATAGTGGATATTGTTACAATATATATTTTTTCATACCATCAGACTTGTCAATGTATAGGTTGCTTTGCTCAAGTTTGCATTTGTACTACTAGCCTATCACTTTGAGTGGCAGATATATATTTCCGACGTGTTTCCATTATCTTTAGCTAAATATCTCAAAACTGTTTATCTATCCTTAGCTGTTAGCTAAGTGTTTTAACTTCTCTGCACACTTGCTAACTAGTTTAAACACTCTCAATAAACTCAGGTTGATAGGCAGCTTACTGGTCATTGTAAATACAGTAAAGACCAGCATCACACCAATTTGTAATCCTATTTTCCTGTTTATTTTCCTTCGTAACACAAATATGTGGATATATTTTTTAAGCAAATCTTAATTAAACATTTTTTGTTGAGTTTAGTTCAGTTTATAAGATGAGCATGTACCCCTTGCAGCTGCAGAAGTACACCCTGGTATACAAATCACTGGTTTAGATTCCAATATAGAAAGCTGACATGAGATTTTATTTTTGACGCCTGCATTTGTTGGATAGAGTTGGGTTTTGGCAAGAGAGCTTGTGAAAAACAGTGTGGGATTTTTGTCTGTAAGGAAGTGAGAACAAGAAAGGGAGGGATTTTTTTTTTCCCGTTGACCATCAAAGTGACGGCATAAAAGGCATATCACTGCCAGGCCAATGTTTTCCTCTCATCCAAATAGCATCCAAATGTTATCCTCGCCTGGATATTCTTTTATTTGAATTTCATCGTTTGGACGTGAGCGAAGACACAAAGACGCACACAGAGTGACGTGGACGCATACACACACAGTGACGTGAGCGCGGGCACACACACACACACACACACACACACACACACACACACAGATATACATATTTATGAGATCTCTCTCTGTGTCACACACACGAAAACGCACTTGCCCATACTCACACACCTGCCATCCCTTCATAAGCATTTACACATGGCTAATCACTCCTACAGGCACGTGTGCACAAGTGCATGGAGCACCTACACTACAGTGCAAACTGTGAGTGAGGACAATCAGTCAGTAATCCAGCATCTTGTGACTGCTCCCAGATTTCTTCCCCATGCCCTCTAGTGTCTTAAATATTTAGACTGTTTGACATCAAATGCATACATGAATGTCAATGAGGCAGATCTCAGTCCCCTAATCGCGCACACAAACATATACACACACATATACGCACAGAAAAGACTGGGCATGAAAAAGCAGCAGAATGCAGTCGAGCTCCATATTTTGATGGCTTCAAGATAGGAAGAAGATTGCTTGTGGACATACGGAGTGATCTTCTGATTGTTACTTCAGGAAAATTGTTTCTCTAGTCTTTGACACACACAGGCAAAAAAGCCAGTTTGAAGCATCCTTTTTATGGTGGTATCTTATTCTCCTTGAAAGTGAAACCAGTAATAAGGCAGCCTGAACGCAGACCTCTAAAGTGCCTGTCTGTCAAGGATCTCATCTTTACACTTCGGAATGTAACATCTGCCTCCATTTATTGCCTAGTAGCCATGTCTTCAGGCTCTAAAACACATACTGGCCTTCATCTTTATCTGCTGAGGCTTCTTTTTTTGACGTTTATTCCTTGTAGCATTTTTCTTATGCCAAGACTCACAAATTAGATAATTTCAAAATGGCACATTATCCACATATTCTGACCCCAGCCCTCCACAGACTAGACTTCCAGACCTTGGACTCACAAAAATATTTCCGACAAAACATCCATGATAAATGAGCAAATACAAATGAGGCTAAACTGGGAAATAACAAATGTAAATGCTGGCACTCAGGAGGGCTGAGATCAGGCTCGGAAGAAGCTGCTTCTGAATGATATTTAGGGAGGTGGCTCGAAGCCAGACGTTTTTCTGTTGTGTTTAAGTTTCTGGTGGAAAATCAATTTGCTATTTGCCAAAGCATTTAAGCACTGAGTACTTTCTATGTTTCCATGGAGCTCTTGTGGTTATTAAATGTGTCTGTTATTTGCAGTGAAATATTTGGATCTCTCAAATAATTCAGGTTGAATATATACATTCTGCAAGTCATGAATACAAGATTCAAGAGGCAGTGTGAATGGTTCTGGGATGTGCTGCTTTTTTACCCACTACTGGGTTTGAATGTGGCTTTTGTATCAGAAATCACATACTCTATCTCAAGTGTGTTTGCACAGCGCTTCTGAACGCATCCATTCACAGAGTGACACCATGTAATCAAACCTGTAGAAAACAGCAGCAGCAAAAGTAGAGATTTTATTAAGTAAAACGGAAAATCCCAGCTCTCGAAGTTGACTGGGTTTCTCCAGACATCTCCAGGAACTCCAGACAGTTAGCTCTTTTGTCTGGGTCTGTGGGAGATGCAGAGTTTAAATCAGGAAGTGAGGAGTCACCCTTGTAAAACATTGAGTAGTGCACTTTAGGAAACCGGTCCCTTTAAAAAGACGTGCCCAGGATAGACATGCTACATCAAATTACACTGCTCCCTGCACACTGCCTTGATAAAACTGTTTGTTTGAGCCTAGGGCATTTCATTGTTTGTGCTACTCAGAGTTAAGCACTGTGCTGGGTATACAAGTCCACGGCAAACACTGGAGCCTGTGCCTAGCAAAGCCGGCCTCCTGCTTTGACGCAATTACTTTTTTAAAATTCCTGTCCAAAAGATTTGTGTGCAAATATCAACACGTTGGAAGCGACGCGGCTTTAACGCTGAGCACCATGTGTGGCATCCCTTAACTTGTATTTGTGTCAGGATGTCTTAGAAATTTGTGCAGGATGTCAAGATCTATTTGCAATAATGTCACCACATCCAGTTCATGTAGTTAAATTGTGCTTGGCGATTTAGAAACCATATCAAATGGAGAATCTCATTCACTTCCTGACAAAATTATTATCTGTAATAATTGCATTAAGCAGCACTTGTAGGTGTGAATAAAGTTTCCATCCTCTGAACTCTGACATTCAGCACTCTGTGGGTTGAGGTATATGAAACCAATTATTACATATTAACCAACGATTACTCACTGCTGGTCAGAGGAAATGATCAAAGTGGCTAAAATGTTAAAACAAAGACCTTTGAAGAAATCCACGCTATAACTGAATTAAGTTATGATTAATTAATTCTACTCTTTAAATGTCTGATGTTCGTAGTTTTTATTCATAGAAAACGTGGATTATTATTAGAAAACTAAATGTTTTCTAACTGTTGACTGTGATTTTTCTGTGGCTCGTGATACAGTGAGCTGTAAAGCTTATACTTCCAGTTGTTTGTCCTCAGTCTTTCATTGTGCTGTGGCTGCTTGCTACTGAGGGTTCAGAGTGGTCAACTCAGGAGCCTGCTGGCAATAAGGCCAGCTCTGTACTGAGTGTAAACCCTGCTCAGTTGGTAGCGCAACAGGGACACCACAAACAAGAGCACCACGCTTCTCTCTGCCTTAATGATTTCTGGTTGGGTCACACTTTTAAATGATCCTTCCCGATGTTATATCCCACTGCAACACTATTATTAAAGAGGAAACACATCAAGGAGTAAGGTAATGTTAAATCAAATCATGAGGCATATAAGTGAAAGTGGTTTAGTGGACTAGACCAGGGCCCGGTTTCCCAATAATGGTCGATTTTAGAAAATGTTTTCTACGGGCATTTCTACAAATGCTTCTTAACGCTGGCTTTCTGCGGTGCTGAATATGCTGAATACACTTTAAAGTAACGTGGTAAAAACGAAGCCTAATATACAGAGCTTTCAGCTTACTGCCTGATCCATGTTACTGTATTAGACCTACATCATATTTGTGTTCAAGGCAAATGACATGCAGACCATGAATAACAAGAAAAGAGAACATATGGAAAGTGAAAGCATAGAAAAAGTGGCATTTCAGCCAGAAGAGATGAATATATTAGGCGAAGGTGAGGGGAGGACAATGACGAGAGAAAGTGGAAGATCAATTGCACAAAAAAAATCAAATGTTCAGTTCATTTCTTTTGTTCAGCAGTTTACTTTTATTTTCTTAGTTTCTAATTTAGACACCATCACTCATTTTACATAAAACGTCACTTAACAGAGAGTGTCAGCGCTCATGATGCTTTTGAGAAACGGGGCCCAGGCCAGTTGAATGACATCAAACGAGGAGGTGGCTACTGTATATTTATGTGTTCAGTCTCCTGTGTCCACCTGGGTCAGTGTAAAATGGAATGATCCTGAAAGTTTAATCTGAAATTCAAAGAGGTAAAAGAGAGGGGCTATTTACTTATAAAGATCACACTCTGTATTGGTGCGTAAAACAGGTTACATTGAATTTCATGTGCACTCAAATCTCTCTCTTTCTGTTTTTCAGGCCAGAGGTAACCCGTCTAAACACAGCCACGTGGGATGACAGCCAGTGTGACTATTGATTATTGTGTTTCTACTGAAGACATTGCTTGATGTTATGAAAATTCACTAGCCTCCCTTATTTGCCCCTGTTAGCAGCCTAATAAATATTTGCTTCATACAACTATGAACCTTTATGAGTAATGCACTGCTCTTTTGGGACTGAACCACAGCGAGACTCATCAAGTGAGGCAGAGGCAAAGGACACATCCCAGTCAGTGCTTTAAGTTCATTAGTGAGCATCTGCATGCTGTGCACACACAAGTTAGGCCCTAACTACAAAATGCAAAGTGTGTGCGCTTTCCAAATGAATTGAGTGATGCGTAGTAATAACAAAATCTCATTGTGCTGTGGTGATAGTGAAATGGCGATTATTCAACAGTGCAGTCATTTTCGCCAGCGGACCTTCTCATACATAATGCATCCAAATCATTGCATTTTTCCTCCATTCTGGGCTACAATGCATATTTCATCAAGTCAGTGAAATATTAAGCACTCTTATGATTTGATATTCTCTTCCAAAGAGGAATTGTAGTTTATATATTTTCTTCACATCACTCGTGTTTCCTCTGGGACCAAACTTCCGGGGATGTCTTTATTTGACGTGTTTGTTTACGTGTTTGATTGGCTAATGCTGGAGTAATGATCAATGAGGCAACCAGTCAATTCAAGAGATTATCAAGGCTCAGAAGCCATTGATCCATAAGAGGGCCCAGCGCTGAACAGGCAGGTTGGGCTCATTCCAACTCATCTGATTGAAATTAGAGGAGCTCAAACTGTGCGGCTTCCCTTCCTCTCTCTGCCCCCAAATTTCAAATGTCAACTGTTATTCAGGCGAAGAGATTGATGAGAAATTCAAGGAGGAGAAAGAGAGGTATGTGGGGGGCATTAAGTCAGACATATAGGAGCACAGGTCTGCTTCTTACCCCTCAATCGTATGTCAGAATGAAAAGATACGACAGTTCATTGTTCTGAAACCTTACGTAATTCTTCTGCACTGTCACAAAGTTGCTGAACGTTATTTTTATGGTGCTGTCTTCTCATACAATAATCTTCAGCTAATGAAAAATGATCACTTTTCACCTACATGTCAAAAGTTATTCCTTGCCAAATATGAAAAGGTTGCTGGGTATAAAAGTTTCATAACGTGTGGTGCAAATCTGACATTTGTTTTAAACATTTTTGTCATTTAAAAAGAAGTCACCCTCTGGCAGATGAGCAAGTGATGTTACTTTTAGCACCTTTAAGACATGAAGCTGAGAAAACAGATTTCAGGGAAATGCAATTGACAATGCAAATAACTGTCACCACAATTGATAGAAAACACTCCAATATGGCTCTAATTAAAAAAATAGTTTGACAATTTGGGAAATATTATTAGCTTTCTCGCCAAGAGTTATATGAGAAGATTGACACCACTCTCATGCCTGTAAGCTAAATATGAAGGAGGAGACCAGGAGATGGTTAACTTAGCATAAAGACTGGGGGCAGGGGAAACAGCTAGCCTGGCTCTGTCCAAATGTAAAGAGGAAGGCGAGCTGTTTCCCCAGGCTCCCAATCTCTTTTATGCTAAACAAGGAGTAGAGTAAGCTATTACTCCCCCTAGATGCGTAGCACCTTAAAAGAAATCTATTCTTTCCCTGTCTTATTATCCTCAACAAACTTTACACTGCTATTTACAACTAGGACACAACTGCAAAAGTGCTGAAAGAAGACACAAACTGACAAGACATAACTTAAAGATATATGAGCATTTTAGCACTAGTGGCAGCCACTAGTGCTAAGAACTAAGCTTACCTAAACACATCCTTTGCATTCATTCAGACTGTGCATAATGGGCCAAGGACAGGTTTTCTTTAAATCCTTTTAAACACGGGCACTTTTCTGAATAATCCCATGAATGTGTTGAATATTTTCTTTAGCTTGTGGATCTTTCTATGCTCAAGTTGAAGGTAATTAGAAAGTCCTGTCAACTATACTCACAAACTGAAAGGACCTGTCTCTCACCCTGTACATTATCAGTTTGATCCAAACTGACAGAGAGCCTATCACAATGGATATTTAGACAAGTAGCTGCAATTAACCTAACTAACTGTTAAAAGCATCTAGTGTTCAACATTTATTATAATAAATCGAGCCTGTGGTGTCTGACATATGGGTTTATATTTGGTCCTTTACTTTTAACAGCCTCATCAGGTGTTTTGAAAGTCTGAGACAAAGTGCCAAGACGAAGCATCCTTCCATGATTTATCAAAATCAGATCAGATATGAAGCAGTTTTGGCATAGACGTTTTGCTCTTTAATTAGAGTGCCCCCGCTCAGGGCAATTACTATAATGTGTTATAACACCAGAACACAGTGCTGATACATCATCCCTCCAAGCTTCATTAAATTTAGGCCTGTGATGTCTGTGATGTCACCTGAGATATAATGTCTGACGGTCGATTAACACAGCCGTTGACTTCATTGTGTGGCGGAAAATGATCTATTGTGATATTCAATCTGTTCTTTTGCATATCTTTTGTCTCATATGCATCATTACCACCTGTCATGGAGAGGAGGTTATATAATCTGGTCAGGAACTGCTATTAATATGAGTTCAAAAGATGGTTAAGCCAAGTTTTTAAGTAAAAAGTAAAGTGATATTTCAGGTACGAGAGTCCATTGGTAAATGGCAGAACAAATTTCTGACACTTTCTGATCGACCTCATTGTGCCAATCAGGTTGTAGAACAATCTCCCTAATAAAATCTGCACTTTCTGAGTAAGCGCCTGACAAATTGTGTTCCATCTTGGCAATATCCATTTCATTACACTGACACTCGTATTTGAATACCAGCAGGGCTTCTGTTGTCTCACAACTTGGGATGCCAGCGTGGCAGGTGTTCAAATTGATAATACTGGCCCAGGTGCAGCTGATTTGGGTAACAACAAGAAACGGTGTGACTGAAGCAGTTTCACACACTCTTCTCAAGTCTGAACTGTTGCTTTCATAGTGATATGAATAAAAAGGGATAGGCACAAAAGTGCATGCAAATCTGACCATTAATATTTATTATATAATAAAAATTTAAATTTAAAACTTAAGTTACAGGCCCACCAAACCTAACCTCAACAAACCACCTTCAGTGCAACCTTGTAAATAACCCTGAGGGACTTTCCTTAAATCGGCTTCATCTTACTGACAAGCTCCCAACATGGTCCACCATTTAAAATCTCAGAACACCATCTGTAACCTTATGCCTAAACTGGACCACCTCTTGCATGTTACCTAAAAAAATAACTATTTGATTCATGGAGTTGATCTGATCTTTCTGCACGTTGTGCACATTATTTTTTAGTTGTTACTTTTTTCCTGCTAACTTGCAGTGGTGGAAGAAATATTTAAATCCTTAATAAGTGCATAAGTATTGGCAATGATATGTACTTTACAGAAGTAAAAGTATTCATGACTCATGTCAGTATTTTATTATTTCATTATTGGAACATTATTGTTGATGCATTATGTAAACGGTACTTTGATGTTGAATTTGGATGAGTGGAGCTAAATTTAACAGTTTCATAAACTGTAGATTAATCTGTAACATTGCATTATATTTTATAAACAGATCATATGTTTTGTATGTAAAATCTTAATCTGAAAAGTAACCACTAACTACAGCTGTCAGGTAAATGCAGTGAAGTAAAAAGTTAAATATTTCCCTCTGAAATGTGGTTGAGTAAAAGAATAAAGGAGCAGAAAAATGCATCAAAAATGTAACTATATGTACAAAGTACAGAACTTGACCATTGCTGACTTATATTTTTCTTAAAGTATCACTACAGTTTACTGCTAAATAACATACACAAACGTTTTAACTACACCATAATTTCTTCCAAAAAAAAGTCCTGTGAATTAAATGCTATTTGCCTGCAATAATTGCAAAAAAAAGCTCCAAGAGATCCTGGAGGGACTGATTAACCAAAATAGCTAAAACCATCTTTTCCCATTTATGCTAGCCTGGAGGATAAGCATGCTGATGTTACAAAAACCACCTCTTCACACAGACAACAAAACCTGGCCCTTTACAACAGGGTCAGTCCAGGTCCAAGCCAGTTTTTGCAGCTGTGTGAAAAGCCAGCTTTCTTACACATTACATCACTCACTTTATGCTGTTATGACATGTTACACTACACTGTCAAGCCAATCAGAAATGACCAGGTTTCATGGTGTATGGTAAGTTGACCCCAGCCCCTTTACTGCCGCTCTTCAACATGATACCTCCTCCTGGACTTAAGGTGTGTGTTACAGTACATGTAGCACAACTTCACACCACATAAAATACATGATCACTGTCAATGATATTTTGTCAATAACATTTTTAGCAACAAGAGAGGTAGTGATTTCTGTATAAAGGGGTACAAGCCAGCAAATTGATGGCTTGCCAAGGGCAGTGTTAGCTAGCATTGAGCTAGAAATGATGCATTTCTAACATCATTAACATCATTTTGACCGCTTTTCTGTCTGACAGGGCTGTAAGAACCTATAGTAGTGTCTATTGGTCTGTCTGAAATGCCAAGTCATCCTCGGAGGCCTGCAGCTGGACTGTATGTTCCGGCTCCTGTTGTGGCAATTTCTCACTGCTGTTCTGCATTGGACGATGCTGTGTCCCGTCAAATTTGTTAAAGTCTTGTTTAGGTAGTTGTATGTCATGTTCACTCTCGTCTAGTCCCGTCTTGCACTTCCTGTTTTATTTTAGACTCACCCTTTTGGTTCAGGTCTGACTTCCTCTTGTGTTTCCCGCCATTTGTCGTGTGTGCCCCGCCCCTGATTGGTTTCACCTGTGTTCCCCTTCCTCGTGTGGGTGTGTGTATATATGTATATATATATAGTCCCTGTTTCCCCTTGTCCTGTGCCAGTTCGTCTTGTCCTGTCAGCAAGTCACGTCCTCTAGATTCAGGTTACCCTTGTGGAGTTTAATTAAGTCGTTGTTTGATTTGCTGCTTTGTATTATTTTGTATAGAGTTGTTTTGGTTATTAGGGTTTTTGGTGATTTCCTCGTTAAGAGTGATTTTGAGTTATCCTTTATTTTTTCCCTCTGTAAAGAGTGCTTTTTGTTGGAACTTTGGTACAAGTAAAATTTCATTATACTCTTTAAAACGTTCTGAATCGAGTGGTGCTTTTGAGTCCGACATCTTGTGTCCCAGGAACGTAACAGACGATTTCTTGTTTGTCCATTTATTTGTAACTAGAACTAAAAAATAAACTTGTTAGTAATTTTCTAACAAGTTACAAGATTAATTTTAAGTTAGTTTCCTAATAAGCTGTGTTACTTTGCAACATTATAAGTTTGATAAATAGCTTCTTTGGCTTCTTTGGTGTTAAAGGTTTTTTTTTAATTTAAGGCTGTAACAAAAAGCCCTGATGAAGGCTCTGTGCAGGAATTAGTTGGCTGAATAAAATGCATACACTGGCCGAATTTTCTTTCACCTTTGTATTTCTGTCACTCGAGCACCTAGTTCACTTGTGATATAATGGCAGTTCTCTCTCATGTAATTTGCAGAGGCACTCACAGCTGGTAAGCATGTAACAAACTCTTAGTTAATTTTCACCTTTGTTTCTGAATACATATTGCATAATAATAACTTCAATTATGTGTTAATGTATGTTAAATGACAACTCCCGTATTGAATACATGGATTAACAGTCCCTTTTTAAAATGATTACAGCTAATGCCCTTGTTCAGTGGTGTGGTTGACTAGTGACAAATTGATTTGTATGATGGAGACTGAGATGGAGAAGTTGCTGATGAGATGCTGGAAGATGGCAGGAATGATTTAGAGCCTCAAAAGCTTGGTCACCATTAACAGTGATTTTGTATTAATCATCTCATACGTTTACACTGACAATGCTTTGCACCGTGATTGTTGTCCTCAAATCTTCTGGCTTTTTCAAAAGAAACTAGCTAATGGCTGAATATTTTTTCCACTGTCCACTCTTTCCACAATACCCCCCTGATGGAGGCAAGCGCAGTGACCAATAAGGCCTCTTTGAATTACACAAGCAAGCAGTGAAAATCGGCTTCAGCTGTACCGACTTGCACCAAATGCTTTGAAAATTAACGTAAAGGCTAACATTATTTCTCATGGTCAAAAAAATCATAAATTCAGCTGAACTTTCAAAAACTTGCAATATAGCAAGGACAGCATTTATGATTTTGAATGTCCATGTACATGCAGGAGGACGAACTGACCTGCTGTGAGTAGGACACAAAACAAGACACAAAACAGCAGAAAATATATGAATACGAAAGAAAACAAAAACAGCGAAAGAAAGAAACAAGAAAGCAGTGCAGCAGTTTCACTGCAGTGAAGTGCTCAGGCTTAGCTGTGTCTTGGGGTCTGTGTGTGGAAATCAAGTGAAATACTGTATACTATAGATTACCTAATGAGGGCTGTGCCTTAAAAAGCATTGCATTTCCAGCACCAGCTCCCCACTATGCGCATGAACTTGCTGATGGTCTTCAACGGCTTTCCTCAGAAAAGGATTCAACCAACAAGATGAAAGAAAAGTCAGCATTTTGGTATGCAAAAATGACTCTGCTGGCCTTTCCCTTTACCATCTCCCCCCTCAGCGTTATGTGTGTGCATGTGAGTAGGTGTGTATTCCTCTGTGTGTGTCATTATTTGTTTGCGGGCCCCTGAGGCCTCATAAGAAGTGTGAGACGTGAGAGAAACAAACAAGAGAGGGGAAGGAGGGGCGGGGAGGAGAAAGGGATGATGCGGGGGGGGAGTGCAGAACATGAGAGCATAAAAAGCATTCAATTAAGACATGAACTGCAGGGTTCATTAAGCGTGAGCAAGCCGATGAAAATGAACATCCATCAAGAGAGAGTGCTGTGGCAGCGCTGAAGAGCTCGTGCAGGCGTGCACACATACAACATACTCAGTTACTATGTAATAAATGCTCATCCTGGCCTTTTTAAAGTAAAATGTAAACTAATAGCAAACATATCCCTGGTCTAAACTGTCATGAGTCATGTATTGATTCTGCTACACGAGTCTTTGTGGCTTTTCTCCACTTAATCTCATGTTCACTCCCTTTTTTCTTGGAGAAAATAATAGCTTACTTGTATGCTATTTTATTTCATCTGCTTCAACAGCACCAAGTGAGTGCTGCGGTGAGACAAGGGGGTGGATTTGATAACGTTTTGCTTCTATGCAGGTATCCAAAATAATGACAGCGAATTGGCTCTTTAATACAAGCCCAAATTATTTTTAAGTTCTGAAAAGCATATAAAACTACTGGGTTTTAGAGAGCAGGAACAAAAGCACCAAAGATGAACTGCGAGTCTGTATATCCATCTTCAACCACCTCATTGTGTGTACAGCATGCAGGCATGTGGGCTTGAGGACATGCATGTGGAATATGAAGCACATTGTGAAATGAAACATGTAATACATTGCCAAACACGTTATATCCTGTCAGATTAAAAATGACGTTCCCGCAGGTGCAATTCTGAAAAAGTGTAATATGAAACAATTAACACGTGTGTGAGCTTAGGTGGGTACATGCCTTTTGTGAGGCTCTACCAACTCACGTCGCTCACTTCCTCAGCACCCAAGGGCGCACAGGCATACATCTAAGAGACTGTGGTGCTGTCACGAGCTGTCTGCCCTTTTAGATTTTATTTATGCATTCATTTAGTTGCTTTGCTTTTGGCAGAAACCGGAGCATATGGGCACATGTGGTGTACGCAGGTATGTTCAGCAGAGGTACAAATCACAGACGACAGGGAGCATTAATAGCTGGATGCATGTTCTGCTCTGTGAGGAGTCAGTCTTGGCATAATATGTATTTCACTGCTTTGAAAGGCTCTTTCTTCATTGTAAGCAATCAAAGCAGCTGTTTGGTAGTGGCCTTGCACTCAAAAGACTCAGCCCTCTCACTCTTTTAAGCGTTCTCTGCTGTGTTTGAATGTACTCCAAGTTCTTAATCCAGCAGCACACACCATCTGAACAGTGGGAATTCTTCTTATAAAAAGGATACAGCACCTACATTTCCTTGTTTATGCTTTTTTGAATTGGAGAAGGTGTTCTATGGCTTTTTAAGAAGAGTTAGGGTTAGCCCGTGAACCTGTAAAGCCCAATGAGACACTGTATATGACTGAGACAGAGGGTGCTGATTACAATGTCTGTATGGTGCCAAAGTGTATCTGTATTTATGTTTGCATCCAAATGCACTTTGCATTCGTTCACGTACATATATTTATGTGTGTCTGTGTGTGTACGTGTGCTGCTGTGTACTTGCTGGGAGAAAAATGCCTGTTTTTAAAAGCTCATCGCCGAGTGCTCTGAAAATAATTAAAATACATTTTCTGCAGAAGGAGCCTTTGTTTTCCAACACTTCCCTCAGTCTAAGTCAGGGATCATGTGGCTTTTAACAAATACTAAAATCCTGCACTCCTGCTTTGTAAAATCCTGCTTAATAGGCATTGTATTGCAAGGAAAACAAATCTGGAGCTAAACAAGTTTGAACCTGTTTGAGAGTAGATGAAAAATAATAGTTTTTGGATGACAATGGAGTTCTATTGTACGGAGGCAATCCATTTTTACTGGTGTTGGCAAGATAATCTGACAGAAAGGATGTAGCTCAAAAGAGTGACTGAGTTTCAGTGGATACTGGTCAAAACTGGTGCCCAATTACTACCAACCCAGCTCTATTGGCTCCCAAGTAGCTCAGTGTTCATTGTCTCCTTAGCTCAGTTATTGTAGCTGGAGGATCTGGCTGCAATCTGGCTAGACTGTTTGACACAGGAATGGCTGTCGAAAGACTCTCATAGCCTGGCCCTCCGGCTCAAATATATTGACTCTTGCATGTTTTAACCTTTTAAACCCTGATATTTACCTTGAGTTTCCCTATAAGTAGCTTAAAGGGTTTTCAGCTTTGCGACAATTCACAAATTCAATTCAATTCAATTCAGTTTTATTTATATAGCGCCATATCATAACAAAGTTATCTCAGGGCACTTTTTCGAATAGAGCAGGTCTAGACCGACTCTTTATGTTTACAGAGACCCAACAGTTCCCACCATGAGCAAGCACTATGCGACAGTGGCAAGGAAAAACTCCCTTTTAACAGGTAGAAACCTTGAGCAGAACCAGGCTCAAGGTGGGCGGTCATCTGCCTCGACCGGTTGGGTTGAAGGGGGAAGGGGGGAGCGGGAGAGAGAGAGCAGGAGGAAAGAGAACATACAGCAGCTCAATACAGCATAGATATGTTAATGGCATTGATGTTAACACCAACAGAAACAACACTAAGAGCAACATTATAATAGCAATACTAATAACAGCAACAACAGCAATAGCATCAGCGGGTGCAGAGCAGGAGCACGGGGGCAGCAGGCGGCAGCAACCACAGACCCAGACCTCCACAGCTCCAGAGGCAGAAGCACCTGCAGAAAGCAACAGAAGGGAGGGAGAGAGAGAGAGGAGAGAAAGCACACAACTACGGGAAGAAGTTGAATTAATAACAAGCATTGATGGGATATGAGGGCATACAGATGGAGAGGAAGAGGAGGAGAAAGGAGCTCAGTGCATCATAGGAAGTCCCCGGCAGTCTAGGCCTATAGCAGCATAACTAAGGGGGGGCTCAGGGGTCACCTGAGTCAGCCCTACTATAAGCTTTATCAAAGAGGAAAGTCTTAAGCCTACTCTTAAATGTGAGGAGCTTGTCCGCCTCCCGTACACAAACTGGGATCTGGTTCCACAGGAGAGGAGCTTGATAGCTGAAGGCTCTGGCTCCCATTCTACTTTTAGAGACTCTAGGAACCACAAGGAACCCTGCATTCTGGGAGCGCAGTGCTCTAGTGGGGTAATAGGGTACTATGAGCTCTTTAAGATATGATGGTGCCTGACCATTTAGGGCTTTGAAGGTGAGGAGAAGGATTTTTAAATTCTATTCTGGATTTTACAGGGAGCCAGTGTAGAGAAGCTAATATTGGAGAAATATGTTCTCTTTTTCTGGTTCTTGTCAGTAAACGTGCCGCAGCATTCTGAATCAGCTGGAGAGTCTTAAGGGATTTAAGGTTTGTGGTTTGTGTAGCCTAAAAAGTAGGGGAACTTTCTCAACCCGTAAAGGAACGCTTGCGTTTATCTGAAACATTAAAGGATAGGTTCAGATTTTGCTTGTCATTCCTCCTGTTCGTACCGGCAATTAACAGATTCCTCCCAAATGAGCTTCCAGTGTAACAGATGGGGGACAATATCCACAGTCCTCATTCTGTGCAAAAATATATTCCCAAGGCTTCATCAGTCTGACTTAATCAAATCAAGTAAATGTCCTTCAACATTACAGTGGTTTTAGTATGAAATTCCCTGTTTTTGTGTTTTCCTGGATAGTGTGGGGGAGAGAGAGTCACGCAACAAAGGAATTTTGTGCTAAAAAGACAGTAACTTTGAAAGATATCCACATGATTTAGCCAACTCAGACTGCTGACATGTCATATTAGCCTCAGATAAACTTTGGGATGTGTTTTTGTAGGGAATGAGGACTGTGGATTTTGTCCCCCATCACTTTAACATTAAAAGCGCACTAGGAGGGAATTTCTTAATGGCCAGAATGAACAGGAGGAATGATTGCAATAAGCAATACCTGTTTCAATGTTCATATGGGCACCTGACTATCATATCAAGACAAACTTGAAACATTTTGAACCTATCCTTTAATGTTTCAGATAAATGCAAGCGTTCCTTTACGGGTTGAGAAAATTCTCCTACTTGTTAGGCTACACAAACCATTTGTGCATTGTCGCAAAGCTGAAAACCCTGCACCCGACTATTGTTTTAAGACACACAAAAAACACCTATCCTCCAAATCTGAAGATGCATGGTTTTCATTGGACAGGCTAAATATCTTACACATCATTTGATTTGCAAGTATTTTTTGAAGTTACAGACATACTAATACTAGAGGCACACCCATGTGCTTCTAATGGGGTTCCTTAAATAAACATATATCCTGATAATACATAAAAATTAGATTGGAAATTGGTGAGGTGTTCCTGAAGTGGAATTGCAGGTTTGTATATAAAACAGTACTTCAGATGATTTCACTGATTAACTAGCCCTCAGCGAGAAAAAGCTCTTGATTCAGTCATTGGTTGAAAAGACTTGCACACTCCCAGCACTCATTGGCACAGTGCTTCAAATATCACCACGTGTGTCAGCTACAAGAAAGTCTATTCACACTGTTAATTCTGCGTGTCATGTTTGTCCTTTTAATACAATGAAAAGATGTAATCGGCAGATAGATTACTGTTACCACAGTTTTGAGCTGTGTGCTTAATAGGTTAGATTACGGATACCCACTGTTTTGCATGAAGTCTGTGGTATTTGCATTTTAATTGGCTGGCAGAGCTAATGGTAAAATAGTGCAATTTAACAGCTAAATATGACTGGGAACCCAGGCAAAGCAATTAGTATTCTCTAAATGTCACGTCTTTGTATCTGGATGCATAATACTCAAAATGTATTAGTCACTCTGTGGTCTCACAGAGGGACTGTTACACAATGTAGGCACACCTTGGATACCTGTGCTCTACCACAGCTCCCTCAATTGCAGAGATATATCACTTCAAGCAAAAACCAACAATCCCAAATGTGTCTTTTTTCCACAGACTAAATATTCCCACAGGGAGTGTGAAGAGTGCATAAGAGCTGTCTTTTCTTTTCTCACCTAGCAAGTTCTAATGCACATTCACCTTAAACCGAGTATGACTACAGATAGGCTGGAAGTACAGTAGTGGCAGCATTTCCTTGAGAGTCTTTGAAATTATTTACAAAAAGAAGAGCTGTCCAAATGTTTCATTTATACATTATCTATTTGCAAAAACATCATTATTAATGGAAGAGTAAACAAGTTAAAAAAACTCTATGAAGGCTCTCCTTGCATTTACTCAGGATTTACTCATTGATGCCTTGATGTGAGATTAGTTCTGATGGCACATCCCATAATGGCATGGGAAAAGGAATTAATAATTCAAAACATAACTGTCATAATTGCAAACAGTGGGCTCAGATGATTGGCTTCAAGCTTTCATTTGATCAAACTTGAGAGATCCGGGCCTTGCTTCTCAGGAAATTCCTTGCTGATAAATGAGAAGTTGTACATGAAAGTGGGCTGAGAGGAAAAAAAGAAATACAAAGTGCCTCAAAGGGGCAATAGAACATAGTACAGGTGGTTGCAGGTCATTTGACGATGACATATTGAGAGAAAATCTTCAATGTGTTGCCTTCTAATGGTGTTTAGGGTCTATTATTAGCTCATTTATTGCAATTCTAACACTTGGAGGGGAGGTAAACAAGATCAGAGTGTCATGAGTTTAAATAACACTCCCGGTCATCCCAGAGGTAATTACACAGAGGTCAATGAGCAGAGGATGACCCCCCAAAAAAATAAATGGGCATCAGCAATCAATATTTCATGCTTACACACAGACACAGACACGCATTCACATACACACGCTTACACAACTGTACGCGTCATCCCTGCCAGGGAACGAGTGGCTCATCTGTACACTGCTCCAGACTGCTCAAACAGAACACGAGGCCCAAATTACATTTTAATGGCCTTTCTCTCTTATTAGCACGTTGAGAGCGCGAGAATAAAATGAAGCTTTCAACCTTTCCCATTCCTGTGTCATTTTGCCTGATGTGATCAAGGCTGCCTGTCGACGCACCCACAGCCTTTTCGCTCATATACACTTGAATTATACATTACGCAAAAGAACAATCCAAGTCTAATAGCTAACAACATTAAACCTACAGTATGTGTGGAATAGTTACCTCAGTCCATGATTCTCAAATATATTTTCATGTCATGGTGTAATGACTGCACAATTTAATATTTTAATGTTTTGTTTTTTGTGTGTCTATTCCCTGTTTCCCAAAGTTTGGGAAAAATTGACATCCAGAAATTGAGCCTCAACCACAACACGAAGAAGACTGGCTGAATCTACTTGTTGCTAGCATTAATCAGTTTAAATTGAATACATTAATACAATACATACACATTTTGTGCACAATATTGATCTGTTACTTCAGCACAGTTAGCAAGAAGAAAATCTGCAAAAAGAGTTTTATACAATACACAGAATACACAATACAGGAATAGATTTAGGCAAAGCAGGCAATACGAGTGTGTTACATAAGAAAAGTGTTCCCTTGGCTTTTTCTAGTTGTCACTGAAATGTTTGCTGGCATTTCCTTACCATCTTAGTTAAAGTCTGTAGCTGAAAAGGTATACTAAAAAGGTTTTCTGCACACTTTTTACATTTTTCACACATACATTTTGGAGAGATTCATTCATTATTTGTGTGACATTTTCACATGTCTGTATCACAAAAGCGACTCCAGATGGATTTGTGACACCTTGAAGGAAGTTCTGTTCACCATTTCATATTAATGCACACACAATCTCACGTGGAGAGCATCAGTGTCTAGTGAGCAAATCAGACAGGGTGGAAGTATTGAAATGCATTTGAATGATGATGCGTTCACTCACTGATGTACGTACTTAACTATGAGTACATAAGTACATATGAAGTACAATGAATGGTGACGTGAACAAACTACATAGTCTAGTGACTATGAATCTACTGAACCGAACGGAGCAATTCAAATCAGCAAAGTGGTTAGGTGATGATGTTAAGTGATTCATGATTCTCACCTCTACTGTGATTAAACTTTAATCTGTGAAGCAGGTTTGGTGTAAATGGCTGACCTGAATAAGGCTCCTAGTGAACACACCTTGTGGAGAAAATGAAAAAATAACTACTTCTTGCTCAAGGTTTTTGCAGTCCCATAATTCAGTTTCCATTTGGCAGATTTATCTCCTCTGCATGCATGTCATACCCTACACAGACTTATTTTTAGGGTTGTTGTAAAATACTAACGCTAAGGTATTCAAGGGCTCACCAAAACCATCAAGTTTCAGATTCTACAGGTATTAGTTTGACTGAGAGCGTTTTCACATGGGAGTAAGTTTGCCTTGAAGGCTTTGGCTCTCTCTCAAGCTATGATACCAAACAGCTCTTCACGCCTGACTGCTTCTGATACTCCGTGACTCCGTTACTGTGTACTGGAAAGAGGTGAAATCTGAGATGAGCCAAAAAATGGTTTGTGGTTAGATATATTTTTTCAAAAACAATTTCCAGCCTCCTATCCTTGAATATTCTTACCTTGTTTTTCTTTTAGTTTTTAAAATCATCAGCTCCTCACAGGGTTAATGCACTCTGTGACATTAAAAGTGCTTTTAAAACTCTCTCTCACACACACATACACTTAAGCTCTCTCACCACTTGTTTTTCCAATACCCTGTTAAGCTCTTTGGTCCCCACTGTGCTTGGTATTAACTCAGTGATAGTCTGTCTGATAAACATGATCAGAGATTTCAAGTCAACCAGAAAGCTGGCATTACTTTAAGGTTGAAAGCAGTGCACTATTTCATATGCTATTCTCCTACAATGCCTTATTTCTTAAACTTTTGGATTAAAAACATAAATCAAAACCAGCTTATTGTATTACTGAATATATAACTGCAATTAAGATTCTTTTTGAAACTTTTTAAAACTTTTTTGGGTTATACAGTATTAGGTGTCTTTGAGAATTACCACCCAGGGTTGTTTCAGCCCTGCAGTATGCAGGAGGGCAAGTGACAAAACAAGATAATAAATGACTAATGTGCTGAGTGTAAATGATCAATGATCCACCCTATCTGTTGTGCTTCATTGGACCAAGTGAACCAATGACATTGATTTGTTAAGCCTGTCACCTTTGACCTTGGTGTGGGCTGCAGATTAATAAATTCTTTATTCTAATTGCATTTACGCATTCCATTCCTGCCTCCATTTTAGAAACTGTATTTATAAAATCATATTTCCGCCCAAAAATAAAAAATAAATACTAGCACAGTGCCTGCTGGTGAGTCTTATTTGACTCTGTTTTTCTTTCACTTTTTCATAATCTCTCTTGAGTACTGTTTTTTGCTGAGTTGTGCTGTTTTGTGCATCAAAATTATACCTTACCCACCCCTTTGACAGCCAGCATCATCTGTAGCTTTCCTCTGACAAGGAGGATTCAGAATCAAGATGTTCAGAATTGGTGCTCATATGCTGTTCCTATGTTACCGCCATACCTGGTGTTAAGGATAAGGAGTAGCACTTATTATGACAGGAGGCATATTTTCACCTACTCTGTCACCAGCAATCAGCGGAGAGAAGATGGCCCTAATCAGAGAGCTGCTTGACAGCAGAAAAGCCTCTCCTCTAATGATTCAAATGGTTTCTGATGCTGAGATGGGTAGATAGGCTTGGCATTTCAGTGGAGAAGTTTACCTCACTGAGCAGGAGTGAATGTAATCGACTGTGACTGTTTTAAAGTTTAATTTCTTACATTTTTGCATACTGAGTTTGGTCACGGGAAAAGTTAAATGGCTTCTTAAATTACTGGTTTCAGCTGCTAAAAATTCCTTGGATACATTTAATGTTAAATGATGTTGATAGTAAGAACATTTTAAGCCATGCTGGCATTGTGATCCCAACTCCCTGCAACATAACACAACTAGAAACAAGAGTCTACAGCCATGCTAGACTTCCAGCCCAGTGCTAATGTCAGCATGCTAACATTACAATGACAATGTTAACAGGCAAGTATAATGTTTACCATGTTCCTCATCTTAGTTTAGCAGGTTAGCATGCTTGAATTTGCTAATTAGCACTATTCACAGTAGTACAGGCTGATGAGAATGCCATTAGTTAAACCAAAGTATTGGACAAATTAAAAATGGTCCTGATGATGGTGCTAAATGAAAAGTTAAGGGATCATCCTCTGGAGACCATGAAGGCCTGTACAGAACTGCAATCCATCAAATAGTTGTGTTGAGATAGTTGACATATTTCAGTCTGGACCAAAGTGCAGTCCACCAATTTGGTGACTGACCAACCAACCGACAGACAATGTCATCCCTAGAGACACACCGCTAATGTGGCTAAAAAGATCTTATAGTAATAGATTGGAAAAAACGGATCAACACGGATTATACTGTTATGTCTGGTATGGAAATGGTACTATAATTTTGCATTAATTTGTTCTGATTACATTAGCATATAGACATTACATTGTTTCATCCCGCTAATTCATCTCCATTCCTCATTATTATCAGTCCTCAAAAGAGCTTTATGCTTTGTGAATATATTTCATTTCAAATTTAACAATTGTACTTTTTCACTTACAGTCTTTAAACTTGTCTGACTGTTGCTGCTGTGAATACCATCCTGACCTCTCCATCCAAAATAACTAAAATATTGGTGTCTAAAGCTTGCACTTGGATCAACCTCATGGCAAGGATCAGCACAGCCAAATCCACAGCTAAACCACTCTATAAAGATCTCTGATGAGTGGCAAAATGGAAAATCCCTAGACGGAAAGCACGCCATTGGGAACGTTAGCCAACATCTCTGAATGATTTCAGTGTAATTTAAAACAGGCTTAGCAAAAGATAGGGTATCTTCTGATATGACAGTGGATTCAGGATAAACACCCTCTCTAAGTTTAATTTGTCTCCCCTGGATTCTCTTTTCCGCATGTTATTTATAGTAATAAAGCAGACATACAGTGGAAAAAAGCGGTTCGCTAATCAGTGTCAACTGAAACTGTCATCACTTCTTCACAGCTGTCAGGTACAATACTTTGCCTAAGGACATTAGAGGAGTTTGTTTTATCTGGATATTTAATGTTTTAATTAGGGAAGGTTGATGGCAGGAGCTGCCACATTAACAGTTCCTCAGATATCGGAGGAGCAGATGGGAAATGCTGCCTAATATCTTCATTTCATGGCCATCCATCCCAAAGTACAGACTGATAAAAATCTATTTCTAAGTGAAGTGCATCAAGTGCTACAGATCCAATTTGTGAGTGTGTGTGTGTGTGTGTATGTTTAGAGGGGTGAATAAAAACATTGCCTGAAGTGCATAATTATCTCTGAAATATAGAGTTGGGTTGGGATGGTACCTGTATGCTGTCCCTGCTGTAAGGCATTCACTAAGGTTAAATCAAACCAGAATGGAGTTTTATTCATTGTACACTGCCGCAGTGTTCTGTGCAGAAGTCATATAGCATTCACAGTATGATAGCGAGAGGTGTCCTGTTAAAGCTTCTTGTATCACATGGTAGGATTGTTGTGATCTCACAACCAGGAGAGACTCTTTTAAAAACCCCTGAACCTCAGGAAGTGGTGTGAGATGTATTCTAGCCAGATGTTTAAAAGCTGTAAATGCATCTGTCTTTTCAAGAAGCATATTAATTTTTTTCTCCACCCAAGTGTAACTACATTAGTAAGTGGTCTGTGGAAGTGTCTGACCCCTGTGATAATGGCATATGAAGTTACATTTAAATTAGCCATGGTTCTTAATGACACATATAAACCACTGGGAAGAAGAGCTCCAACAATTTCAACACATACAGTCATACAGAAAGTATAAAATGCTATTTTAGCATTCACCCCCCCCCCCCCCAACTAAACTGCAAAAGAGTTATTTTTTCCCACCCTGATTTGCATGCAGCCTGAGAAAACCATGACGGATAGTAATCAGATTTATGATTTGGCTAACAGAGACATACAGTATGTGTGGCTAAGTGTACCTTTTCAAAGAACTCTCAGGTATGAGGACGTATGAGGCACTCGATAGGCTTTGTCTTCTAAGATGGTGTATCTGGTGGAATCATCATCAAACGTGACTTCTCCCACGTCCATTTCAGACTGGTACAGGTGTTGACTGGGTCGTCCTGTTGCGCCCTCCATATCTGGTCTTCCGAAATGCGCAGAACCTTTCCCCCAACCCCCTTGACTGACAGCAAGGGTGCACATGCTGATGGCAGGCTGTTGGTGGTAGTGATTTCATGAGGAGCTCTGGATAAGGCATCTGGAACAATCTTGTATTTGCCCTTCCTGTACTCCACTTTGAAAGTACATTCTTGTAGTCGCAAGGCCCAAAGAGTGAGGAGTGCACTGGGTTTGGTTTGGAAGAAGTTGCACTTTTTCTTGTTGAATGACTTCTGTTTAATTGGAAAGCCCTGCGTAACAAAGATTTTGTGCGTCAGGACATTTGTACGGCCCAATGTGGAAGTGCACACATCGGCATTCTCCTGTATCAGGCTGCAGGACTATGTTTTCCCATTCCATCCAGCTGTGCTGTCTCCACTGCCTCCAGGTCAGATGACACTTAAAAACCAAAAGATAAAAACTCTCTCTATCTCTTATTGTTTCTAAATGTAGCACTTGAAGCAGGTCAGCTTATTTAATGATTGTTGGTGTACTTGCATAATTCTTGCAATGTTTGGGCTGTATCCACATGATTGAATGCACTTATTGGAAGTTGCTTTGGATAAAACAGAAACAACAGCAACAGAAGAATAGAAACAAGCTCCAGAAAATCACTAACATATCTTCTAAAATAATTGGTCTCCCCACTCCCAACCTGCCAGCCCTCATTGACACTGCTACCACTCGCAGAGCACTGACCATAGCACACGACCCCTGCCACCCTCTCAACCCATGCTTCACCCTCCTCCCGTCTGGCCGCAGATACAGAAAAATAAATAAATAAATAAATAAACCACGCTTTGGAAGGAGTTTTGTGCCCTCAGCAATAACTGCTTAAAATAGCCTGGGCACACTGTAATAGACTTGTGTTGTTGTAATGTTCTTGTTTGTTTATACCTTGTTTTGAATGTTTTTATGTACAGACTGTGAAAACAATTTCACAATAAAGGACAATAAAGAATTAATTTGAATCTAAAAGCATCAGCAAAATAAATGTAATGTAATGTAATCTCAACAGAAAACTCCTCTTCCCGATCCAAGCAAGCATAACTGGTGCTGAACTGTTAGCAAAACTATATTAATTGTGTCATACTGCTAACCTTTTCCTCTATTTGAAGCTACAGCCCACTCTATTTAGCTGCGTGATGAGATTACAGTGGGTGGATAGCAGCAGCCTGTGGTGTACAGCCTGGTGGGATTGGAGATAGCCGGTGGTGGCGTAGTGCCGTGCTGCCGCCTATCCAAAACAGAGAACATCGATGTTGCCAGGCGCCAAACGCTCGCTATCTGAGGTGTAACCAGAGCCATCACACCACTGTGACTTAGAATCCACATGAAAATCAGTTGCTGTCCAATGTTGTGGTTCTCCTCCACAATCAATCCAAAATAGACTATGACGAAGTGTGTTATATTCATTAATAAACCTTTGAAATCCTAAACTAGTCTGTCTTGATTGATTAAAAAACAAACTGCATTTAGCACCAGTGGGTAAAATAACACATGCCCCAGAGACACAAAACAATGTGGCGTTTGGTGTCTTCGTCCTCACTTAGTCGATGCAGCAATTCTTCCAGTCAATACAATAATAAAACCATTCCATGCTTTTATTACTGAAATAACCTAGCGAGCATGAGGGGGTTGATCCCGCTCCCATTC
Source organism: Macquaria australasica (assembly GCA_005408345.1). Lineage (NCBI taxonomy): Eukaryota > Metazoa > Chordata > Actinopteri > Centrarchiformes > Percichthyidae > Macquaria > Macquaria australasica. The sequence goes on from SEMN01000313.1 coordinate 164,037, forward strand.
CCCTGCAAATCGTTCTTCCATTCCACTGATTACACATGTATTCTGAACGCCGCGTTTTGACCCTGAAGCACTCCTCCCGCGGCCCCTCCACACCCCCGCGCCCCACCCCCGCTAATCAATGAGGAACGGCTCTGCAGTTGTTTAACCTGCCTGGCTCTCTCTCTCGAGTGTGGAGCAGGTGACACATCACATTAATAAATAAATAAGCAGGGGGGAGTGGAGCACTCATCACAGCGCCAATGATGGGACAATTATCTCATGGCAAACAACAGTCTGCCATCACCTGCCACAATCGAAGGAATCAATAGGGCTTGGAGGGGAGATGGAAAAGGGGGGTGCGGGAAGGGGTGGTGGTGGGGGGCAGATGGAGGGAGACAGAGGTGAGGCAGAAGGAAGACAGAGGATAAAAAGCAATAAATGTAGAGTACTTTCAGGTGACATAACAGACCCTCTGGTGGCCACATTGGAAGTCACAGCTCTTGTTGACTCACTTCGACTTGAATGTTTCCACAGAATTAAGTTCATTTTTGTGCTGATCTGACTATTTCACTACTGATATAATTGATTGTTTTTGTATTTAAATAGTTTGACAGAACATTCGCCACTCAAGGTCCACTTCCTAGTTTTATTTTCTGGAGCATCCATAAACATGAATGAAATCACGGAAAGCTTTCATTAAAGCTCTAGGAAAAAGGTTGTAAGCGGACTTTGACTTGGGATTGTTTTGTCCAAGGTCAAAAATGAACTTTCATGCTTACATTTATATAATATCAGTTTGTTAGATAGCTAAACACAGCATTCTGAGGCTGTCGCTACACATGGGGAACAAAAACACATTAAAAGATAAGTCCTGATGTCACTTTTGGATTAGCCTCTGTTCCACTAGCTTCTCTAACTCAGTGCAATCTCTCATTGAGGGGTTCTTTCATTGGTGTTTCTGAAAAAGCAAAAAACATTTACTTTCCATTTTCTAAGATAAATTACTTTAAACCCCCCCCCCATGATTTTAATAAAGTTGACCAAACCAAAGTTGTATTTGAAGGTGTTGCTCGTAGTGATACACCCACAGACTGCAGTTCCAGCTCTATGGAGTTTAATAGTGTCTTTCAGATCACTGTTTTGATTTTCCACTCTCACTGCTCTCATCAGCATAACTTTCAGCAAAAAAACTCCACAAACTCAATATATGCTACCTGACAGACAAAGCTAGCAACTAGGTGGTGAACATAGTGGATCATTTAGGTGCTCAAGGGCCAGATATTTCCCTCAGGAGTTAGTGGAGACCAAAAACAAAGCTAAAAGGAGAGTGAATTATTGAATTTATACGTGGCCAGAAACACAATTCCAAATTAATGCTAATGTTGCTGAGAATCTGCTGGATGTGTAAATAGAGGACTCTGTGCTAACAAGTTCAACATATCAACTTTTTAAGGTGCTAATATGTCAGTGTTGTGTTTACAGCTGGTCTCCGCTGCCCCCGAGTGGCAAAAAAACTTACCAGCGAGGCATTGTGTGTATTATATGTGAGTGTAACTGTTGGTCCTTTATCCATGATATTTATCCATTTTTAATGAATTAGTGTTTGTTACATGCTGCTAAAATCAGAAATATTAAATAAACAACTATACTACATATATATTGAACAGCTGTAGAGCTACAGTAGATACTGCATTTTAACTAGCACTTTTAACCTACTCTACCTTGTGCCTACTGATAGAACAGTTTTAACTCAATTTTTCAGATTCTTTTCAAAGTAGAACATGTGGTGTTTTAGATAAACAGCTATGGCTAAAGACTAGAAATATTCTGTGTCTTATTTTGAAACAGATCTTCAGACTGCACCGTATCACTTGTAATATTACTCAGCTGACCTACACTCACACTGCAGCAAGCCTTTATGAGATATCTGTTTTTCTGTCTGGTTGTTAGAAATATAACTATTATTTTCACACAGTGAAACTCCAGGAAAACAACTACTGTGGTTGCTATGTGACACAACAGTAAAGCTTCTATACACACACAGACATAACAGCGCACTACTGTACATAGGGTATAGACAGGAAGATTTGCAAAGAGCAGAAGCGTGACAGGGAGAAATGGATTAGAAAGGAGAAAGAAGGGAGGTTGAAAGATTGAGGTACAAAGATATAGACGGACTCTGGTGGAGGCTGACTAACAAAGTAGAAAGGAGAATTTCTTCTTAACATTGTGTGAGCCACAAACCATAATCTTCTTTCCAGGTGTTCAGCGCCTATAGTCACAGGCAGACGTTTAATCCAGTTTTGATGAAGGTGGAGGGACAGTTTCACAGGTTTCCGTTTGTTATAAATGGCTTCAAGTTGGGAACAGTGCTCTGTAACAGGTCATTTTATGAATCAGGGCCATTGTGATTTTCTCTCCTTTATTCTCTCAGCCTGGGAACTTGGCTGTGATGAAGGGAAAACAGCACGGTGGTTACACTGTCCCCTTTCACTGTTGCTTCCAATACATTTTCATGAACTCGTAATATGTGTCTTGTTTCCAGCAAGCTGTTAGGAGGCATTTAATAGTCATTAGGCAAAGTGTTTAACACACCAGAGTGCATATTTCAGTACAGTTGGTACTGTGTTAAAGTGCATGCTCCGCTAAGATTGTTATTACTAGTTTCTTTGCAATATTATACAGTGAAGATGAGAACTGATATCAGGTGTCTTTTACTATTAGTTTGTCTCTTACATGCAGTTTAATCAAGTCAAGTATAAGGTTTATTGCCACTTTACACAATGTACTATGTCATCAATTTGTTTCTGTTTCTAATTATAATAATTGTGAAATAAAAGTTCTAAATCAAAACGGATATACAGTGAATTACTGACAATGGCAGAATACTAATATTTGACACCCCCGAGCGAGGAGGTTAAACTTCTAAGACCTCACAGTTGTCAGTGTGCTTTTATTGTTAATTTGATATTGATAAAAGCTTAAATTAAGGCTGCAGACTCGACACTTGAGCTTGCCTTCTCAAAGTCAGGCTGATGAGCCGTGAGGACTTGTCATTGTAATGAGTAAGCCTCATTATGAACCAAATCACCCTGTTCTCTTAGGAATTTAGCATGAAGAGCACTCTTTTAGGTAATTAATCCAGTACAGTGGTTTATAAATGCTGTTGCTGCTATCAGTACACGCACATTACTGTACAGGGCTCCTTTTGCTCATTACCTCGGTGAAGGGTCAAGAATATGTTAAATGAGACCAACACAGCTTCTGTAGGTATTGCCACTTGAAGACATATTGGAATTTCATATCAAATGTTATAAATTATGTAGATTAAAAGGAATGAAGAAAGTTTTCTTGTAAAAGAGACACCCTTGACAAAAACAGGGACATTGAACATAATTTGTTGTTTAAAAAAAACAAACATATGTACTCCAAAAAGAATGCAAAATATTTAAATGTCAAGCAGGAGAGCTGTCACTTTTGAAACATCCACTTTAACTTCTCCCATGCGACGCAAATTCGGGGAATCATTCAAGCTGTCTTGTTTTGTTTACTCCTCCATGCTTGCCAGTTCAAATGACAAACAAGTGATATGCTGGAAAAGGAACGCTCGAAAAAATCTCTGCTCTGGGAAAGCTGTCATCCAGAGTGCTGAAGGGAAAGTGAAGCAGGACAGAGGGGATTGTTACATGTTATGATAAAAGATCCATTTACTCTCAAAATCAATGTTTAAAGTGTCAGAGCTACGGCCATTCCAATCCCGCTTTAGATTTAATTATTAACAGAACAGCGCTGCTGACAGCTTAGCTTCCTGTCAGATGTAGGGAAGAAAAGACCAACCAGAAAAGAAAGGATTTTAAAGTCATAGATGGAGTCATCTGATGTGATGCAAAATGTGTGTGAGTGTGTGTGGAAATGGACGAACACCAGTGTGTTTAGATGGGGTTGATGACTGTGCTTGATGTGGTGGCATCTCCACACCTGCGCTGCCATCTGTGCCCCTGCACCCCCTGTGACCGCTGTGCCTCCTGGCACACAAGTGTCGCACAGACACCTTGATGAACACATCTCACTCTCCTGTCCTCTGGAAGGAAGAGACAAAGACTTTGGATTTTCATGTGCTTTCGATAAAACAAACAAAAACAACTCAAAGGAATAGTTTGACATTTTGGAAAATATGCTTACGCGGGTTTCTTGGCAAAATTTAGATGAGAAGGTAGATACCGCTCCCATGTCTGGTAAATATGTGGCTGCAACCAGCAGCCGGTTAGCTTAGCTTAGCATAAAGACTAGAAACAGGGTCAACGAAGGCTAGCCTGGCTTTGTCTACAGGTAACAAAATCCACCTAGGCACCTCTAAAGCTCACTAATTAACACGTTATTTCTTGTTTGGTTACAGTAATCCGTACATGAACCAAAGTGTAAAAACGACAATTTGCTGTTTTTACGGGTGGTTATGTGCCAGACTATTTCTAGGCCAGGAGTAGTTGCCAGGCAACCATCGGAGACTCCAGGAAATTACAAGTAGCTTTTACACTTTTTTTTTAAAGAAATGGACAGAGCCAGGAGAGCTGTTCACACTTGTTTCCAGTCGTTATACTAAGCTAAGCTAACTGGCTTATCTTATCAGCAAAAAAGCCTATTTCTCAAAATGAAGGACAGACTATACCTATAATATAGAGCATGTTTTAAGATCACATATATACACACACATATATTTGCATACATAAAATACACACGCTGTACAGTCTTGCCCACTCATAGATACATCTGGGAAATACATAGATAAACAGAGACCCAGAAAAAGGAAGAACAAAAGAAAAAAAAGACGAGGGAAAAGAAAAGAAAGAGAAATAGAAAGGAAAGAAGTCATGAAATAAAATAGAAAAGAAGAAATGATTAAGCAAAGGAAAAAAGAAACTTATTGTGCTTGTATAGTTCATTTGAGGATATTTTCTCTGAATGTGGTAAAAACCTCCTTAGGCCCGAAGAAAAGAAGACATAATTAATTAGAGAAAAACACACAGCATTCTCACTCACATACACACACGCAAATGCACACTTACACGATGACAATGCAAGCATCCCAAACAGGGCCACCTTTGCCGTCTATCTGTAGCTGCACCGCTTCATCAGCGCGGCGTTGTGTCCTCCATGCATGCCTCGAGGAACATGGAGGGACATGGCTGGAGCATTTAGTGCACTGCTCACATCTACAATAGCAAAGAGAGCCACCAGAGAAGGTTGCCACCCCCTGAGGGGCACTATGCACCTCCTAAGTGGATCACTCTGCGTTGTCACAACGTTTTCATAAAGCTCAGTGGGACGGGGCTGTGTACTCCTTTCATCACCAGCAAACCTAAATGAGCTTTGTCAGGCTCGCTAATGCACGGTGGTGGCTCAGCAACTTTCGCTGAGCGTCTGCACACGTTAATGTATGTGTGTATACTTCCTTTACTGTGTGTACACACTCAATGAGGAGGGGGGAAAAGTCTTAAAAAATTTACCTTGATCCACAGTATTTACATAAGAGGCTAACGTAACCATGGTTCCACTACTGTATGCGGTTCACAGTGTGGTCAGAGCTGGTCAAGGGCAGAGTTGGACACTAACTCAGCAGGTCAGCAGCTCTAATTGCTGTTGGTCATTGGTTAAATGTTCGCCCCCTGTTTCCCTCTCACACCGAGCGGGGAACATTATAATGATGAGGGTGAAAGACAGAGCGAGGAGACGTAGGAATCAAGGACGAAAAAAGTGGAGATGAAGCAGCGATGAGGTTAAAGTGAGGTGGCGGAAGAGGAGGAGGAGGCAGGGAGGGAAGTTCATCACAGAAGTGGTGAGCGCTTGAAGACACTGTATCAGAGTGAAAACAGGGGTGAGTTAATCATGAGAAGGATAATGATGGTTTACTAACCAGCATGCCAAGTTCACATGCCCTGCAAAATCAGCCATTTGCAAGGCATTACATCCTCTCTCCTGTAACATTGCAAAGACTGTGATGAAGACGAGACGGTTTGGATGGGAACTGATGAAGGCTGATAACGAAGGACATGACAGGTTGACTGAAAATACTGTGTAATTAAAATGATAGCTCTGATGCTTTCACTTTTAACCACTCAGTATTTTCTTCTCTCCTGTCTTTGAGGTTTCCTGAGGTTAACACAAATCTCCCTGATTGAGTGCATTACTCTCCGGCAGGCTTCGCATTAAACCACCTTCTTCCTATTCTAATCTGCAGCCTCATTACAATATGAATGTGTTAAAAGAAGCCCATGTGGATCTTTGCTGGGATGTCAGTTTCTTCAATAGAGGCTGAAGCAGCAGAGGTGTGGGAAGAGAGGGAGCAAAGGGAGGGGAGAAGTTACAACAACACAGGGATAATAAGGGATAATGTTGTGGCTTTGATGTCTTGTACCTGTGCCTGAGATGGCCCATATAACATCCCAATACAACATGTGTATACATACTGTCTCTCTGTTATGTGTAATTACATATTCAACTACGCAAAACACATGTACATTTTGTTTTAGGACTTTCAGTGTGTTATCTTTTTCAATACTCACTTTATCTTGCCTTATACTTTCCCTTCTTCTCTCTCCCTCTCGGTAGGTGGTTAGACGTTAATCCCCCCGGTGTCTGGGTCTGATCGCTCCCGCTGCACTGCACCCACGACCATCCCTCACATGAACTTTTACACACACACACACACACACACACGCACACACACACACACACACACCCACTTCCTCCTTTCAACTGCCTTTTTTTTCCACACAGATTTCTTACTCACCTCTCTTTCCTATCACCCAAATCCTCTGATTTCCACTCTCTCCAGCCTATTATGGTTTACCGCTCTCTTGTAGTTTCTGTGCCTTGATCTGACCTTAAAATCACAGCTGAAATTACAATTTAAGACCTTAAAAATGTATTAAAATGTCTTGAATATGTTATTAGAGATCTCATTTCTCCAGACTCAGTGACAGGATTATTTGTGCTGCATGCCCACACTTGCATTAATATAGAACAGGGTTAGTCCTGTAGCACAATGTGAATTGTATCTGCTTTATTAGTATTGTAGCACATTGTGTGTTTTATCTGCTTTATTAAATACAATTGGACATTTTCTTACTGTAAACTGTCCATTCCATTAAGACTGTGAAGCATTGTCTTTATTTCTTTATCGTGTCATTACTCTTTATTATATTGTTCTTTATTATGGTTATGGATCATAAATCCCACACCTGGTGCAGCACCGGCCAGTGTACCACTATAACTGTTAAAGCATTTTTTAACACTTTCCTCGCTAGTCGAGCCAAAGTTTCAACCTAATAGCGTATGTCATCTTTTCATCTCCATCAATAGATATTCTTCACTAAGTGGACCTTCCCTTTGATTTAAGTGGACTAACTGGAGGGCCACCATCATGATCATGACAGTCATGATCATCATCATCATTATTATGTCCCTCACTCTCCAACCATACCTGCCCTCCACCCCTCAGCTAATGGCAGTCAACCTCAGGGAGAGACAGACGGCAACAGAAGGAAGTATATAGGAACAAAACAGAGACAGCCAATCCCATGTTAGGACTGGTGCAGATCTAAATATAGAACAAACAACTTTGTTTACAAAGGCTTTAACTTTCACAAACAGGGCACCTGTCACTCTCAGTGACTGTATGTGTATGAAGAAACAGAGACACGCAGAAATGTATTGTCTGCTTGCATGCCTGCTGACAAATCATGTTTTTTATTTATTTATAGGTGAGTCTCTGTGTGAGTCCATTTGTGTCCTTGCCTCTGCATGGTAATGTAGTTCCTGGGTACACACGTGGAGCAGGTGAGTGAGACTGTATGTGTATAGTGTGTGTGTTTGTTTGTGTGGAAAGGCAAAGACAGACAGGAGGAATATGATTGCAAATATCCCTGCAATGTCATTGAAAACGAAACACTGCACACCACAGATGACTTATGATGCTTCATGTAAGCATGCATATGTACTGATGGAAAAAATCATATACAACCGTAAGCACTTACAATCCCAATTTCACATACCATGTCCAAGACTTGTCTTAAGATATACATAAATTCCCTAAATAACAATCTCCTCCACGGTTCAGCAGCCACAGATAGTGTTTTAATCTCGTTTCATCACTCAGAGAAATGTATAATACATGGCAGCTACAGCTCTTCAGCTTTACAGTTAAACATTGTGGCCAACTTTTCTTTCTTGACAAGACACACGCATGAGTCCCATGCACACGTACAAGCACCAGAAGATGAAACGCAGCGGGTATAAAACAATAATAGGCAGGTACAGAGTCACACTGTACTGACACACAGCTCGTGCTAGTCTATAACTAGGCTGCTCCGAGCCCGCCTCGTCTGTGCAAACACACACACACACACACACACACACACACACACACACAGACAGACAGCCGATGGGTAATTTTAGCAGTCAAAAGAACCAAGCTGTGTGCCGACTACCATCTTAATGCACCCTGACACAAACGAGCAGTTTTGACACAATACCTTTCGATCACAATGTGTTTGTGTTTGCGTTAGCTCTGCCGCTTCAATCAAGGCCCGCTTTGTCTGTCTCTTGCCACTTTGTCAGCTCTGGGAGGCTTCAGCGCAGAACAATCTTAAGGACATTCAGTGTAATAACTTGAGACCATTTCAGAGATGGGCTTGGTACCACGCTAGTGACTTTTCTATTTTTCTTAAATGCACAGTAAGTGTGGCAGCTAAAGATCAGAAAATGAAAGGACAGAAAACTTAGAAAATGTCTATTTGGTTAGACACAATAGCAAGTTAAAGTGACAACTGAGTGCACTCTGTTTCTTCTGAATGCATACATACATGCATGCCTATAGAAGCCATACATATGACACACACACACACACACACACACACACACAAAGACTTTGCAGATACTTGGCTACTGACAAACTGCTTACACACCTCTCTGGGTGCCAATGCCTTGAGTCAAATTATCCCACACTTTTCACACAGGGAGCACTTACACAACTCTCTCCCCGCGGGGGCTACATTGAAGGTGTCCTTTAGCTAACAACACTACCATGGACACACATACACACACACACACACCTACATGTGTACGCATACACTCACACCCTCATGCAGACAAGAGGCTGTGTGCACACCGGTGGAGTAATTACAGACATTTTAATCACTGAACTCTACTCCTGTGTGGCACAGCAGACATAGCAGGGAGTGGGCAGTAGAAGAGGCCCTTGACTGATTTCAACCTTGGCTTAATGATGGTTGTTTGAGCCTGAATGCTTTGCTGCAGCTACTATGACAGATGCCACTTCTTTTCAGGCAGCCGTGGAAGAATTAAGGGTACTCTATATGTATAATATTGGGTTGAATAGACAGATTGCAGCATTTTCCTACTCTGGAGAATAAATAAAGACATTCAAGGGTGTAATACTGGCCAGGGTATTTGTTCAGGAATTTGATGGATTCAGAGCATAATAATCATTTACCAATATTTGAGAAGTGGGACAGTTAGTTTTAAGCCTTGGACATTATGACAAACTTGAATTTAAAAAGGAACAAATGGTACATTTCATTTGTCTAATCAGTCCCACATTTTATTAAAAGCAATTATGGGGCTTGTATTGTTTACCTCCTAATCACCCAGGATTTGCCAGTGAAATAGCTTAATCCAGCTCAAACCAAACCCCCAGCTTCAACTTTTCTGCTTTTGGATTGCATTGCGCAAACACAAATCAAGAGACACAGCATGGCAGGAAAAATAAGACCCTTGATCACTTACACTTACAATATTAAAAATATATAACAAATAGACTCATACTGCAACACTTTCCCCTCAGACGGCATACAGCTCTGACTTTTACTAACTCTCTTATCTAAGGTGGCATACTGGAAGTATGAAAAACAACAGGCCTTGCTTCCTGGGATCATATCACCTGCGTTTTGTTCCACATTGGTGGAGGAAGACGAGGAGGAGTGCACAAAGCCAGGGAGTGTGTTGTAGATTGCTGGGCCGAGCTCCCTGAGAGGACAAGGCCTCTCCTTGACCCCCCCTGTGCCTTGCAGTTCAGTAGATTAGCTGGAGCACAACAGAGGCCAGTGCTATCGCCGGTTTGCAGCCTCCTCAGCCCCACTGGCCACACAAGATATCGCTCACACACACACACACAGATACACAATTGCATGCACACACAAACCTGTGCGCTACTTGCGGCCACGCATGAGTCACCCGCCCACAAACACACACAATATCTTTGGCCCTCATTCCTGTCACTGTGCCTGAAGGTTCATTAGTGACACTGAGGCCACTTCAGCAGGAGAAGCACTTTCAGAGTACTGTGCGCGCACACACACACACACACACACACACACACACACACACACACACACACACACACAAACTCAGACAAGCTTTGCTGATTCTATATATAAGTACACACATCTTCATGTCCATACTGTATGTATGTGCCTTTCAGTTAACATGTGTACAGAGATAAAAGAGTATTTGTCTCTCTGACCCTTAATGACTGAGCCCATGTGACTGTAGCCGTGTAGTGCGGCTCTGAACTCACATTAACCAGCAGGGCTTCATACTGTAAAAACTGATGTCAGGATCAACAATTCACTACCTAATTACTTCAAGGTCAATTACAGCAGCACTCTGCTTTGAAGTTTCGCAATGGAACATCAAAGGTGTTTTTTTTCCACCTCAGGATTTCAAAGCAGCAAGATGCCATGGAGTAATGTAACAAAAAAGGAAGGATGTGAAAATGAGGGTAGACATTCTGGTTACATGATTCCAATGCGAGAATAGGAAGAGAGGAACATGAGAGAGAAAGAGCAACATTTGTCATATGTGTTTTCTAAGATATTGCATGGGACTTGTCGCACACGGTGCATAAGGTAAGTGTCATGTTCGTACACCGGCCTCTGATGTAAACCCCTTGAGAACAGGTTAATGTGATGCGAATGGCACGATCCTGGCAAAAGTCAAAATACAGGCAAAAATTCTGGCTGTGAAGGTTGTGAAGGATAATTAAATAATCCTGCTGTGGTCAAATATAACACGTGTTCTGTAATTACAAATTATCATTCGTCTTTTGGCTTATTGGGCACTTCTAATAATGCCTTGCAATTGAAAAGTACATGCTGAACCTCACAATTTAGAATAATTTTGGATAAAACCTCATTACTGAACCGTGTAAATTACTATAATTTGGAATAAGAAATCATTACAGCAGAACTATTAGGGGACTGGATTTGTTCAAGTATTTGACTTTGGACATTTCTTCTATTATTTAGATTGTAATATAATTTGTCAAATGATTCGTTAAAGTGGCCACGTTAGGACTGTTCCTTAAGTCTCAAATACAGTGAGAGTTTCTGGATCATCTTCTGCTGGGCACAGTTATAATACCATGCACTGTAGGAAGCCTCCACAGTGCTGCGAGTTTTGATAAAGACTGGGAAATTAGACAAATCACACAACATCTGATGACAGAGGTCACTATCCTGGCTGAATTTCAGTGTGCAATATTCAACTCTCCTGTGTGCGGGGGGGGGGCAAAAGTAATTGCATATCCCTGACATCTGTGTGCTTGTGACATTTCACATCTTGTTTCGAAGGGGCTCATCTGCCAAGCTTCATGAAAAATGCTCGCTTAATGTGAGCTAAATTACCAGTGGTGTCTTACAGTATAACATTCAAACATGAAGAGGGGGACTCAACTTTTCCAAAGAGGCACACGATGTGCTGCACAACACATACAAACAAAAACTATACCTAACTTACACACCACCGGGCACACAGCACAGTAATTGGGTGGCTTTTTGAACATGAAAACCACTGATTCACTGTGTTGTAACAACCATCTTTGATAGGAGCAAAACAGATATTTATTCACATGGAAGGATTAAAAATCAGTCTAAAGAAGGGTATCTGCTAGGCGGGTAAGATGAACCGATAAACATTGGGAAACCTTAACAAGAATGAGAAATATGGCTGCATTATTTCTATTGGTCCAAACCAAATTCTGTGTGAAATCAGTCACTTGTCAAAAACTGATCTCCTCCTTTTGTGGCTGTGCTTTCTCCTGCTAGCTTGTTTAAGCTTCCCAATCATATACCTACTTTGAGCCATCCACTTGCTAAAAATGTCCACACTAAAAGAACTGTCCGACTGTCAGTGTTGCCTGAAGTCTTGACATAGTATTTGCAATCTGCAAAACAGACAACGATTTAATAATAAAACATGCCTGAGGCACCACAAACTGGGCTAATGCTATTTCCAAGGTACTCTGGCTCTGGATTCCTCCTGTATGAAGGCAATAGCCGGAGTCATAAGTTGTTTTAGTAACAATGACATGTGCTCATTTAGTGTTGTGGAAAATACAAAATTCTAATGGATGACACTGACCGAGGTAGACAACCAGTCTGCAGCATTTCAATAAAAGATTCATTCTTCATCATTCATCCTTCGACTTTCCAAAAATTACCTAGTGTGTCACTGCTCATGTTTAGGCTTTTTTGGTGTGACTGAAGACGCACTGTGGCATTTCTAATTCAGAAACAGAGATGTTACTTTTTCTTATTTAGTTACTCGAACTTGTCAAAAATGTAAAATTCTATCAAATCTGAGCTGAATACGTGTACTCGCCTTTAAATCAGCAAGCGCGGTGTATTGTATTGTTACAAATGTATTGTTTTTGTATCAGATGTCGACCATGTATCTAAATATGTAGATATGCATCAAATTATCTGAGACACCCCTAGCATCTTCAGAAATTGTATGACAGTGGGAAGACATTTAGAGTTCAACGGACCGTCCTCCATTCCTAGCCTGTCTCCACCTTATAACTTCACAACATCTAGAATCCAATAATCACATAGTTGTTTACCTCCTCGCTGGGCAGATGACAGTCAGTTCCACGACTTGCATGTGTTTGTGTGTGTATGTGACGGGGTGGTGTGGGTGTGTGTATGATGAATCCATCTCCCTGCACCTCCCTGCATTAGCATTGCTAATGTGAGTAAGTGGTTTAGGAGTGGTGCCATGAGGAATACCAAGTCAATCTGGCCACCAGTGAATGTGTAGGGGTTGTCTGTAGTTAGATGGCTTCACGCTCACCCACACACACACACTATCCTGAATGTCAATGAAGAACCAACTAGAGCCAACTACTCTGCTACTCCTTCATCAGGGGTCACACAGAGAGAGGGAGGGAATTAACTGCAGGCTGTGTGTGTGTGTGTGTGTGTGCGTGTGTGACAGAGTCTGTGTTTCTGTGCTGAGTGTATCGATGAGTGTGTATGCATGCAAGTGCTTGTTCATGCAGGTAGGTGTTTGCATGTGTCTGCATTGGCTTGTGTGTGTGTTTGCAGGATAGCAATGTGTTCCAGTGGTCATTTTTGGAATGTGGCTGTTAAATAGACCTGGTGAGGCGTTGCATCCTTTATAGGGAAGGGTACAGAGGAGACATGAGGGAAGCCAGCATCGCAGTGCTGCGCTGATGTCCCCCTATCGCCCTTGAGCGGGAAGCCTTCATGTACCCTCACAACACGTTCCCTCTGCTCTTGCCATCATACCTGGAGGTGCACTGTGACACGCTCCCAGAAAGCCCAGATTGTCGCCTCTCTTTTCTGACAGCCCTTGAGTTTTCCGACATCCATCACCTCTGACCCCCCCACTGGTGCCGCAAAGCATCTTCCCACAATGCAGCAGGGCAAGATGAATGAGCCTGTGTCGTAACACTCCATAGGGTGGCTGACAATCCCATGAGCCGCCAGACTTAGGCTAAGCAACTTCTGGACCGCTGTGGCCTGTTACTTCTAAAGAGATATATGGGATCTAAATACTGTGTGTTCTGCATATTGTCACACAGCCACAAACCTTGCATAGATTTAATGCTGGGTGACTTTCATAACCCAAAAATGATCTTTTTCTTTTTTTAAAAAGGTGACATTTGAAAAAATAAGGCTGTCTTTAGGTGTGTGATCTTCTATATAATATTAAAGCACTTTGATTTGTAGGAAATGTGAAAGCAGCCTTTTACAATAATCCTTGGACTGTACAAAGGATTCCCACAGGGGATCAAGTCCCATACTCTTAAGTAGGTGTGAGCAGGCATGTTTCAACATCCTGTCAAAATGAAATGGAAGTATGGCCTATGTTCAGCTACATGATTATGGTAATCTGTAGGATAAAACACGTAAAAGCAGTAGTGCCTTGTTCAGGTCTGACAGCTTCTTTGTGGTGGGAGCTATCTATGTTGTAATCACCTTGATTCATACCGTTCCTCAAGGAGAGAGAGAGATGTGGAGAAAGAGAAAGGTAGAGAGACATAAAGAAAATGTATGTGAGTGAGAGACAGGGAATAGAGACTGTCTGAAGCTTAACTGTTTTGTCAGCTGACAACTAATATTGAAAATGGTGCTCCATCTGTCTGAAACTTGGTGAATTGCTCTGTCTGATACTGCTGTACTATCCCATGTGAAAGACGCCTGGCTAACATACTGTACTGCACACCTACATTATATATAAAGCACGTTGTCTCTGTAGCTGTCTGAATCACTCTTTTTAAGCACAAGACTTGTATCTCTTAGTATATCCTCAGCAACACCGTATATCTGCACATTTACATGTCTGCTGCCATATACATTGACCTTCTCTCACCATGTAGAGTGTAAGTACAAGTGATTTCGAGATCCAGCGTCATGGCTGTCAGGAGGAGTCAGGGAGGTCAGCAGTCTGCATGCATTATTTAACACAGAGGCGGACAGCAGGTCAGGACCTGGTGGAGAAGACCTGACGCTCTGTGAGGTTCGGCTCAATGCCAGCAGTCGCCCTCCTCTGGCCAGAATCAGAAGTGTGGGAGGTAATCTTATATTCAGTCGCTCCCTTATGTAAGCAAAAACACATGGTTGTCAAGTCTAAAATAAAATTTTGATTTGCAGCTCAGAGTGTTGTGCAATGCACTTTAGTCTTCAGAAGCCATATTTAGCCTGATGTGAAGTTATATTAGAAAAGACTCTATATATCATCATATATTAAAAATATATTAAGTAAAAAATTCAAAATTTCTCTCTTATTTTTATTTACTTGAAATTGGTCCTTATTCTATGTAAATTATTTTATTTGTCTGTGAATGGACTTGGCTGACTGACTTTCTACACCAACACTTTTTTAAGCCATTTCAGATGTTTCAATGCCTCAGTAGTCATCCAAAATTCATATATAACTTCTTTTTTTTTAACTCGCACGACCCAAATCATCTTTTTTTTTTTTTGCAGAGTACAGTGACACTGACTTCCATTCCCACTTTCATTGAGGGTCCACATGGTGGTTTGAACTGCTAGCTTAGCTTAGCAAGGCTTCAGCAGATGCAGCACAGCAACCCTGTCTCCTAAAAGTTATGTTAACATACAACTAACTTGCAACAGCAAAGACGTTTTGACAGAAACATAATACCGGATTACTTTTTCTATCAGCATAATAAGAAAACATTTTTTAACCTATCTGGCACGGTGCACAATTTTGATACTGGATGTACCAGTAAATTGTAAGGTGTTTTCTACAATATCCTTGCAATACAATACCAGCTCGTATAGCAAGCAAAACATGAGGTAACTCAAACCACGGTCTCCTGCTTACCCCAAACACTGTAACACTGATCAACACTGTAAACTACTAGCTTACAAGTAGTAGTAGTGAGGTATACGTGTTTCTACTACTACTATGCACACAGAGTAATAGTAGTAGTAAGGTAAAATTGATTTAGTGTTAGGTTACCGTTTAATAAATAACATTATTTTGTTATCGGTGCTTATACAGTATGTGTGCATGTAATATCCTGTTTGTTTTGACATTCCCCACAAAAGAGATGATGGCAACTGATCAACAAGAGAAGTGGGGAGCTAAAATCACCCTCACATAAACTGATTAATTAGATCCATATGTCATCACAATGAATATGCTGTGGGGCTCTACAGCATCTGCGCTTGTTGAAATTACAGAATGTGCTTTAAATGGAATAAATGAGGTCTGGATATTGCCTCCACATGAACCGGACCATGTATCAAGTGAGGAAATGAGCAATATGTTGAAATTGGAGTTCTGAGGTTTCCAGCACAACCATTACCCAAATGGGAGGGAAAGCAAAATCTGTGTGCCCATAAATGATAGATTGCCACATGACAATAGAGAAAGAAGATGACACCGCAAAGCAAGGCAGGCATTCTCGTGTTGGGGATGGGCAGAAAATAAAAGAGGAAAGAGATGAAGGATAAGAGAGGGTAGAATCACAAATGAGGAGGAAAGGGAAGAGCAGAGGATCGCAGTGGCAAGAGGGCAAGAGGGGATGAGTTGAGACGAAGTATGTAAGAGAGGAAAAGTAATGGGTGAGACAAAAAGAGGTGGAAGAGACAAAGGGTGGGTTCGCGGGAGAGTTGGAGGGCCTCGGGGGTTGTTAGTTTTAATTGGGCCTCGGGCTCCGGGACACGCAGCGACAACATCAAAGGTCAGATATACATCAAGTACTGCTGGGAAATGTCGACCCACGTGGGGAAGGGCTGCAGGGCAGAGAGAGGAAGAGACTCCGAGAAAGGCCATTGGAAGTAGATACATTTTAGAGGAAAAAGAAGGAACTTTTCTGGACTTTATAACAGATATGTTCTGCAGAGGGAGAGGTGGGTAAACATGATTGAATTTGAAGGATAAGGCTGCTGATATTCTATATTTTTTTTACTGACAACAAATCCCATGAAAAGACCAAACCAACAATGAATTTATCCTACTTACATTACTATTTCCTGTGTAGCCAAAGCCTGATCTTATTCCTCTGTGCCATAGACCTCCATTGTGGTCCAAAAACAACTCTGAAAGTCCAACTGAAATCACATTTAGTCATAAAATAATATAAAATAATGTCAATGCATTTTTTAAATGTACTGTTAATAGTTTTGTATAATTAATATTAAGACAGAAAAAAGGTTCTTTTAGTCTCAGCTGGCTGGAGGGACCGGGCACCCAGGCTGCCAGAGTGCCGGTGTTACACCATAGGGAACCAGAGACAAAGTAAACAAACCTGCACTGTAGCTACAAGTCATGGGAAGACAGCATGTTGTTAGTGGTACTGAAGAGTAAGAACCACAGCAGCATCTAACCAGACTGAAGTGACATTAATTTTGCAGGTACATTAACATGCTGTTTAATGTGCTGCAGCTGAGCAGCTAATTACTGAAGCAGCATTCCGTCGAATTAATGAAAAACTAGGGGGCCATCATGAAACCCAAAAATATAAAGTATAAATTTCTTTCCAACCTGGGAAGCCAGAAGATCTCTCAAGTGATGCACTTTCCTGGAAAACCATGGCCTTCAGCTGTTCGGCCATGGCTGGAGAAAAGGAAAGAGGTGCCACGACTTCCAAAAGCTGATGGAGGCACTAAAAGTCAGAAACAGAACTCCATCAGCTGATGAACTCCTACAAAAATGCTGGAGATGCCACATCTGTCCATCCACGCTCAGTCGCAAAACGGTGGAGAGGTTCACGCAGTGCGCACAGCCATGTTGCAATAACCACAAGCAAGTGACTGTGATTAGTGTGTTTGTAAAAACACCCATGCATTTAAGGGTTAAAAACACAAAAATGAGCCACACTGTTGCACTGGGTGACATGATCCTTCATTATGATGAACATGGGCACTATAGTTAATTTTAGGCATTCCCACACAGCTCGATGCCATATATACTTACCAGTGCAAATGTATTAATCTGCGGCTGAATACAGTTCCCAACACATGCAGTATTTATTCCTGCATGAGCAGAGTTTGCTTAAAACTACAGTGCCCACCTGTTTTAGGAAACAACTTAGCCTATTTACAATGTGAAACTTTATACTTGTGACCAGTTTTGAAAGATTTATGGCTTCAGTAGGAACAAATAAGCTTGGAGCCGATTGTGGCAGACATGGCAGGGAAGTCTCAAAGTTTTGGAGGTGAGAAAGTAAAAAAATAAATTCTCTTTTTCATTCTTTACAACTAACTATTTCACTTTTTGTGTGTACAACACTACGAATGCCTTCCAGGAGAGACCATTTTTGTTGTACAAGTTGTACAAACTTCTTCCGGAGCATTGTTGGTTTTGGTGTTTCATAGGATTTGCTGACAATAAGAAAATATAAAATAATGCCAGCCTTCTCTTTTAAAACCAGGAAATTATATTTGGATATTGGAAATCGAGAAGAGTGTTGACCCAATCCATAATAAAGGATCACATACTACATGCTACTAAAAGCACATGTTACCACTGTAATAAGCAATTTTACCAGCTGTTTCTGAGATGAATGACGTACCTTATAATTTTCCAAATCTCCTGACACTGGGAGCACATTGTATTTAAAACTACTAAAATGCTACCTATCACTGAGACCTTGGCGACCCATTTCCTGAGAGAACAAAATAAACTTAGCATGGCACTGGAATGGTGATTAACTCTGTTGTAGTTGTAATGATGGAAGCAGTGACAGGTTAGCTGCTCTCAGGGAGATAGTGAAATAGTGTTAATTGACAATGGCCTCCTCAGTTACTCTCATGTCAAACTTATGAGATGTGAGAGTGTGTGTGTAGGACGGATAGGTGTGCGTGTGTGTTGCATAGTGTATACAGACAGGATAACATCAGGATTAACCCAAACTGACACCTTCTGATAGACTTCATGTCAGCCTCATCCTCTGCTTCATTACTCCCACTGACATACACAAAGAAATGCACAAACGCAAACACATACACACACACACACACTCTCTCTCTGCTGCTGTCTACTATGTAGCTTCATAGGATTGGCAGTGTGAGCACATCAGGAAGAGGTGCAGGGGTTGTGAGGAATAGAGACAAGGCTGATTCTGCATTTTATTCACTGCGATGAAATCAATCATTGCTCACAGATGGGCCTATGATTTATGATTAGTGGGGGTTTTGGATTGTGTATATGAAAGAAGTACATGTTCTACACAATCCTGTGGTGCATTTGTGACAATGACATATGGTCGGTGGTGTAACATGACATTGATGGGCTCTGGTGTAAATTGTTTTTTTGGGATCCTCACCACATCATATGAACACTGGCACTTTCCCTGTCAAACATACGTGTATATGTGTAAGCATGTCTGTCACATATTACATAACTTCAAAAATGTCACTACCACAATGTCCACAGCTTTGTCATTCTGTATCACCAAATACAATTACAGTAGTCTAGTATTAAGCAGATTGTGTATCGTTCAAACATCGACGATCCACATTAAATGCAGTTTTCTTTTCCACTCCGTTCGTTTATGACTAACCGCTAATATGCGTAAAACTACTGCTAATACTTTGCCATGTCCTGCATGTGCTTTAATTTGAGGCAGCAGTTAAGTGACTGAGCGTTGACAGTGACTTCTGTGGTTAGCTAACGTTACCAAGGATATACTCCATATACTCCTTACTCCATTGCACTAAATATAATATAATATAAAATATAATTAACTGGCCCATGGATGTGGAATTTGACCAAAATAAACCATTACCTATGTAGCTAGCAATATTTGCCTAGGATTAACTTACATCTTTGTCCTGGGCCAACACATGAAAGTTTGTCCTGGACCACTAGATTTTGCTGGTCCTTCATATGATGCAAATGTACTCAAAACACATGCAAAATGATGATGCAGGAACAACACCAGCATGGCGATATCAGATCATGTGATTTGCAACGCCTTAAGATGTCTCATTTTGGCGTGTTAACACGCAAACACCGGTCACAGCCAAGGGGTTGTTTCATTCTTCTTTAATAGTGGTGTTAGAAAGGAAGTCTGAGATTTCTGATTTTTGGCTATTGCTGTTCCCAGCCAAATAGTTCGTGGAGCACACAAACCAAAATATTAGGCTAAGCTATGGCTCACCTTAAGTGCCTGTAGTAACTTCATCAAGATGGTGCACTGTTTATCCCATTCCATTTTCATATGATTTCATTCCACTATGTGTAGTAATACTGTAAACAAAATGTTAACACGACCAAACTCTACGTGTTAACACGCCATTTTCATGCAAGATGTGTAACTCTGAAACAAAGAACTAAGTATGTATGTGTTGTATTACTCCATTTGTGCATACGCAAAACGTCGTAGATATTTCGTGTTTAGACAACATTAAAATGCATGTTAACACGCTTTATTTTTACACGTTAACACTACAGAAAATGACACGTTAACACTTAGAGTTTGGTTGTGTTAACATGCTATTTTTTTTTACATGTTAACGCAACAGAAAATGACGTGTTAACATGTCTTTTCTGGTTGTGGCCAATGAGGAACCTTGAATCAAGGCACATATTCATGAGGAGGGTTGCCTCAAAGATGTCTAACAACAACGCAAGGGAGCACGTTGTGCATACATTAGTTATGTGGGCGTCTACGCACTCGTTACAGGCACCTATGTACACTGCAAAGGAAATTACATAGTATGAAATGTAAGCCAGAGGTGTGGTTTAGAAGAAGCCAATTAAAACTTTCAGTGTGGATGGTGAAGATTCAGAAGCAGAAGAAATCTAGCTAGCTTTACTGGAATGAAATCATATGAAAATGAAATGGAATGAGATAAACAGTGCGTCATCATCACCTTTCTAACACCCCTATTAAACAAGAATGGAACAACCCCTTGGCTGTGACAGGTGTTTGCATGTTAATACACCAAAATGAGACGTCTTAAGGCATTGCAAATCATACAATCTGATATCGCTGTGTTGGTGTTGTTCCTACAACATCATAATTATTTGAACTTTACATTTGCATCATATGAAGGACCAGTGAAATCTAGGACAAACTTTCATTTGATCGCCCAGGACAAACTTAAATATGATGGCCCTGGACAAACATGTAAGTTAATCCTGTGCAAAAATTGCTAGCTACATAGGTAATCGTTTATTTAGGCCTAATTCCACATCCATTGGCCAGTTAATTATATTTATTTAATTATTTTCATTCTCTGACTCTGTCCACAACTATTAGGCTAACTTTTATAGGTTTGCACAGAAATAATGTCAACATGGCCACTGGTTATTAAACCTGATCATTTATCATTTTGTATTTACGTTGGTAAATTGGTGACAATTACAGGTATTGTGAAGAGCACAACTTGGACCCACAGCTCTCATTATGATGTGAACATTACTGTTAGCTGACTAGTTATTATAGATGGAAAGTGCACTGTATCTGGTTAGAAGCTAAGGCACGAGGCCACGCCTCCTACAGTCGTTGTTCCCTCACTTGTTGCATTAAATTTGCTGCGAGAGGGTTCTAGCTGAATTTGAGGGTGGAGTTACACTTGAGTAGTAGACTTTTGCCATGTATAGCATCCCTAAGGTATAAAGGAGCAGAGTGTCTCACCTTGAGTGACTGACCTAAATTTTGTCTTGACACATCCCAGCACACAGTGATGATACATGCAGCACCAGGGGAAAAAACAGCCTGTTTATGTAGGATTTTTATTTTTCTCTTTTTATATACTTTAAAATCCTGACATTGGGTATGAGCAAAAGGATTTGCTGAGCAAAGTCAAAACACACAGTACAGTACACTGTACATTTCTACATACTGTATTATTAAACCACTCTGATTAGTGTATTGTTTAATGACTCATGAGTACTTCCTTTCGCATGCTGATTATACCCCTAATATGGCACACATTACAAAAATGTGAAAAGCTAAAGAGACTGTGGCGACTGTGTGTGGGAAACACACAGAGAAACAGATGTGGGATGTGACAAATGAGTTAACAGAATATTTGACCGTGTTAACTCCTGAGCAGCCTATTCATCACCCCTAGAGAGCAACAGCAGCACCCTGTGTAGGACGTGTGTGTGTGTAAATGTGTGCAGAAATGATGTCTGTTGGTACTTTACAATGAGATTTCCCAATGAGGTGCTGGATGCAGGTCATTAAGCCATTAAAACAAAACAAACAAACAGACAGCGGACATGAGGAAGACTGACTTCACCAGTAAGAGATAACGTCAATAGTGCAGATGCTGACACAGCAGCTGCAGCATTTGTTCAGCTTTATTATAATAGTGTGTAAATAATTAACGTTGATGTGCCGCTATCACACAAAGCAATATGCAGTTCACAGGGTGTTAGTGTTCTAGGTGCAGGGCAGCGTTCATGACTTCTTTGCCTTCTGTCTGACCATGAAATGACACAGACAGGATTGCAGGCAGAGTGCACATTGGAGGGCATGAAACCATCCATCTATATTTGAGTGTGTGTCTGTTGAGTCTAGTTCTGTTCCACCTGTTCAGGATATGATGGAACACAGGAGCTAAAGATCAAGTCAGTTTGGTGGAGAAAAAATTAAATAAAAGTTTATTTTCAATGTAACAAAATGTTTTCTCTGTGATTAGTAGATGAGTAGTAGGTTTTGTCTCAGATCCTTCACTGGCACCCAAGAAGTACACTTTGAATTGGTTCCTTCAGTTAATGCTACATTTGCATACATGCACAGTGATAGAAGCAAAATGTAAATATAACCATCTGTCCTTGGAACATATGAACAGACTATATGACAGCATTGAAACATGATCTCACTGCATTACCCTGTAGCTGTAGCATGGAAAAGACAAGTTAAGGAAGTGAGCCGTTTGCAAGAGTAATATAGAGTGTTTGTTTGCACAAATATGAGCATTTGTTAAATGTCAAAGCAAAGGTAGTCTGTGTATTTCAGTGAAATGCGTGCATTTATGAATACCATGGATTGACAGGACTACACTGTGTGAAAGCAACACTACCTATAGTCTGTTGTAAAATTTTAAAAGAGTTGAGCTTTTGATGGAGGGCAGGCCAACACCATCCACTGATGGACTTCATCATCCAATAAAATTTGCACAGGCTGCTTCAAAAGGTTTGGAAACACACCAACAACAATTGGATCCAACTGTTAACAATATAGTACGTACAGAGAATGTAACAGAAGCCAAATGTCCCATGTGATTGCTGCCTTTCTGTATTACACTGTCTTGTGGCAGAGATAAACATTGCTCATTAGCACATGATAATTTAATCCTAGCACTGAAAATGAATCTGCTAATTAATTGCAGAAGCATTGTGGGTACTGACCAGCAGTGAGGCGTAAATTTCATTTTGATATTAGTTGCACTTAAGCAAGCTTTTTTGAAAACCAGGATTAGTCTTTAGCTGGATGATATTCTTCTGTTGAGAATTGCATCACCCCTCACTGGACGTTTTGGGGGAACTGAAGTGACACATCACATAGGGCTAAGGAGGAATGTGAAATGCTTAATTCTTGATATTTTCAGATTGATGTACAGTTGGTCCTCTACATTTTAATTAGAATTCCACTTAATTTTACAGTCTTAAATACTAGTGTTTTATAGACTCAGGAGTTTAGTATTTCATTGCTTCCTTTTCACAGATCAGTCATTAAGACATTCAGATTATCTATTGCCCGATGACCTCAATCCCCAGGCTAGTCATAAAAGCAAAATGATGTAAAAAGCGGACATTGGATAAATCATACGTGGGACTGGATGTATTAAAAAGATTAATTTAAAAGCTCTTTTACTACTGAGTGTGACACTGAGGAGGTTTGTGGAGACCAATGTTTTGACCTCAGCAGCCATTATGACGCAGGTCTTCCTGTCTCTGAGCATCTCCATCCCGACACCCTGCAGGTAAGTACCAGCTGCTTTGTGACACTCTTGGTGCTTTCCAGAAGCACCTGTTGGTCATGATAACCAGTGCACAAGAATAGGAGTGCGGTACAGACAGAGGCGTCATGAGGCTGCTCAGGCAACAAACAAAGAAGATCAGCTGTGTTCCAGTCGTCAGCCAGGCTGCAGTGATCATCAGGGGAAAAGGAAGAGAAAATGTCTTTTTGAAACCAAGCACCAAAACCACATCTAAGGATGAGTACACCTCTGAGCCCATGGGCGTACACTGATCTTTGCATGTTATGGCAATGCAAGAAATAAAGCAGCACAAATTACACACCTTCATATACCTTGACACTCACTCCATTTATAGATGGTTTCATGATGTCATCTATTGCACCCAATCAGTTTTTTTTATGTCAAAGTGCTACCACTGCACAGAGACTTTGTGACATTTTCAATATGGCAGAGATCGGCTGTGTACAGCAGCAGCCAGTAGGGCTTCTCTGTTTAGTGTGTGTATAGAAATAAGTTGTGAGCTCATATCCATGGTAGAAAAGAATTAAATAGTTTTTTTTTGCAACTTAGTTTCTCTTCTTTTGGGGGATTGTACTGCTTGTTAAAAACTATAATCTTTCAAGAACTGAAGGGTAGACATATTTTGATAAATTGAAAATTGAGTGCCTTTATGTTTATTCACCAGTTGAATTCATTTATTTCATTGTTGTTGTTTTTTTTGTGAATGTGGACTGAAAAGACAACAAATAAAATAAATTAAGAGTTGTTTTCTGGTGCTGAACTTTGTAATCAAATGAACAGAGATTGGAGATTTTTGCCATTATTGGTTTTTGTGATTTAATTACTGGAGTGTTGCATATTTACACTGATATACAGCCATTCAAGATGAATATTTATTGTTTTAAACTCAAATGTTCTTGCTGATGTAAGCAGGTTATTGTTCTTTGATTTGTGGAATAAAAAATGTCTGTCTTTTGTCATTCTGACATTGTTGAGGATTCATTATTGCAAGTTTTATGGTTACAGTCATGTTTTTTTGTGGCTTTGACTTGTTACTGATTTGACATGACAGTGTATAATGAGAGAGACTTGACTGGTATCCCAAAAACTAAGGACCTGAGATCCAACAAGACATCTGAGAATAAATTCACAATTGAGCAGGAAGAACGACACACATTTACTGCACTTAATTAAACATTTTGAGGTCTGGGATTTTACATAAGAGTTTCTATGTTGTGATATTTTACTTTTGCTCCACTGCATTTTGAAGGAAATAATGGCTGTAGGTATTTTGCTGAAGACAGATTTTTTATGCATACGGAACAAGCTCATATAATATGATGCATTGTTAAAATTTAAACTACCCAATAGCATATAGAGTAGTTAGACCAACAACAACATTTAAATGCATTGTACAGGTTATTGCATCATTAATCTAACACTAAGAGCTACAATTCTTCAGAATGAGCATGTTGGCTTTTGAACATTTTACCACTATGGTATTTGCATGATATAAAAGAGTGCAAGACTATATTGTGGTAGTGATATTAAAATATAGGATCTGAGTATTTTTTCTGCCACTGAGGCCGTGGATGAAGGGAGCATAAATATTATAAGGTAGAGGAGAGGAAGGCCTGTGCTTCAACATATCTAAGGTGACATTAAGAAATAAAAAGAATATTTATGTTCAAGTAAGAGGCATAGCAGAAGAAGAGAGAAAAAAACAAGACCCCAGAAACTAGAGGACAGAGAAAGACCAAACATCCCGAACCTGAACTCATCCGACTGAAGTGGAGAAAAAACAGACAGTTTTAGTTTGAGTTTGGGAGGAAAGAAAAAGGGAAGCTATAGATGAGAAGAAGCTGTCCATCGTGCGGTTTGACAGCTAGAGACACCTGGGTCACTCCAATATTTCCAATATTTCAATGTTTGAGATCTTTTCATTATTTGACATAAGACTTTTCTCTGAAGTATCAGTTGGTAACAGTGAGAGATGTTTTCCTTTAACCTGATTTCTCTTTTTTTTTCTTTTTTTTTTTTAAAGGTGGTGATGTTTGTATGGGAAAATTAAATTTCAACAAGGCCAGATTTTCTTATGTAATACAACACTCTGACATCTTCATATAATATGAGTTGAAATGAATTGAACCAGAAGATCTTTGCATTCGTCTGATGTATCACAGTGGTATGTAACTCTGATGAAGACATAATAAACTGTTTGGCTACACATGCCCCAGACACCGACACACACGCTCTCACACACAAACCCATTCAACCCATGGCCATTTATAGAAAAAAAACTCAGTCAGCAGCTCTGGTAGCACATGGCCTGTATACTGTAGAGATAGAGTGGTAGCGGGCAAAATAAGATGGTCATAGCTCATACACACCCACCATTCCTTACAGTTTCTTTTAAGGTCGGATTTGGGAAAGATTTAGAGGGATTGCAGAGAGGGCACTGAGAGATCTGACTGTCCTCTGGGTTTGTTTGAAAAATGCTCTTTTCTGGAGACTGCCACTGGTTTGTTTTGGTTCATGTTCCTCTTTCACCCTTTCTACTCTCCCCTGCCTTCTTCACTAGTTTGGTTTCCTTCTCTTCTCCCTGCTGTAACTGACTTACTCTCTTTTTGAAAATAAGTCTACATGATTTCACTTTGCCCTTTTCCTTAGGCCCGATCAGTGGGAGTTGCTTTGCGTTGGCTTGAGCCATCATTTTTACACACACAATCGGCTGGTCTCATAGTGTTGTTTTTGGGCCAAAGCAGGCAGCTGTTTCCAGCTAAAAAGCTCTAAAAAAAATCCCACTGTACACCATCTGCTCAGCACCAAAAAGCTCAAGTTAGCAACAAGCTAGTGAAATTAGCATTTAGCAGCTAAAGAGCCAGATATTTCCCTCAGGAGTTCATAGAAGCCACAAACAGACCTAAAAGAGAGTGAATATTAGACTTACATTTGCAAGGTGGCCAGAAGCACCACCCCAAATGAATGATAATGTTGCTCAGTATCAACTGGATGTATGAATAAGCAATAGTTTGCTATCATGTTTGCCATATCAATTTAAAAGGTGATGATTTGTCAATGTTGTGTTCACTACTTACTTGCTTCTGCTGCCAAAATCAGTTATTGCAGGTTTTGTTCTAATAAGACTGATGATGTCAGACTTCCTGTCAGTGCTACCTTGGGAGCTGGGAATATTTTACACCTTGAAGCTATTTAAACTTTAACCCCACAGCTGACCAAGAAGCTTAAAACACAGATAAAGTGTCCAAGTTTCCAGAGAGGCAACAGCAGTCTAAATTAAAGATAAGCGTGTATTGGTGTTTCTACAGCCTGAATTTAACTTTAACATGGTTAAAATTACATAATTCACATGATGACTCATAAGTGTTAAGCCCTCTTGCAGACTCTAACCCAGCAGCACGTTTAGACAGCCTAACCTGTCATCTTTCCTGCTCCATGATCCCTCTCCCTTCTTCTACTGTCTGCAGATTACCCCACTTTCCTCCCTTTTCCTGTGGTTCCTTCCACAGTTCACAGTACCGATCCTCTTTCCCATTTCGTCCATCACTCTTCATTGTTCACATGTCTGTGGAAGGTCAATTGATCTGGTTTGGAACTGTGGGAAATGTTTCAACTGATTGTTCATGACACACACACGCACACAATGCGTGTGCACACACACAGACAATGGGCCCTTCACTTTATGAAGGGCGGAAGATAAACAACGCTGGATAGGGTGAGAGACAAGGTGGGCATGTTAAATGTGCTGCTCTAAATGTCTTCGCCTTCGCCTGTTAACTGGTGCTGAATAAGGTTATCTGTCCTTCTCAGGAAGATCCTGGTGTGTGTGTGTGTGTGTGTGTGTGTGTGCGATTGCACGAGTGCACATATGACCTTTGAAGACTTGCTGTGTTTGCAGTCCTTTTCTTTGCGACACAATCGACCAATTAATCAAGAGGTCAATTACACAATTTATTACAGTAATAGAGCATGTTTGATCTGAGTTAGAACAACAGTGGAAATAAACTGACAAGGAATTAAAACATGGAAACAATAAGCATGCTATAGTTTCATGTACCAAACTACTAATCTACTGTTGCTAATATATCTTTTTCTTAAATAATTATAAAAAAAGAGCACTAATACTATAGTTGTAATAGTTACACAGTGGCTCTAGTAGACTATCCGGAGAGCAGCAGTGGTCAGTCACGAGGGTCCTTTGTTATGTCATTCTGGCTTCATCCAAGATTAAACAAAGGCGAACTGAGAGGAAACATGTCATTTAAAAGGGCACCAACCAAAACTATGTGTAGAATGACTTATTGATATGTGAATACAGCATGAGTGATTGCAGTTTAGTCTTTGATCTTATCACTCCCTGCGGCATATATATAGGCCTGCAAATAGGGAGATTGGGGAGTGACGATAACAAATTTCTACAGCAGCAAGACTAGAATCTGGGGTGGAGGGGATTTAAATGCAAAGCGATCAGGAGCAACGATGAATGTGGAGTTCCTTACAGTGAGCAGTGAAGCACTGGCTGTGCAGAAATTGAGCAGAGCATTGACATTTTAAATACAACATGTAATTGCAAAGGATGTCATGGATATGTGTTGCAGAGAGTAAAGTATGTCACTTGTGTGACTTTAGTTGTCTGCCTGAACTAGCTCCATTAATACCAACACAAGTTGTGGTAGTAGTCCCTGCAGTATTAGCAGAAGTAACAATAATAGTGTTGTAGCACTAGCAACAGCTGCAGTAGAAAATTTAGTAATAAAATAGTTCTTTCATGGACATGGTATAGCCCACTTTTGGGGGATAACTACACTGACCTGTTCTATTGTGGTCCCGCTTGGTGTCAGGGCCCACTGGAGCCAACAGTGACAGTCTCCTGCAGGGCTGCGACCAACAATTATTTTGATTAATGATCAAGCTATCAATTATGTTTCTACAATGTCAGGAAATAGTGAAAAATAGTGAAAAAAGCTCAGTCACCAAGGAAACCAAGGTATCATATTCCTTGTTTTGTTAGTTCTGTTGGTAGTCTATTTCCAACAGTCCAAAACTCATTATCTCAGGTATTCAATTTACAATTAAATTATGTAAAACTGAGAAAAGCAGCAAATCCTCACATTTGAGAAGCTGGCACCAGAGAATGTTTGGCATTTTTGATTACTAATTGACTAAAGCAATTACAGTAATAGATTTTCCAGATTAGTTGACTATAAATTTTCTGTTGATTTACTAATTAATTAATCAACTAATTGCTTCAGCTCTAGTCTCCTCCCTCAGTGTCTTGTGCTTAACACGTGTGGCTTAACACGTTTACTCAAGCTACTAACTAGAGACAAACATGCCGTTTTAATGTCTCGCAATGTGAAGCTCTCAGTAGCTTTGTAGCTTATAACTGAATCTCTGTAGTTTGGAGTTTCACTCTTACGTTTCTGTTTGTACTTTCATCTAACAGATATTTGCCTCAGTGTCACCTGATTGCTTTCCTACAGCCATGTCAGAGCTGTTACTTCAGCTGCTTCACATTAAAAGTTTTCCACAGCTCAACCACTGTGAGGCTTTTATTGTGAAGCACCTATAGGAAATGCAATGTATTTGTTAGTAGCAGAGCTCTGTTAGCAGTGCTATGGTTTACCATTAAGTGCTTTTTGGTTAGTGAGTCACTTAACTGATACAAGAAGAAATAGTCACAGTGAGCTGGTCAAATGGTAATAATACAATAGATACAAAGTAGTCATAGAAGCACCAGCAGTACTTGCTGTGGAAGTAGCAGTAATGGTAATTGTAGAAGTAATAAAAGTAGTTTTAGTGGTGGTAGTTGTAGTTTGAGCTCTGAGGGGAATTCCCAGTGATCTCTGTATGACATTGTTGGTTTGGTTCTAGAGGCAGAGAGAAGAGAGATGAGCAAGGAGGAGGTTAAAGTGGAAAAAAGTGACAGAGGGGGTCAGAGACAGGAAGAGAGGAAAGGATATCTGAGGATACAGAGAGAGAGAGGAAAGGTTAGGGATGGACAAGGACAGAACGAGGGCTGACTGCTTGGGTGTATGCATGTCTACCTCTTCTGCTGTATATTTAGAAAGTGTCTGGCTTCAAGGTGACCTCTGTCACACATTTAGGGAGAGAGAGAATGAATATAGATGGATGGTTTCATGGCCTTTGCTGTACACTTGCTTGCAGGTGGGGCCAAGTTTTTTTGCGGTGCTACAGAAAGATGAGAGGGAGGACAAGGACAATGCCTTGCTTCGGGGGAAAACAGGGTCATGTAAAGAGAGCAAAATCATAATCCACTCTCCATCACTGGCTCACTAAGTGATACTTCAGTACCTTAAGTGCAGACATATATTCATCTGCACTGCATTACAACCATATATATACTCATCAACTAACTGATTTGTGTGTTGGACTCTCTAGTGTCATAGTATACCTGAATGTTTCACTGTGAAACGTCCACCCCTCTGATGGATTAAGGTAGTAGTCCATGTGAATATGGATGTTATTCAGTCTAAAAACACTAATCTGACAGTTTATAATGCAGGCTTTGGGAGACAATATAACAGTAATGTACCAATTTGTTCTACCTCAACTGAATAGATGTGAAAGTGCAGTAGCATTATGAGCTAGCTTCCTCATGATTACAAATCAACAAATTTGCAATCCATAATTTCCAGATCTACATTCAGATGAAATATGAATTAAAATTATAGTAATAGTGGAATTCTCTTCTTTGCAGCCAGGAAATACATGTAGAGAAGTTGGTTTAAGATAGAGCACATGGATTTAAAATAATAAGACTAAGAGTCTATAGCCATGCTTGTGGCTCTGTAAGGCTTGTACTTACTTTAGGCACAGTGGGGCTTTGAGCTAAATAGTAACATCTAATGCTGATATGTGAACATGTAGCAGGTATAATGTTGACGTGATGTCATGAAAGTTAAGGGATCACCTAAGTTATTACAAGCCATCCTGGGGAGGACATGAATGTCTGTATTAAATTTCATACCAATTCTTCCACTAGTTTTTGACACATTTCACTCAAAACCACAAATGTGAACCTCATGGTGGTGCTAGAAGAAAAGTCAGAGGTTCACTAAAGTCAGTAGGCTTCATCCTCTGGGAACCATGAATGTCTGTACAAAATGTCATGGCAATCCATCAAATAGCTGTTGAGATATTTGAGTCTGGGCCAAAGTGGTGAACCGACCGACTGATTGACTGACCTTGCCCCCCCCTAGAGCCACAACGCTAAGGAGGCTAAAAATGACTTCATGGAGCAGAGGCTCTGTATTTTTCTTTCAGTTTTTTTTGTCCAGACGTGACATTTATTGTTGGAGCAGCTGATGACTGCACAGCCAAGTACGCCCGATATTGGCGATTTGTGGGTAAGGATACATCTAGATGTCTACAGTACAGCATTTTTGATGACTTTCAAGAGCTGTACAAAAGTTCCCGCAATGAGATCCCACTGCACCAACGGCTTGTTTATGTCTGCCTACAACCTGGGTTAGTCTGTACACACTGCTGACTGCTAGATACTGAAATCTAAAGCTCCATCCGGCAATATTTGAATACAAACGTTGAATCTAATGACTACTTGTTATGAGAAAGGTTTGCAAGAACAGTTGAGCCCAGTTAAAATCATCCCTCACATTCTGCAGATCCATGCAGTTTTCAGTCACTTGTAGGTCACTGGTTCATTTGTTATTGTAAGTACTTCATTGTTGCTATGAGTTTGTTTTGTCGTGTCTTGTACTTTTTGCTACTTAATGCAGCTTTACTGTAAAACAAAAAACATGAGTTCTGCATTGCTCAGGAGTTGCCAAGGCCAAGTATTCTCTTGAGAGCCGACATTTCTCACATTCTTTCATTTCTCCCTCTCTCTTTCCCTCCCTCTCTTTATCTTTCTGGCTTGTCCTCATATCACTCCTTTTCTCACTCCAAACCAACAATGGGTGTTCAAAGCCTCATCATGCAGGAAGTCTCCCCTCCTGTCTGCCCCTCCATCCTTCCACAGACGGCAGATAACAATCCATAGCTTCAGCACTCTCCAGATTTCAATTCTCCACCCTTCTCCCTTTCTCCACTATTATTTCTTTTTATGTCTCCACATTTCCTGTTCCCTATTTTGTTAGTTCGTCCATTCTGTCACAATTCCAAGAAGTCATATCTTTAGTGATATTTAGCTCATCATTAACTTGCACATTGTCTTGTCTTAGAAATGGCTTAGAAAAGGTGAAAGGGCCCATGGCAATGAAAATGGAGGAAAAGGCCCAATGCTGCTCCCTCTTCACGCGCCTTCCTCTCTTTCTGATAGCTCAGTGTTTTTGCACCATGCATTATTCGGCTGATTCCAAAACTTTCTCTGAAGGCCAAGGGAGAAGAAAAGAGGAACAGAGATGAGGATTCGAGAGAACAAGAAAAGAGCACCAAGTGTGTATTTTAAGTCCTTTTACAGGGTAAAAGGCAAAGAGAAGATGATGCTAGAGTGGAGGTGTGGAGCACTTTTCCCCTTTTTTACTCTTTTTCAGTCTTTGAGACTTGAATGACTTGCACGAGCCGGATGCTTGGTACTGTCTTGGCTAGACAGACAGACAGGTAGACAGACAGATGACTAGATAGATAGACAGACAAAAGAGGAATCAAGAAGAAAAAACATAGGTAAAGACAGGACACGGGGGTGAGTGTAATACAGCTGTGAGTTGTGTGTGTTCTCACTATCCATCAGCTTATGGTTTACACAGGCTTTTCTAATGCATCAGTGCCCTCAGCCTGTCATAGCTTAGCAGCGTGCCTGCCCTTAAATATATGAAAATCTGCTCCCTTCGAGCGTGCAAATCAGCATTTTTGGAACACACGCACGGGCAGACACAGACTCATGCAAACACACACACAACATTTCAGCCGTACAGAGATGCACATTCACACGCTCACCAGCAGTACACACACCATGCCACGCATGCACACACACACACACTCTGAAAGTCATATTGCGTTGGCTTGAAATGCCTTTTATGCAGATTGAGTACAAGCCCTCAGCTGATCAGAATCTAGCCTTGAATTTGATATGCGACTGAAAGGAGCAATGTCATTCCAGCTGGGCGAGAGCCCCTGTCAGCCCACACAGCTGCCACTGCAGCCAGTGATAGGCAAAGCAACTGACTTTCATTCTGTCTGACAATGTTACTTACTCCACATGTGTTTGTATTCCTGCATTTCTATCCTTGTATTTAGCGAATGACCTCATATGGATCGAAAGATGAAGAAAATCCTCCAAAGCTAAGTCATTTTACCAGTTCTGACTTATTTTTGGGTGATTGGAAGTTGGATTTAGGGTTAGATTGATTGAGGGATGAAGGATTTGAAGATTTTACACATTCAATGGTCCAGTGCTAAAATATGTGTATGGGTGTAGGCTAACATACTGACACACATGTACACCCACAAACATGCCATGTATGCCCCATCTCTAGTAAGAGATCACACTTGTTCGCACCTCGGCCTCTAAATCTTGTCCCATGGCAGCAGATGTTGGGACACATACCCCTCACACACTCAAGCTCTCGGCACAGTGATGACAAGGCCTACGCAGCAATATGCAGCTCACTTGTGTGCAAGACCCTCTTTGATATTCTGTGCATGACTGCTGGCAGAGGTTAGCAAGCGGATCACATCTATTACCTTGCTAATTCTACAGCTTGGCCTTTGCATAATAAGATGCATTTTCTCTGAGAGAGTGAGAGAGTGAGAGAGAGAGACAGAAAATAAGAAAGCAGGAGAGAGAGAGATAAGGAGAGAAAAGAGACAGGGTAAGTAATCAAAACATGTTGGCAATGACTTAATGAGTGAACCTCGCCATTGTAATATTGGCCTCAGATGGTAATTGGGTTAATGAAAGTGTTTTTTCCCTGCTTTGACTCCTGCCTGATGACAAATGTAATTTTCCCTCTCATTTGCACCATCCTTCACTGATACATTAACCCCTGCTGCATGTGCCAAACATGATTATATCCACGGACCAAGTTTCTTGTTAATAATCATGTTAATTGTGGGTTAGCGTTTCCCCCCTTGATTTTCTCCAGTTTTCTAGTTTCTTGAAAGTGATCTTTTAATTAGTGGTAGTTTGAGCTGTGGGAACTCATTTAAAATTGGGAAGGAAAATTGTATGTTATTAATCAAATGTTCTCAACATCTGCCAGGGTACACCTAAAAACAAGAGATTGTTTATTTAACTTTTGACACCCTAAATTGCTACTTGTAAAATTGATTTCTCTCAAAAATAAGAGATTTTATGCTACCACATTTTTTTTTATCCTTTGTGACTCATCCCAATTTTGCCAGACAATTACACATATTTGTTCTTGGTATCTCAGAAAGGCAAGTGTTTGCAAATTGCCTGCCATGTCACATTATTGTAGCACAGAACAGCTCATGCCAGTGATGTTTAGTTTGTAGCCATTCTTAATTACCTAGCTCTACTTACTTATCCATCCAACTTATCTATTTTTAAGGCACTTATTCTGATCACAACCGAGGTACCAGGAAGGTACAGCCCAAATGCCTTTTTCCCCAGCAAAGTTCTTGAGCTCCACATGGGGGATACCAAGCAACCTCAGGCCAGCTGAAAGATGTAGTCCCTCCAGCATTTAGGTGTACCATTGGATCTCCTCAGTTGTGCTCAGAACATTTCCAAAGGACGGTAACAAGGAAGCATTTCTACTAGTCCGCAAACTACCTCAACTGAATCTCTCAACGTGAACGATCACCAGCTCTAAGCAGAGATCCTCTCCAATCACTGTCTCCAGAACAGTGAGAGTGAGGACAGCCACCTCGTAGAAAAACTTAATCTAAGCTGCTCATTCTTTTGATCACTACTACAATGTTCATGCTTTGCTGTATTGCTCAACTCTCTTTTTACAACCATGGCACAGTGTGACCAGAAATGAGTCTGCCCATCCTTGATGCCATCTCTTGCCAAAATACCTGACCCACTTCATTTGGATCACAATAATTAGGCGGCCATGCACAGCCTGCACATCTACAAAACACATGAAGACTGGACTAACACATTCCCATGACACCTTGTTTATTGGTGAGATAGTAAAAAAGCTGGACCACTGTTCCATCTCTAGGGCAAAATTCACATTTGTCCTTCTGAATCTTATATAATCAGTCTTCTTCTAGGTCCCTGTCGTACATTAGGTTTTCCCAGGGAAGCTGAGCAGTGTGATTCTACAGTGGCTGGAACACACCCTCCAGTTCTCCTACAGACAGTCCAAGGGCACTGTTGCCCAGATCCAGGCGACTTGTCAAGCATAGCCCAACTATATCCAAAACCTTCAGCTGGTCAGGGTGACATAGTTACTTAGGTATCTTTCAAGTCAATAATATATTAAACATGAGTACCATGTACATATATATTTTCACTTGAAAGTGACACTCTTAGGAGGGTATACTTGAAGGAGGGCTGCAATATGAGAAGCTTCCCTACTCACCCTCCTTTCTTATGTATCATGTTACGGTTGCTTGGATGGCTGCACACTTGCATACGCACACATAGCAACACAATGCTCTATATCCTCATTACCATTCTGTAGTGTCCTTCAGTGGAGTGTTTGCTTTAGGAAAAACTCAGCTTCAGATTACAGTCGATTACAGTCTAATTATCACTTGGTTACCGCAGATGCTGTACCCTATTTTTTTCAGGTAGCCAACAGAGTAGTCATCGCCAAGACCAACCCATCCTCCATGCACCATCACAAGATCAAAGAAGTGCAAAGAAAGTATGAATGAAAGAACACCTTTTTTTTCAGAGCAGCTTGCTATTCTTTTCACCTAGGCGAGCACGAGGCCCCAGTGGCTGCGGTTTTGCAAACTAGTGCGAAACATTTTGTAAGAAAAATGGTGGAGTGGGTTGTGACTGGCCTTCTTCAAACATGATGAAAAACAAACGGAGAGGCAGACAATAGTATAAAAGCAGGGACAAGGAAGCCATACCTCTTTGATGGTGAAAAGAAGTTACCAGACATGCAAGGCTGCTAAAGCGGAAACCTTGAAAAGTGAACATTTTTATTAGCAGGACAAAGAAAGGGGGAGGGGAAGAATGGCGGCAAAAACAACCATGACGAAAAAGTTAAAGTATGGGGCTAAATCTGGGTCAATAGTTTTGATCATTTGAAAAAAAATTGTAATTAAAAACCCAAAATCTGAAACTGAAAGTTAAGTTTTGATCTTGAACTTCGAAAAATACAACAATGTATTCAAAATAAAATAATTATTAATAAATTATAATAATTATTATTATATTTAAACTGAAAAAACGTTTCCTACACTTGTTCTATTTTGAATACATTGTTGTATTTTTCAAAGTTCAAGATCAAAACTTAACTTTCAGTTTCATATTTTAGGTTTTCAATTACAATTGTTTTTTTCAAATGATCAAAACTATTGACCCAGATTTAGCCCCATATTAAATGAGGTTCAAATGAGTTTATGTTTCATATGGTGCATTTATTTGAGGCCTTGTAGGAGGACTGCAGTCTGGACTACTTGTCTCAAAGGTATTTGTAGATGAGCAGGCAAGTACGGATATTGGTGTTATTGTGATGCGAAGCCTCGACACCTGCTGGTCCGCCTTGGTTTGTGAGCATGATACATTCTGCATGATGAAACCTTGGAGAAAAAAAAAAAAAAACTTGAGAAGCAAATGAAAATTTCATGGCCCAGTGCCTCCATAGCTCTTCCATTTCGAATCCCCACCCTCAAAAAATAATCATGTTCTTGGAGAGGAAAAGATTTGGTAACATTTTTTCTCACCCTCTTTCTCTTTGCCTGTACTTCTTTCTCTCCCTCTCATTCTGTCTGTCTGTCTCTCTCTCACACACACACAGTCCAACTATGATCCTTAACAATCTCATGCAAATGAAATTAAACACTACTCCCTTCCCACATTTTTCTCTTTTGACTGCACTGTCCAATTATGCATCTCTCAAGCACACTAAATCTCTTATAACAGTTTTAAAAGGGATGCTTATTTGTTCTGTATCTAAATAGCTCTGTGTGAGAGCAATTTTGATGCCATTTCATGCTCCAAACAAGACTATTGAGGGTTCAAATGCACTTTGCTCTTGTCTTTCTTTTTTTAAAATCAACAATTTGATGTTTAAAGTCATGGTTTGACATCAGCCTGGAAAGCAGAGAGCATACAAAATAAATAACTGGTCCCTATTCAAATGTGAGTGAGTTAACAGTAGGACAATTACAGAAAACAAAAGCGAGATAAAAAGGGAAAGAAAGCCTGAGAAACAAAGACATGGAAACTGCAAGAAAGTTTTAAAAGAGAGACTGAATACGATAAAAAAAAAAAAAAAAAAAAAAAAATACGAGCACGGTTTTAGCGGAGAGTAAATCCATGTAAATCCAGAATACTGCTCTCTTGCACTTTTATTGTTGTAATTTATGGGGTTTGCTTGTTGTGTCCTCCACTGGATCACAGTATGTGAGCGCAGCGCAGCCATTTACCCAACCCTTTGACCACACAAGAACTTCAATATTCGCTGATTCTGCAAAACCAAAGAACACGTTAAATGACCAAAAAAAAATGTTTATGTCTAATGCCAATGTTTTTAAAATTCTGGCTTTCTACCATATCTGTGCATGGAAACTGCGGTATGGTTGAGATTAGGGTAGGTTGTGATTAAGGCAAATAAAATATGGTTCAGCTATGGTTACGGTTAGGCAATGAAAACACTTATTGAAGTGTTATAGCTATAATTGATAAAAACGTAAATAAAAATGCAATTGTTCATTGCAGCTCTGTGACGGAAGGGAAACTCTGGTCTCCTGCATCAAAGTCAGACTCGCTAAATGCCCATCCACCACCCCAACCCCTCCACCTTACCTCCTGCCTCACTACATATAGGGCACACTTCTTCTTGTGTTGGCACTGAACGTGAATGGTGAGGTCCAGAATCGCCCAGTACGGATGTAATTCCTATGATACTTGACAGATTTACCAACAACCAATTCATGCTGGGTAGAGATATATATATAAAAACAGCAAAAGCACTGACTGGTTCAGACAGATTAGATCAGATCAGAGTAAGCAGATTGAATTCATATTTCAATCAATCAATCAATCAAAATGTATTTATATAGCAGCTTTCAAACAAATCAAATGCAATTCAAAGTGCTTTACAAGTGATTGACAAAACGTAGGATGTTAAAAATGGACTTACAGACAAATGCACACAAAAACAACCAAAAATAAAATCATTAAATACTACACAAAATAATACTATACAAAAAAAAGTAGTAAAATAGTAAAATGTTAACAAAATAAAACAGAATGAAATAATTTGTAATAATCAGTAATAAAATGTTGGTAAAACAGAAATACAATAAAATAAATAATAATGATAATAATAAGTAAAATAAGCATAAATAATAAAACCATAGAATTATAAAACACTACATAAAAGCCTGACTAAATAGGGTTTTTAGTTTATGTTTGAAAATCTCACTATTTTCAGCTCCTCTCAGATCCTCTGGAAGGCTGTTCCAGCGGCTCTGACAGAATTTCGAAGCTGCTGCATCAAATGTGCTGAATAAAATATTACTAATAGTGATATATCGAGTAAGTAGTGATAAGCCTCTATGTTTAGTTACATTTTTCCAGAATGTGTTATCAGAAATAAACGTTTTTGCAGTTTTGTCTAATTTTAACAGTTAGTTGTAGAGCTCCATAATCCGCATCTGATAGAATTAATTCTATTAACGTTTTAGTTTAATTTTCAGTTTTCTACACAACACACTTCTGCTGGGCCTAAAACACTGTAGCTTAGATAAGCTCGGGTTTAGTCACTCTTTTAGTTAACACTACAGTCTTTATAATAAGTGAGGAATGTGGTAAATTGAAAAATAGTTTGAAATTATGTTGAAGCTTATTCTTTTGTCACAACTTGCCTAAAAGACTGCTGCTAATTTTTTTTTGTGACAATTACACTATGTCCAGCAATTTTAGAGGTGCAGGTGTGTGTATGATAAAACTACACACTGTCAATAGTCAAAGGTCTGAATGCAGCCAAATGGAAGGCTTAGCAATCCATCAGGTCTCAAATAGGCTTTTCTTGAAGTTGAGGAGGACAATATAGGCTGAGAGAGTGTGGAAAATGGGACTAAGAAGAGAGGACAAAGGAGACATGTCTAATATGTGCACCAAAGCAAACAGGCTGGTGTTTAATCCCATCAAGACCTTTCAAATGAAGGAAGAAAAACAAAATATCACACATGAATGCCTGATTTAAACATCTTTATATTTTACTGAGAATACTCTAGATTCAGCATATAGCTTAAATCATCTCTTTCCGCAGTGGAATCAGGTTAGCTGCAGTGAAGTCATGCATTTGTCCTTGACTTATCAAGTGAGGCTGACTGATTCCAAGCAATCATTGGCTCCTATTGATCACATTGATCTGACGCTCACCTCACTTACGTTCTCTGACCTCTTAAGAGTTTTAGTCTGAGCTTCCTGTCTGGTTCTGTAACTGCTTCCCTGCAAGAAACACTGCTAGCCATCTATAGCCATGAACAGTTGCAGCGATTCTGACTACAGCAGTAGCCCTGGGAACCCCGCAGTATGTCGGCCCTCGTCCTTTATGTTTCTATTCTTCTGTTTAAAAGGAAAAACCCTAACGAGCAGGAAAAAAGGGGAGACATGAAGAGAAGGCTGCTGACTATACAAGAGACAACAAAAGAAAACAAGACATGACAAGAGGGGAGAAGAGTAGAAGGGATACTGAGAGAATAAGACAGTCCGCATGAACAAATCAATTCTGATCTCCTCCTCGTCTCTTTAAAGCAAGCTAAATGTCTACAGCGAGGCAAGCAAGGGACATCAGGGAGACAGATACAGTGATCCACTCAGCATGAAAATGACCAGCAAGACTGGCCTGACAGAACCAGTGAAACAAAATAGCAAAGAGTCAATATAGGGCCAAATGTACGTAAGACTGACATTTAGGTTGTAGAAAACTGAAATGTACCACAGAGATGGACAAAATAAGGAATCTCTCCTTGTCCCAACATGCTGCTCTCTCTGCATGTTTCTTACTTTTCTCCACCAGCCATCCTAGTCACGACATCCTTCCTTATTTATACAGTTATTTCCTTACAGTATATTCAAGATACTTCCTAGATTGTCAAAATAATGTAAAAATGCAATAACAGTGTATTAACACTGAGTGAGCTATGACAAAGCAGTCATAGCTCAAATGACTAATGGAAGATCAAGTGGGTGCTTGTAAACCAGTGCACACACTGAACACACTGAGCATCAGTGTTGGGCCAGGTACACACTTACTCATTACCTTTTACTAACTGTAAAAGTAATAATATCAATAATTAGTCAACAGCACCACCACACCCACATGCCACACCTTTGTGTTTAACGTGTAGAAATAAAACTGTAATGTGGCAGCCAGCCTGCCGTTTGCTGGTATTTACTGACCAACGACTGCTAGCTTAGTTCCAGTGAGTCCAGAAGTCCGATCCTTACAGGTTTCACACACCTTCCAACTCTGAACAAAACCCTGGTGAATCCTGAATGAAGGCTTACAAGTGGTTAGCTGGCCAACTAAAAAAACACAACACGTAAATAAGACAACTTTGGAGTTACTGGATGGCGTATTCCTCCCTTGCGCCAAGCTAACACGACCTGAAGCAGATGTCTCTCCACTGAACGTACAGAGACAAAATTGAAGTCACATCTCTCGTCCATCTCCTGGTAAGACAGCAAAGAAATTGTAACTAAGTTACATAACTATAACGGATTACTGCTGAGCACTGCAGTGCATACCTGTGGCCTTGTTCAGACCGACGTTACCCTAGCGTGAATCAACGCAGCCCCCTCATTCCGATGACAAAACGGGTCGTCCAACAAAAAAAGTTGAACCAGGCTCACACGGCGTTGCATTGGCCGGTCAAATTCGTGCAAAAGAATACATTCTTGGCAGATTACTTTGTACCATATTTTTACTGTTTACCTTGTGATCGTGTCAACAAAATACAACACAATTGCTGCCATGGTAACGTTCCAGAGTAGTAAAATCCCTGTCTCATAATATTATAAAACTACTGTGCAGTGTTTATGCATCAGATAAACCTTCAAACTCATGAATCTATTGCTCATACTGGAGTTTTGGGATTGTAAAACAACACGTCCCCAACTCCCCACCAATGCAGCCCCGTGCATTTAACAAACTCCAAACTTTTTACAGCCACCTTTCAAGTATACAGGGGGTGAGTGTTTGATACTCCTAAGATTTTAAGTTTCCTGTAGCTGTAAATTAAGCACATTTTGATTAGATGTTAAATAATAATATGAGAAACAGGGACCTTGGCATACCTAAGGGTTCAGCTATGTGACACCCCTCTGTGAAACTGTTTAACAGGAAGAAATAGCTTGGGAAATTTGGATAGATGGGGGGAAGCAGGGCATTTCTACAAAGACAACCAACCACTGTATCATTACTACATGAAAGTGAGAGCCTTGTTAAAGGTTGCCGTCTGCTACATGCCCCAGTAGTCCTCGTGCTCTTAATCCCCCCTGCTGGGCTAGTAAATTCCCCCTTAATTAGAATGCAAATACCACTAATAAGGTTAATATACCAAGACTTGTTTTTCTGTGACCAAGGCACAGAATGGGAAGAAAATGAAATGATCCCAAGAAATTGAGCGGAGGATCACAAATGTCACGTACAAGGCAGAAGTGGATGTGTGGATGTGTGTGTTCTCTTTATCGTCATTGTCAACAACCTTCTCCATCGTTTTCTTATTGGAGATTAAAGTGAGAGTAATACAGAGGGAGAGCAAGGAAGCTTAATAGGAGAGAGAGAGAGAGAGAGAGAGAGAGAGAGAGAGAGAGTAAGATGCCAACAGGAAGCGAAGAAAGAAATTTTAACATCACTCATGATTAGAGGCAATAAAACCAATAGTGGTCCATCAGCAGTAAAATATAGCCCACAGGAAGGTTATGCTCATTTTCTTCTGTGTCTGCATGTCTGCATACATGTGTATGTGGTTGGCGAGTGCATTCTGCCACGCCTTCCAATATTGTTGATTTTGTTGTCTCTCTCCTGGAAATAAAGGCTCATCAGGCTCCTTAAGTGTGATGGGATGTCATTTTAGGATGTTGTTGTGCAGATGGAGGAGGCAGAAGAGGGTGTCAAGAGTGCTGATGGGAGGAGAGAAAGTTTTCACTGATGTTTTAAGACCCATTACGGACTATTTGATGAAGGAAATATTGGTAGGGCACGTATCAGCAGAATGACACCTGTGAAATTAGAGTGGCAACAGAGTAAACAGTGACTCATGGCTCATGTAAGGCTCAGAGTAACAAATGCAAACAAATCGCTGAAGCAGAGTGCATTGTGCCACAAGGTTACCCTCACCTTCATGAAACTTTAAGGAGGCATCAATGTTTAAAATATGAGTTTTACGGCAAGCGATTACTCCTAAATAAATGCAAAGCTTTGTCAGCCAAATGTTGCACCAATCAAAGCTAATGTCGTCAAGTTGCCAGATTGTTTCCCCCTCCTAACCCTCTTGTCTGCTTGACACTTTTCCCAGATTGATGTGTGTGTTGCAAGGTAATATCTTTTAATCGTGGGTCGGATATATAACCCAGCCAATCCTTTTTTTTATTTGATATCCTTGTCATGATTGATAGATATCATCAAAATTAAAGGCTCAACTTTGAGGTCAGGAAGAGTGATTTGCTGTCAGCGCTTCTTTAATAGTGAAAGGAGAGCCGGCGAGTCGTTTCTCTTTGGGGACAGTGAGAGAAAGAAGAGGAGGTGGAGGAGAGGGAAAAGGAGGGAGGGATGGCGGAGGATGAGAAAGGTGGAGGAGAGCATCTTATGAGGTTATTAGGTTTTAATCAATATGGTATATGGCCAGAAGATGATTGGAAAACAAACCTAATCTGGGAAGCAATACGTCTCTCATTCATCTCCCTGGCTGTCTCTCCGGTGGATCTACCAGGCTCCCATTGCCACCTTTTTCCATTCAATACACATCACAGCGAATGTCGGGTTCCTGTACATAACAGCCACTTAAACAAAGCAAACAAACAAACAAGCCTCTGTGACATCTGAGAACCTTGCAGTTGATGTGAACTTGCGGCTTGTGTAGTTTTGTTTTTTAATCTACATAAAGAATTTTAAATCCTGAAGCCCTTCTTAGAGGGTGGGGGTCCTTGTTGAAGACATTCAGGGACCGATTTACTCAGGCTTTTTGCCTCAGTCTTTTAAGCAGAAATGTGACGCATTCTGCTCCAGACACATACGGTGTACAGTAGGTATAAAACAGGTACACATACAGTAGCTAAAGTCACAGCTTGGGTGTTGTTTTAGAACATGTTTGCAAGGTACACCTCTCTCACCAGTAATAGGTGGAGACATGTTAGCAGAAGTTGATGCATTGCATTGGATTTACCAAGGTCAGTTTTGTGTGGAAAATCTTCCTACACCTGAAACTGTTTGCATTCATGCCTTCAGGCTAATGTTTTCAGAGGGTGTGGGCTGTCCCTGCTCGAATTTGGTGTTGCTGGGGCTTGAAAAGCATGAGCTCTGGCGGCATTTTGGCTGTTTTGTGAATGACGTTGGACGTTAATCTTCACGACACAACAAATGACAATATGAAGATTTAGAAGAATGTTCATTAGTTGCCCTAGCTGCAGCAATGGCAGGATTTTTTACAGCAGCATTGTAATAAACAGTGGTGCATAAGCAGATTACTGTCAAAGCAAAGCAATGGTCCTGATATAATGGTTGATTTTCCTTTTCACCAACAGAAAGAACACTACTGTAGATACAAGATGAGGTTTGTTTGCCTGATGGTGATGACGACTTCCACGCTGAGAGAAGCCAGATGAGAAGCTTTGCTGGTAAGTATACCCCCTGGGTAGAAACCCGAGGGTGGATCCAGGACACACTGGAGGGACTGCAACTCCCATCTGGCCTGGGGAGCGCTTGGGGTTCCCCTAGTAGAAGCTCGGAGGGAATTGCTCAGAAAAATAATGTCTGGGATGCTCTGCTCACCTGTGGCCCTTAATGAATATTCAAAATGGATAATCAAGTGGAAGCGCAAATTGCTAACTACAGCTTGCAGGATCTATAATTATACTTTCAAAATTATCATTTTTACACACACACACACACACACACACACACACACACACACGTTGCTAATTAGCAATAACAAGCAATTTTGCAAAGCTGTGTTAGCATACAGTACTTGCGCCCCATTTAACACTGGAGCCTGAAACTGTATAGGAAAACATTTTTATTCATATGATAGAGCTGAAACTGTTATTTTGGAGACCTGACAGCATGGAATGATTGGGTTTTCTTTTGTGAATGTTTTCTGGATATAAACGTGACACCAGGTTCAAATGCCACCATTAGGTTGGTTCTCAGATGCATTTTACAGTCACACACAAACACACACACACACACACACACACAAAAATACCTGAGTGGATAGTCACTCATGCATAAACACAGTGGGCACTGCTGCATGTACATTAAATCAGTTTTGCACCTGCCATCTTTTCATCAACGGGCCTGTAGATCACATAAGATGTATTTCTACACAGCATGAAATGGTATCACATTGTACATGACATTGGGGAGATTTGCTTAATGCATAATACATAGGAAGAAATCTGGTGTCTGGTGTATGTGTAGGTGGTATGTGTATGTGTATGTTTTTTAACGTTTGTTTTTCCCAGTCAGGCGGGCTAAACACACAAGCTCTCACTCTGCTTTAAATGTATGCAGTCATGCCCATTCGCACCTGGCTGGAACAAGACTAATACTCACAGTGGAGCAGTTGGGGGTACATTCCCTGGCCTAAGGGGACCTCAGTGGGGGTTGTTTAAGGAAGGGGGAGGATTCAATAACTTTAACCCTGCTATTTTCCCCCTGTACACCAGTGTGTTACATC
This sequence comes from Macquaria australasica, assembly GCA_005408345.1. Classification (NCBI taxonomy): domain Eukaryota; kingdom Metazoa; phylum Chordata; class Actinopteri; order Centrarchiformes; family Percichthyidae; genus Macquaria; species Macquaria australasica. The sequence goes on from SEMN01000313.1 coordinate 208,766, forward strand.
AGCATGTTATTGTGCACAGATGCGGATGTGACCATGCCCTTTTCCTCACAAACTGTCACCACATCACCCCTTGGTCTTTTCACATTGTAACAGAGCCCAGGAGAAGAATGCTGCAACAGAACATGACTAAATATTTCAGCAGAGCAGATGGCCAGGACTTTGTCAGCACTCATGGCAAAACGGAATAAAATCCAGACACTGGAATCTAAGCTCCCAGCAAGTTCATTGCAACATTTTGATCAACAGGGCTTTGGTGAGTAGCCTTGCATTAGTTATACAGTAGAAAATAGTGGACATTTTTAGGAAGATTTAGCTCAAACTGGCAGAAAAACCACTTATGGAGGAGGAATGTAGATCATTGCCACAACAAGACTAAAATAAAAATTAGTTTTGTGCTCTAATTTGTCAAAGGTTATTCTATGTGACCATTCGCTAAGCCCCACCCCCCTTATTTAATGTTGCTACGCCTATTCTCACACGGCACATACAAACGCCACAAAAAATTCACTAAAATCCGTTCAGTCAAAATTAAAATGCCTGTATGCAGTAAAAGAGTGACCCAGAGCAGGCTGGGCTGGTAAAGACTCAAGACAGCAGCGACGCTGTCTGAAAATGCAGGAGGATTCTCAACTGCTAATCAATAGCCCCAATTTACACAGTTTCACAAACACAACAGACTCGGTATCCCACAATCCAATATGAATTTTGCACAGAACTACAATACAACACTGGGGAATGTCATGGAGCCTCAGCCTCGCTTGCTCTGGAACTGCTGACTGGAAACACAGACAGTCTTTTGAATGAGACGCTGACTTGTCTTCTAATTACCCCAATCCGCCACAACTGTGGAGTTCAGCTTCAAGCTGGCAGACCCAGGAGAGAGCAGGGAGAGAGAGAGCAGGTGATCAGTGTAAGCACAGGAGGGACTCGCAAGAAAAACCTTATCCAGCTGAACCCCTTACACTTGGACAAGCTAGACCCAGGCTAGATGTCTGCTTTATTGTTTGTTATTCAAACAGTGTGTTTCACTTTTAACAACACTGGAGAAAAGGCTTTCAGGATAAAGACTAATGTGTTTGGCGAACGTAACACTTGGGTTGCTGGACCGTTAACTTCCTCAAATCCAATAAACAATAGTACAGACCGTACAGTCTGGTCTAGCATCCAGGACCAGCTTCCACAGTGGTGAAATACTACACGGTGGATGCACTATCGTGAAAATAATGTGGTGAAATGCTCCTTAACCTTCGAAGTAATGCTGTGTTACTACTGTAAGTACTTAGCCAAACATGCTAAAGACTGCATTCTACATTAGAGCAGATAAAGACGCTGTTTAATCCATTCCTTACACTTTTCTGTTATACTTTTGGTTTTGGAAAAACCACGTGCAGAAATCCACAGCTTGATGGGCCTGTCATGAATACTTACCATTGCTAAGCTGTGATTGGACAATCACTATTTGGGGGAGGGATTTAGCGAATGGTCAGTTGTAATTATGATCTACTTTTTACGACTCCCTTGATGCCCCTAACCCAGGAAAATGTCTATGGAGCCTTGCTAGACCACAGTGAGTTATGAGACCACTGAAACCACAATGGGCTGGCCTTGCAGGATGAGTTAGTATGTGAGGTAAAGACAGTAAATGACATCACAATTAGTCAAAAACACTTGTTATACAGTCGTTTAACACTCAGAGGTGAGCTATAAACGCGAATTATTAGTATTTTAAATATTGTTTCATTTTTCTATGATATTTGAATCTTTTTGCTCCTGATCTGGACGGGAGGTACACACATCTCCTTGTATTTTACAGCACTTTGTCGTTGACTTCTTTGTTGGCTTCTCCATTTAACTTAAAAATGAAATATTCATTAAAGAAACACATCACCTCTTTTGCTCATCTCAGAGCCCTGGATAACGAGTATGTAGGAGAGAGAATGAGTATGTTTGGGAGCCAGAGCAGTGATTTAGCATCAAACTGAAAACTTTTTTTAGTCTCCTCAGTCTTTAAGGAGGAAAACAGTGGAACACAAAAATGGTTGTTTGTACCCAGTTGTGGTCAGGATGACACTGAATTATTTAATGATGTCCTTCTGCTCTTCCTCTTTGGAGGTGCTAATGTAATAATACCAGAACAGGATGTTCAAATACACTGTGCATCCCTGGAAGGATAACTCATTGATCAGATTATTTAAAGAGTCGGTGTTGGTGTGCAACCCTATGATAATGCATATATGCAATGCGTGGAAGGGTAAAATATCATTTAATGCCATATATCCATAACGAAATCGTTTTTGAAAATGATGGATATCATCAGTGGCATAAACTCCTTACACAGATAATGTTAGTATTGAACTGTGTGTGTTCAATTGCAGGAATGCTGTCTTTTCTTTCTCAGACACACACACACACACACACACACACAAGTGGACACCCCAAGTGGAGCTTTCTGTATTTGGAGGAGGCCCAACTCATTAGGATGATTGTCTGAGAAGCGCCTCTGACCAAAGATCATGAAGTGCATAATTGGCCCTGCATTTGCAGTGAAGAGGGAGGGTGTATGTGTGTGTGTGTGTGTGTGTGTCTGCCTGTCTGTCTGTCTGTCTGTCTGTCTGTCTGTCTGTCGGTCAGAGTGAGTATTTTGCTTGAAAGCAGGATTGAGATGTAAGTGAATGCATTTTTCTTTTTGCTGTGATGCAGAATATGCTCCCATACTGGTACAGATATCCGGTCATTACAAAAATTAGAAATGGGAAGGGTCAGTGATCTTTAATCTGCATTTCAAGTCTGAGAAGTTTCATACCAAAGTTGTCAACATTTGAACTCATGCGGAATATATTATTGAGTATTTTTTGAGCAACTTACTTATTGAATACCAAATTCCATTTGAAGGAGGATGGCATTTTAATGATATACCATAAAATGCTGCGTTAGCTTTAGTGGACAAAATGGCTGATCATTCTGTGCATTATAGGACAAAAGGAAATTTGCAGCAAGTTGTTAACCATTTTGTGTATGATACCAAAATGAATAATTATGTTTCCTCATTGGCGGAGATAGATATATAATGCATTAGCACTAGGCAGGGGGTCAATGAATCATAAATAAGACTTTGAAGATCAGCATCAGCAAGAGGGATCTGTCTGTTTTCCACTGTCTATTTCCCTATCGCTCTGTCTCTCATTCAAAACAAAATCTTCCAATTCTAAAAGGAGGACTGGGTAGTGACGGAAGACGAAGAGAAGCATGCAGCAACATTTTAGGTGGCAGGGTAGATAGAGATACATGCAGAAAAGAGATGGGTAAGCGCAGGAAAAATATAGAGACAGAAAGAGCGATGGAGATGGAGGAGTTAATAAAACTGCATTAACACTGCCGTAATACTGCTTTACACCCAAATGGGCATCTCTGCACCTTGATACATTTATGTTCTAATTATCTGCATCACTGAGGTTGATTGATTGGCCTAATATGATACGCATGGCACTAATTTAGCAAAGAAACCAATCTGTGACAGCTTTTGTTGGCACTCACATCCTCCTTCATGATATTAGAACCGTTTATGTCTTCTGTTCAAAGTCAGTTCGACTCGAGCCAACTTGTGCTGTTTAGGAGTGCTGATGACTGAACATCAATCACATAAATACCTTGGAAGCACTTTTTTCAGGATGAACAATGATAAGATTCATAACAGTAATTAACAGCAACGAGACTATTTCTTAGATGAGAAAGGACTTGGTGTTCAGTGATGTGTGACGCAATCTCCCATTCGCTGCCTTCATTGTGGCGTTGACAAACAACAGGTGACAGGAATCAAATGGCAGATGTTTCTAATTAAATGGGAGCATGCCAGATATTGTGTTTCCATCCTGGCAATTTTCTTTGGAAAATTCTGGCTAATGTATCAATTAGCTATCAAGGTCAATATTGCAAATAGTGCAAAAATAATGCAAGTCAGGACAGATTTAATGAAAACAGTTCCTACTGCATACCGATCAGTCATAACATTATGACCACCTGCCTAATATTGGTAGGTCCCCCTTTTGCTACCAAAACAGCCCTGACCCATCGAGGCATGAACTCCACTAGACCTCTGTAGATGTGCTGTGGTATCTGGCACCAAGACATTAGCAGCAGATCCTTTAAGTCCTGTAAGTTGCGAGGTGGGGCCTCCATGGATCGGACTGTCCAGCACATCCCACAGATGCTCGGTTGGATTGTGATCTGGGGAATTTGGAGGCCAAATCAACACCTTGAGCTTGTTGTCGTGTTCCTCAAACCATTCCTGAACCATTTTTGCAGTGTGGCAGGGCGCATTATCCTGCTGAAAGAGGCCACTGCCATTAGGGAATACCATTTCCGTGAAGGGGTGTACTTGGTCTGCAACAATGTTTAGGTAGGTGGTACATGTCAAAGTAACCAGGCCAGACCAGGCCACTTTCTTCCATTGCTCCGTGGTCCAGTTCTGATGCTCACGTGCCCATTGTAGGCGCTTTCGGAAGTGGACAGGGGTCAGCATGGGCACCCTGACTGGTCTGCGGCTACGCAACCCCATACACAACAAACTGCAATGCACTGTGTGTTCTGACACCTTTCTATCAAAACCAGCATTAACTTTTTCAGCAATTTGAGCTACAGAAGCTCTTCTGTTGGATCGGACCACACGGGCCAGCCTTCGCTCCCACCGTGAACCTTGGCCTGGTGACCCTGTCGCCGGTTCACCAGTTTCCCTCCTTGGACCACTTTTGGTAGGTACTGACCACTGCAGACCAGGAACACCCCACAAGAGCTGCAGTTTTGGAGATGCTCTGACCCAGTCGTCTAGCCATCACAATTTGGCCCTTGTCAAAGTCGCTCACATCCTTATGCTTGCCCATTTTTCTTGCTTCCAACACATCAACTTCGAGGACAAAATGTTCACTTGCTGCCTAATATATTCCAGCCACTGACAGGTGCCATTGTAACGAGATAATCAATGTTCTTCACTTCACCTGTCAGTGGTCATAATGTTATGGCTGATCGGTGTATAATACTGTATGAATGCGATATTACACACATGGTGATTGCTGCAGGAAAACCAAGCCCCAAGAGAGAGGATTGAGACCATACATTGGTCTGACCTGAGTTTAACTCATATTTATTCTAAACCTAAGGCAAACTAATGGGTATATTCAATGACACCCATCTAGATGGATGTAGTGTCTGACTATGGGGTGCAGGAGAATGTGCATTTTGTATTTCCACCGCATCCCCTTGCCCTCTACAAACTTTCTCTGGAAACTCATCACATTGCAGCACATTATAGGAAGGTTGCATCCAGCATACTGTGAGCCTTAACAGGAAATCATTAGCATTAGATGTAACCATATGCCTGGGTTCATGCCAAAGTGACCTTGGCCAGAAGAAATTATAGGAAGTATGTTTAAATTCATGGAAATAAACACAAAACCGCGCATGCACACACACATGTACTTTCTCATGCACACACGTACATACACACATGCCTGCAAACACACTGTGCTATAGCGAGGTAGCAGCTCTATTTGACCGAGCACCAGTCACCTGTGGAGAATGAATCACTTTGCAGGCGATCAGCACTATCATAAAACACAATGAACACGTGTACTGGAACACCCAATCTTTACTGTGATCTCATCAGAGACAAAGCTTTGAGGACAATGGTGCGAAGGGCAAATGGGTCACAGATTACCTCTAGTGACCAATGAAATGTTACAGCAACGGAAGCCTATGTAGTCTCTCCATTGGACACAGTAGCATCGGAGACTTCAATCCCCTGCTCAGCCAAGATTGATGAAAAAAGTATTTACAGTGATTTTGTAGGTAGTAAAATTGCTTTTGAAAATAAAGCAAAACGCTTATACAGCAATTCTTCAGTCGCTGGATAGAGAGATTGTATAGAGTAGACATGTGGTCATGCATGGAGGAGGGCCAATCTTAGGAGACCTAGCCACTGGAGAGTAAATCATTTAACCAGTGGAGACACACATACTCAAACATGTTGAGAAGGGTAAAGAAAGGGATTGGGAGTGTGAGAGGGGTGGATGTTAGGAAGAGCTTAAACAAGTGAGAACACCAAGGGAGATTCAAGTGTTTGTTGAGAGAGAAAATAAAAGCTGGAAAGCATAAACGTTCAATCTCTCAATATCTCAATAGTTGGATTTAATTCTACACTTGTTGCTGTTCTGGTGGAAAACAGTCATAAGACCAAGCTCTCACAAGTAAAGAAAAGCTTTGTGAGCAACACTATAATGTTGTTGCTGTTTTCACATTGTGTGCATGTGTCCAAAAATCCCCACATGAATAGAGTCCCCTGATGCATCCCTATTAATCTCCCACTCTGTTCTAATTCCATGCAGGGCATTGCTAAGATACAATCAGAAGGGCCAGATCAATGCGGCACCCCAGTTGTCTGTCGCTGTTTAATTGCGGATGGAGTCTTCAGAGCAATTTGGCATTAGCAGTGCAAAACCACATCTTTTGGTAAAAACATTAGACCCGGGTCAGATGACACATGCACATCTTCAGGTCCACACCAATTTACTTACCTGTTGTGTGACTGCTGTGTGAGTTCACAAGCTGACCTGATTATACATAGTGCATTAAGAGAGTTTGAAGTGCTTTGGCAAGGGAGGAAATAAAAACAACACACCCACACAACGCACGATGTTCGTAGGCAAGCAACTGCACATGTAAATGGATGGTCAAAGATTCTTATACAACACAGATGTGGTGGACAAAATACCATTTAAAATGAAAAAAAGGTTTACTTCAGAACAAGACTAAGAGTCTATAGCCATACTAGTGCCTCTGCTTCGAACTAAATGCTAACATGCGCACATTGATAATGCTAGCACGTTGATATTTAGCAGTTTATCCATGTCGCATGGGATGGATGGTAGTAATGGGAAAGATTCCCATGTTAATATGAGTGTTCATGTTATCAATACGGTTGTTTTATTGCAGAGTAGGTTGTGTGAGCATTAAAATACTGTGCATTGCCAACATAAGACCATATCCATTGAATCGGGGTTTAATTGCATTAAACAATGGTCAATGGCTGATGTGAGGCATCCATATTTGTGTGGTTTTCAGGTACTTCCATTATTAAGTGCCAAGTTGGATATATCAGCTTTCCAAAAAATGTTTCCCAATAATTACGACTTGGATGTTGAGAACACTATTTACAAGTTGGAAACTCGTAATTACGATAACTCCAATATAGCAAATTAAAGTAGCATTAAACACAAAGTACAGCTGAGGCTGATGGGAACATCATTAGTTTTGCAGGTATTTGGTCATAAACCAAAGTATTAGACAAACAGAAATGTTGTCCTGATAATGGCGCTAGATGAAAGTTCAAGGGATCACCAAAGTCAAAGTCAGTACAATTCATTCTCTGAGAACTATGGATGTCTGTACCAAATTTTACAGCAATCCATCCAATAGTCAAGATATAAAAATGTAAATGTTAACCTAATGGTGGTGTTAGAGGAAAAGTCAGGGGAGTCAGAGGGGGATATGAATGTCTGTACCAAATATCATGGTAATCCATCCCATAGTTGTCCAGACTTTTCACTTTGAACTAAAAATGTATACTTCCTGTTAGCGCTAGAGGAGAAGTCAGAGGATCACCAAAGTCAATAGAAGACACCATCTGGGAACCATGAATGTCTGCTTCACTGAATGTGAAAAACCCTGACCTCGCACCTGCACCAAGCACCTCTTCATGCAGTCTTCATTTTACTGGCCTCCCATCATCCACTCTTGCTGTAAATTCTCCCACTTTACCACTCTTCTATCTGAACTCCAGTGGCTGCTCTAAGTCCATTCAAAACACTAGCCTATGAAACAACCAAGGGCACAGTAGCTCGATAATACCAGATCATGATTCAATCCTGCACTCCAGCCCTGTCCCTGTGCTCACACACCCCAGCTACCATCCATTGGTCTGCTTGATCCCACCTTCTCACCCTCTCGCCTTCTCAATGGTGGAATGATTTTCTGACCTGAGAAAACTACTAAGTCTTTCCTTTTTCAGTGCAGGCAGCAAATGCATCTCTTCTGCTTCCACCTTGCTCTCTGACATCCAGTCCTTCACCCAGCCCTGACCCCTGACCTGAAGGGTCAACATGACACCCACAAACACACTAACAGTAGCCAAGCATTCATTATATGTAATTGAAGTTCCAACACCAGAGTTTTTTTCTTCATGTTTCTCAATTCATGTTGTAGCAGTTATTGTAGCATTCTGAAATATCCGTTTTCCTTGCTGATGCTTTAGGGAAATTTATGTATTGCACTTTTTGAGCAACGCCATTTTTAAGAAACATGAGGCAATAACAATTCCAATGAGGACAAATAGTCAACCATTGAAAAGGAGAGCAGTCTGCAAAACCATCAGTGATCCAAGAGCAGTGATCAATCTAAATCTAAATGAAAGGACTAGATGGAGTCATTTGAGGATAGTTGCTAAACATACTATTACTACAGAACTGAATAAACAGTCTGTGACAAAAATGAACCCCAAATGTACATCATAAGCTTCATAAAGCTGGCATTTATGACACAGCTGCCTTTCACAGAATGCATGCATCCTAAAACAACTCATAGATGCATAAGGGACATAAGTGTGAGTAACTCACCTAGGACAGAGATGATCTGCTGAGATGTTTTTCCCTTTATTTTGTTATGGCTTGATGCTTAAAGAAAGCCAAAGGAAACGTTCGTTCATTCCAGTTTCTGTGAGCCAAAGTCAGACATGTTGGTGGATCTGTGATGGAGTCAGTAAGTTCAGTGTTTGCTCGGCATGGAATGAGGAATGAGCCTGTTTTTTACAAACCTGGTTCAGCTTAGGTGAAAACACCACATGTCTCTGCACAGTATTTCTGAATTCATGAAATGATAATGCTGCCATAAACTGAAAATTATTAAAGAGGGATTTGATAAATACCAGGAAGAAATTAAACCGTTTGTCTAGGCCTCTCCAATCACCACAATTAATCCTCACTGAACTTTGATGAAGAATTTTGGGGCATAGCGTGTGAATGACGTACGTGATCCTTCAAGGAACATGAGATTTTCCTTCATAAAGAATACTCAAACTGTATGAAACCAACACAAGAAAAACTGCAGATAAAACGGTATCATACTCCTCATGAGACAGTTGGTTTTGTAGGAGATGGTCATTATTTTGTGTATCATTTATGTATTGCATATATTGGATGGTATGTACTCTCGAACAGCAACACAAGAAGACAGAGAAAACAGTGCAAAGTGCAAAGAAGTGCAGAACCCAAATAGTACAGCAGAAACCCAAACTGCATATCTATGGAAAGAGGCTGAGTCCTGTGAGAATGAAAAACTGAAAATCTCTTTAGACTTTAGAATATGAATCCCATTATCCAGTATGCTGTACATCACGCCAAATACAATCACCCCTAATGTAAAAAGGTATCTTTTATTACTACTGTAAAAGATCCCTATAGAAAATGCCAAAGCCAAGACTACAAGGTGTTACCAAGAATGAAGAGCTAAAACACATTTGAGTGTAGAATTCCAAAACTGTGGAAGACGGCTGACTTCCTTTTCATATGTCTACAATAATTACATGGAAGTACATGACGGATTGCTTGATTGCAGACAGTGTGCGTTTTCATTTGCAGGCTGCACATAGTTGTGACATTTACAGCAGACCCCTGGGGTGTCCATTTTGTTTTGTGTTTTTTTCTCTTTCAGCAGAAATCATTTTTTACTGGCTGAATGCCACCCTGATGGACAGCTTCAGTGAATAAACTTCAACAACAGATCCACAGCCATCAAACCTGGGTAAACATCTTTTCTGACTCTTTGCTTTGCAAACACGCCTGGTGGTTGAATAAGACAAATGAACAGTGTGAATTCAGTTGGTAGTGGTCAGAAGTGGCTTGTTAGAATTATTTTAAGCTTCTGGAACAAAATTACTATATATATATATATATATATATATATATATATATATATATATATAGTTATTTTGCCTTGAGTTGCATCTACACAAATCCTTTGTAAATGCAGATCTACAGTATAGAAACGACTGGAAATCTGACCACTTATGCTCACGCAAAAAATATTCTTATTGGACAATGTCTAAATTCATAGTCCTCATGCATTGTGTTTACAGTCACAAGCATGCACACATAGGCAAAGACAACACATCCATATGTGGACACATTCACAGTTATAATCACTTAATCATTTTCACAAAGCCAAATAAGTGGGAGCCTGGTTTTTGTGTTCTGTGCATTCAATGACATATTTGTATCTGAACAACTACCATACTCAGAGGGTGAAAGGTTATGTCAGCACATATAGAGATCACTACCCACTGACAGAGAGAGCACTTCTCAAGGAATTGTTGTTGGCTCTCTATTATTGGTTGCCTGTCTGTAGTTTTCATAGATGTCTTTTATCCACTCGGGTCTTGATAACAACAGACAGTAAGGATAAATGTAAGAAAGCCAAATCTAGTTGGGTTTTGATTACAACAGACTGCAAAGGAGTAATGCTAATGGTATAAAAGTCAGAGGAACAATGGGTTTAAGAGGTTTCTTCACTTCATGCACTGGTTGTATAGAGGGAGGTATAGTATAGAGAGCAGTGTGGTATTCCCTGCACAAGGTGACCTTCCATCTGCTTCTCTAGTGCAAACCTAGTGAAAACCTGGCCATCCTGGCCCCCGCAGATCTAATCAAGTCCATTTTAAATTATAAAGCCGAAAACCACAAATCACAAATTTGCTTAAAAGGGGCTTATAATTAGTACAGGATACAAGACCTTCTATCCTTAGAGTTCTTCCTCATCCAAATTGAGGGTCTAATGGTTTGACCTCCTGTGTCCTGCACGTAGACTTCTATTTCCAACAGAAAAAATTGAACGGAGGGGGGGATGGCCATAAAGGCAGACCAAGGGCAGAATTTAAAATCCTCCTGCATATAGCATTTCCAAAAACATCCTAACAACCTGATCTCAGAGTCTGGGAAGGTCTCAGCTCTTCAGCTGCTTCTTGATCACATTTTATCACAAGTACATTTTAAAGTGTGGCTTTTTAAATCATTGACTTAATATATGCCTTACATTTGATTTGTAGTATTTCATCAACCATGTTTGTTTGAGTAATTACACACATATATACTGCATGTATGTATTTAGCTTTTTGTGCTGTGGCTGCTCAGCATCTGTCAATTAATTATCTATTTAGAAGACTGAAGAAGAGTGATTTGTAATCAGAAAAAAAGCACGACATCAAAGAAATAATAGATTTTTAAAAAGAAAAAAAATTATCCCAGATGTATATGCTTTTCCAATGGGATTCCCTCATTATTATCTCTCTAATCAGAAATTACAAACAGAAAGTAATTTGAAGCAAATGACAAATCACTCATCTTCCTCCTGATTGGAGAGTGGAGTAGCCACTGTCTGCCCGCAGATAAGATATTGATCAAAGTCACATCTCTGTCACTCGGATTATTGGACCTGTGATGAAGGTTCGAATAGATAACAGGAAGGGATTATTATGACACGCGATAACATTTTATTAACAATTAATCTTTGCCTGTGTTGCAACTTTGATGAAAAACTTTACAACGAGAGGCACGAAAGTAACATAAATAGTGTTTCACAGTAAGACGGACAGGGAAGGAGATTTTGTGTGTTGGAACATATAGGTGCGCACTGGGACTGTTTCCTCTCTTTGCCAGTGCCCTCCCTCCATTCAGCTTGTTAAAGGCAGCTCCATGTAAGCACCCCGCCAGCCTGTTAGGGGAGGGATAATGAAGTAATCCATAGTCATTACTCAACCATCACCCTTGGTGTGCACAGGCCGCTGTGGACCACTTAGCTGGAGGTGTGTCAGTGTGTGTGTGTGTGTGGAGGAAGGCAGCCAGCGAAGGCATTAGTCGCGCGGAGTGTTAGAGGAGGTTGGTATGGGACATGGGGACAGCATCCACGGGGTGTGCTGAGGAAAGGGTGAGGGATACGGAGCCTGGCAGGGTGTAAGTGGGGCTGTTGTGGTATACTTTAATTACAGCTGAAGGATAATTTGAGCTGTTATTGATCCCCCTCCTATGGCTGGGGAGGAGGATTTCTCTCTGCCGTTATGACCTGCTGGCCCAGCGGGGAGGCGTGGGTGAGGAAGGTGGGAGAAGAAGGGAGGAGAGTTCAGGAGGACAACAGGAAGAGGTGGTGGCAGGCAGGCGAGGAGGCTTTATGTCGCCATAAAGTTCAATATTATCACCCTGACCGCCCGTCCGGGGACTAAACCTTGTAAATAAGCAAGGCGGCACATGCTACATTCCTAAGGATGCTGATTTAAGACTATTTGTTTTGCAGGCCTATTTATTTAGCATGATGGCACAATTTACAAGAGGCAAGCAGGGCAAAGCATGCAGGCCTGATACAACATCAAATACAACAGCATGACTCACAGCCAGACCCAAAGCCAATTCCCAGGTATTAGAGTGCTTTAAGTTTTATGATCCCCTATCACCAAACCTAATATAATTACCCTGCAAGGGCACTCTGTCTTTCAGCTACAAGGGGCGAAATGGGATGCTTGAAGAAAGGAGGTGGATGCAGCAGCGGGCAGATGAGTGGCTACTTGGGATTGAGACAGGACATATGAAGAGAAGAGACGCACATAATTTGCAGAGGTTTTTTATGCATACCCGAACCCCTCACCAACACACACGCTTGCACACACACCTCAAACCTCTCAGACGGTGTTAAGTGGTAGTCCACCATCATATGGGCAGTGACCTTAGTCGTGTTGTTATTAATTGCCTTATTATTTTAATTAAGGAGTAACACCCATGTGAAGTGGAATCGACAGAGCCGTCTAAGAGTCACTGTAATTAATAGAGTCCATTCTGAAGGTCAATCCTTAGTGTATCTGTAAGGATGAAGACTGTGTGTGTGGGTGTGTGTGTGTGTGACTCCCCCTTTCCTCTATTTTATCATCCTGCATGTTGTTGTATGAGACTAGTATGATTAGCTCCTGTCATGCCAACCCATAAGTCATTCCCTCCCTGACGCCTCAATCTCTACTCGCCCCGCCGAAATGCACAAGTGATATACACAGCCATTATGAATAAAATAACCATCGTTAGGATGTCCAATACTGCATTATCTCCCCGTCTCTCATGCTTACACTGTAAGACTCTAGCTCCATAGCCACAAGGTCAAGCCATGAGTTTAGAGTTTGTTTTGTTCATCCTCTGAGGTCACACAGCAGTTTCAGCAATTACTCCATTGCCTGTGTGCCTCATCTCTGCATCATCTTGTGTTCTTCGTGGGTTTTGAGCTTGTTTAAGCCACGTTTGCCTGCCTTGCAGCTTGAGGCCGACATGTGAGGGACACATCAAAAATTCATGCTGAGGTAGAGCGCCTTAGATAGACAGGAGCGAGAGGAACAGGAGAGCAGTTTGACAGAGAGAGACGGAGAGAGAAGGTTAACGTGGCAGCTAAAGGGGAGTTAGAAATGAGAAAATCAGGGAGAAAATATGTATCACACTTCTGCTGTGACTCAGAGTACACAGCAGAAGTGAGTGCTATGGCAGCAGTGTAAACAGGTAATAGCTGGTCGGCATTCTACTTTTAAAAGGTTAATTACATCTAATCTGTGCACAAGAAGCTGTGTCAGAGAGAGAGACATTAATAAGGCATGACAAGGCAGAGCAACGAGTAGGGCGGCAGTCTGGGGATTGGAGTGACAGGCAGACAGTGCCATCCACTCTGAGTATACCAGCCAACTAACAGGACTAGATAAAAAGACTAATCAGTCATCAGAGGGAAAAGGAGGAGAGATGGGGAGGGGGGAAGTTGATGAGAGAAGAATAGACCTTAAAAAATATGATCTCTATTGGTTATACAATTGCTACTCTCAGTAGTCTTAGTTTCATGAAAATACCATTTCTAATTTAGTGTATATCTGCATTACGATCTCAAAGAGAATTTTCTGTAACAAAGGCGTTTTTGTCTTTGAAACGTCTAACTCAATTCCCTGCACCTACTCTGAAAAGACAGCCATCTGATAATGTTGCATCCCTTTGGGGTAAAATATTGCTAGGAAGTGAAATCCAAGAAAAGAACGCTGAAAATAATCTCTGAGAAAATCAAAGCAACATAAAAAGGGAAGAAAAGGGAGTCTGCGCTCCTACTCTGCAACAACACAGGAATGAACGGATATGCATTTTGTACATATAAGAAGCGGTCTTTCAATGCAAAAGCCGCAACTGCATACACGTAGACCGCAATGTATTCGCAAATGTATACGTTCACACACAACCAGAAAGCACAGCAAGACCTGGTTCTGTCAGTGTCACTGAGTCAAGTCTGATATCAAAGAAAAACAAGATCTGAGTCATCTGTTCCACGGTGAGGCTTTGTTTTAACTTCAGACAGAGAGTGGAAGTGATAGGTGTGAGACAACAGCAGCAAGACTGCTCTCTGCAAAGACACTAATCCTCATGATGGCATTATCATCCACACATCAGCCCACTATACAGTAGGCAGACACGAGTGTAGGACGCACTGCTCGCTGTGACAGCTGGGGTCTTTATGCTTGGGAGGGAGGAACAGCTCATTACTGGAGATGTTTTCAGTGTTTTGATGGGTAAATAGAAAAACTGCTATCAAAAGCCAGCACTGACAGCCACTGCATTGCCTCCCACTTAATCTGGATATGCATGAATGAGAAAAAGGATAATATCATCAGCATACTGTCATATCTTTTTTATAAGAGGAAGTGAAAATATCAGCTGGCCCCTTTTCAATCGGTGATTTGTATATCAATGGGCAGCTGTCAATGGGGGTACTTTGAAGTGGCAGTCGGGAGATAAGGATTATAATTAGCCCCTCGCTGTGAGTAGGTGAATGGAGCTGCAGGTAAGGAGAGGCTGATAATGTATCGTGCCTCTCTCCCCTTTACTCTTTTGCCACCCACTTCAAAGATTGAAATGAGAAATCAGTGGGTGTAAAAAGTCAATTGACTCCAAGAAAACTTGTGGCGGATGGTTGCAATCTGACTGTGGCGCGGTGATTGCGTTTTATCGTCCAAGTGCCTCAGTCTTAATGCGTCACTGTGTCATCAGCTGGCAACTCACCCTTGTACCACTTGCAGATGCTCCCGGCAAATTCATTGCTCATCAATCCATCAGATGGATTTTTATTTGCCTTTTTACTTGGCGAGGAATTCAGGAGAGGGGGAGGTATTATTGGTATTGTTGTTTTTTTCTCTCCTACTTGGGAGTGAGAGGGAAGAACTGCATCCCATTCAGATAATCAGACATTGGGATAAGAGACTAAGGACTGCTGGATGAATCTTTACTCAATATATTTCTGCAGAGTATAGTTAGTTAATAGTTAATAGCCATAGTTAATTCATGTCAATGCCATAATTATAAAGGAATTAAAGCTTAATTTAATCTTTGTTTTTTGTTCTTTCATTTTATTCCTTACTTGGATATTTGTTTGTCAGCCAATGCAAAAAAGTTGATCTTTTCACTTCTGAAAAATAGTTTCTAGTATAATCTTTCATGAACAGAAACTGATAACATGCTTCTATGAAAAACAAAAAGTTAAAAGTAACTTTATTTCTATTATCCAAAGTGAACCCACTGATGGCAGAAAACCCTGTGCAGGACATTCAGAACTTAGCAAATGAACCACTCGACTCGTCATCTCTGACTGTGCTGCCATCACGGCAGAGTTGAGGAAAAGTGTGCGATGAGCAAAGTCACAGCTGCCCTTTTATAAAGGAGCATCCCTCAGAGGCTTGATTAGGGTCATCCTGATTGGCTGAATTAGATAGATGCAAAGTTTGCAGACACGAGGGCCTGAAGGCCAGACATCCCCATTAAAGAGTGGAGCCTGTGTGGAATAGAGCACTGCCAGATTACACTGTGCTGATATATTCTCTCTCAGCTTTCTCAGACTTTGTGTGTTTAAGGTTAATTTACAACTGGCATCAAAAGCAGACAAAAGACGAGAATTTAAGTTGGCCTGGTCTTAAATTAATTTGTTTAAACACTGAAAGCATCCTGGTATCTTGGTATGTGTATGTCTATGCATACATGTTTGTGTGTGTGCTTTCCACGCACATTTGTGTGTGTTTTTTACTTGGCAACCAAGTTTAGGTCCATGCTCTTTGTTCTTGGCTGAATGTCAGAGACCCCATTTACTGGATGCAAATTAGGTGCATTGTCAGCGCTCCTAATTCAACACAGCTCCTCTTTCTTTAAAAAGTGTGGCTTTTCACAAAAGTGTTAATAGATGGGTAGTTCTCCATAGATGAAGTGATCCTATTGCAGATAAGAATGAGTAACGTTGCTAAGAGCAAGTTCCACTCAGTGGGTGCACATGAACTTTAACTCACACACTGTAGTGTCGACTCGAGAAGTTGTTACTCATTTTGAAAAAGCTTGTTGCCAGCAAATGTGAATGGCCTCACACTGATTCATACAATCAATTTGCTTTCTGGCATAGAGGAGATGTATAACAAAGAAAAAAAAATCTGCAAATGAAACAAAACAGACAAGCCCCAGTGTCTCTGTTGAGTAATCAAATAACTGACTAAAAGTAGGAATAATGTACAGCATAATGTGTCCTTTTCACAAATGTAACAAATCCAGAGAAAGCACAAGTGGGAGGTATAACCTAACTTAGAAAATAGTTAACCACAGCAGAATTCTGCAGATCTCAAGTGATTTGTTGCAAAAATAAATCTCAGAGACAGCACATCAGTAAGAAATAACCCATATCCATTTGCAAGGCAAATTCCTCCTCTAGAGAAGTAGCCTAATGTACAGTACAGAAACTTGATGCGTTTTTGTTCAAAGTGAAAAATGACACAACTAAAGGCTGCTGCAGGCTTCAAACAAAGTGTTGCTTGAAATGTTGGACAAATTTGTGAAGGTATGAGGTTCCGTTTGTGCCAGAAATGGGTTGATGCATACCGTTTTTGGATTTGTTTAGCATACATTACTGTCATATTTGTTTAAACATTTATTCTTGCTGTTGTTCATTGTCCTGACTTAGGACATAGTTTGAAGTTTTTCATTGATATCATTTTAACTTTGCACATCAATTCTGTTGTTCGTTCATTTCTGTTTAAATTCGCATATCACAAGTTGCCCGCATGACGATGAACCAATCAGTTTAGTGCAATGACATGAGAGTGAAATCAGTCACTGTTTGGTCCTGTTTCTAAGCAGGACTATAACATTGGGGTCAGTACAGTTATCCATTGTTTTGAAGAAGCAGAAGAAATGCATATGATCACGGCTCAGCATACTATGATTTTCTGTTGTGAATCTACTCTGTACAAACAACATCTATCACGTCTGTCCGTCCTGGGAGAGGGATCCCTCCTCTGTTGCTCTTCCTGAGGTTTCTTCCATTTTTGTCCTGTTAGAGGGGTTTTTCGGGGGGGGTAGTTTTTCCTCATTTGAATCCAGGGTCTAAGGACAGAGGGTGTTGTATGCTGTATGGATTGTAAAGCCCCTTGAGGCAAACTGTGATTTGTGATATTGAGCCATATAAATAAAATTGACTTGACCTGACGTACAGTATGGTTAAAGCGAGCCATATCTGGCCAGTGGAAATGGGAAATTGGAAATTGGGCATTAGCCTGTAGACTATCATACATTGTTACTGGTGTAAACTCAGACTTTTGGGGAGATTGGGTTACTAGAAACCATGTCTCAGTATAACTTTAATCTGGTTACCCAGAGTAGCCAGGTCATGGTGTGTGTGAGTTTTGGCTGACTTACTCCAACCAATTTTCTTCTTGTCATGTTCGTGAGGCACTTCTTAATCAAACCTTTAATGTTATGACTGGACTCACGGAAGAGGAACAGGCTTAATGACGACTGGCCCTGTCCGCTATTATAGCCCCAATCCCCAGGGAACAAGCACTTGGCAGGTAACAGAATGAATGTGACTGCTGTTTTTTTTCTCCGTCACCAACACATTAACAGAACCACACTTGTTGTTTCTTTTTGATGTGACAGGTGTGATGTATTGTTTGCAGACTACATGAGAGGTGTATGATGTGTTGCTGCTTCTGGGGTGATTCTGTCATGATGGATGGCTTCCCGTACATGTACCTTCCCCTTTATGAAACATGTTTCTGCAGTTTTAATAAAGCAGTTGATGATGTTGAGTTGAGTTCATTTTGTGAAGAACTGTGCTGTATCTAAAAGTCAGCAAGGGAAATAAAAGGTGAATAAACAAAAAACATATGCAGGCTATTTCTTTATTGTTGTAACTGCTTCATGATTTAGGCTGCTCGGCCAAGTGTATTTTTTACATGAAACTCTTGCATGGTTCTGCTTTGATGGTAAAAGCTATGTATAAATACTTTTACAAAATCTAAATTATTTGGATCTTCTAAATTAAGCATTTTTATTCTGCATTGAATTTTGCACACTGAACATAATACATTGCAGTCTCTACTCATGGTTTTCCAAATGATTACATTTGTTTACCACCAACATGCGCTGCCTCCTGAACAAACTTAAAGAATGATCTTGATTGACTCTTTAATACTCTCTGAATGATTAGATTGTTTATCACGCAGTGTGACTCTATTCTAATGCAGGCTTCCTTGGCAAATAACATTTTCAGAAGCGCCTATTGTTTCTCCTGTGTTGCTTAAACAGATGTGTAGAAATCAATTTTCATTTGGAAATAATTCAGCATGTCAAAAAGATCAAATGCAGCAGACGTGTAAATGGTAAAACTCATTTAGTTTTTTTAAAATTATTTTGTGCTAACAGTATCTACATGCCTACATTAAAGCTGTCAGATAAATCCGTCTTGCTGCATATTCATATGCATTTGGATGAATGCATGCCACGGATGTCACAGATCGTTTCACAAGGGTTAACAATTGATGGTGAGATTGGTGGGCTGGTTTCCACATAAGAGCAAGACTCACAAAGCATCAGCCAGACAGTTTCTCAATATTATTTCTCACTTTAGGGAGAGAGATAGGGTGACATGATAAACCCCCAAAAGGCGGCACACGTCAACCATCTTCTGGGGACTTTTGTCAGCAGCCAAAAGGTTTTAATGGAACTGTGTTTTGGGATTTGCACATGTTGTACGGGTTGTTCAAAAGACGGGGAGTGTCAAGGGGGAAAGAGAGAGAGAGACCTCTTTGAGTGTCAAGCCACTGAAAGGAGACATGGCGTCCGCCGAGAGAATAGCTGCTTCAGTCCTCTTATCCTTTCCTGCCGACACACACTGATGCAAACTCACATCGTCAGCTTCTCTCCCCGAGATGTTCTCTGTGAGCGTCGAAGCTAGATATAGGCCTGGGTGTTAGGTGATTGAACTGCCGGGTGCCTATTCTGCACTGCACATCTTCATTTAACCAGATTGAACACCTGCTGCGATTGGGATGCGATTCAGTTTTTTCATGCTTGGCTCTGTGCTTCTACTGCCTGTGAGCCGAAGTTTGACTGGGAGTTTTTTTTTTTTTTTTCAGATATGGTCCTCAGATCCGGTGTTCTTCAAAACATCTCATTGGAAGCACATTTGCAGCTGGTTGTTAACCACTTTCATTTACATGAAAGTAACATTCATTTGAAATGTCAAGATTAAACAGTGAAGTTTAAAATTAAGTTTCAAATGAAAATGCAGCCAATTTTCCATCTGTTTATATTGTCTTAATAGCATTTGCTAATGTCTGTCCCTCCTGCCCCGCTGACATTTGTGTCATTAAATCTGAATGATAAAATTTCTGCAAACTCCCTACTGAAAAACAGCTGTTTGGTACATTTGGTTATGAAGTCTGATTTTAACTTACTTTTATGATTTATGCAAAACACACATACTGAGAGTTAACTGAGCAATAACCAACATTTTACAGTATTTTTTAAGGAAATCAAATACCATAGTTCTAGTCTCCCATGCAATAATTTATTATTTCATTACTGCATTAGTGTTTGAGCATTTTAGCATTTATTAAAGCTATGAACCTTAATAAATGCATACTTCCTTACTATCCCTGCATGAATGTCTCATTAAAGTTGTTATGAAGGTATTATGAATGAAAAAAACCTCCTAAGAAACAGCTGACAGTTTGTGAACAGTTGATGAAAGCCACTGTCAGAAATCACCATGACAGATTCTCATAAAATCTTGAAAGGATTGTGCAACTTATGGAAAAAAATAGGTGGATTTATTGTTTTAACCATTGTGACTTTCTCCTATTTTTTTCTCTCCCCCTTTCTCATTTTGTTTCTCACATGCTGTTCTCTCCATGACAGCTGAATCACAGCTACTGTACATGACCCTGCATTTGTTGTCAGTTCAGGAAACTTGAAGGAAAATGAAGGAGGAAATGAAGTTGGGCTTCCCATTTGACTGTGTGAACCCATAGCTGTTACCTCAAAGCAGTAGAGCGCAGTGTTGGAGTAGCAATTAAACTAGTAGTTTAACTACATTTTGCCGTAGGTTGCTGGTAGTTCAACTACACTCAAATTTGCATAGTGATTCAAGTAGTTTAATTACTTTCTTGCCAATTTTCGTGTTGTCAACTGCTGAAACTACAAACTATTTTGGGCCATAAAAGGAAAGGAATGGTCTTATTTTTATTTTATGATTGCTTCTCTACTGTAATTGAACCACCTTTGACCAGCCCCGTCCCCTTTTCCTTTCATCCGCTGTGAAGGCATGCCCAGGCAATGCATTCATCTGGAAGGCCCCACACACTTGACTTTTGTGTAGTTCATGTGCAAAAGGACGGGTGTTGCTCGATGCGTTGTGACAGCGTCAGCGTCATCGTGGATAAACCTCCTGAATCTCAGCCTGAGGAAGAATCACCATGGCCATACTTAAGTACATGACACTGACTAGCTCCACCGACAAAACCTACTTTTTTACTTGTGAGTTATTCAAGCCAACAGTAAATACCTTCTCTACTGCAAAGACATCAAACACAAACATTTTTTTTACAAAGTAGTTTGAAGTACTTTTTCTAAGTAGCTTTAGTTAACCAAACTAGATATCTCCCTAGCTTTTCTGTAGTTCAACTTCTTCCAGTGTGAAGTAATTAGTAGCTTGCAAAGCCATGCTTTCAAAGTAGCTTCCCCAACAGCGTGTTGGCCCCAGTGGGCGCTAATTGCAAAGCAATTACACACCAAGAGTGAGTGTCCCGTGTTGGCCATCAGACGTCTGCCCAGAATGCCTATCACTGCAGAGAATGCCTGTGGGTTACATTGTAAACAGAAAGCAAGTTAATGGCAATTAACTCGGCATGATTACCACTGAATTATGTTGAAACGCTCAGGGGACGTGCCTACATCGGTCTGTCATCATATGGTGACATTTGAATCTGATACCTTATGTGGTTTCTTATTTACTTGTATTTTGGGCCGCAACTGACGATTATTTTCATCACTTTTTTTTTTTTTTTTGATTAATCATTGTGTTTAAATAATCTAAAAAAGTGAAAAATACATATCACAAGTTCTATGAGTTGAAGGTGACGTCTCCAAATAGATTTTGTTGCACCGACAATTTAAAATGATATAAAGGAGAGAAGCAGCAAAGCATCACATTTGAGAAGCAGAAACTACAAATATGTTGCATTTTTTGCTTGATTAAATGACTTAAATGTTACTTAGTTATATAAATAGTTGCAGATTAATCCCCATCCCCAGAGGATGAATCCTAATGTTTCTGGTGACCTCATGACATTCCCTCTAACACAACCATCAAAGCAAAAATCCTACTTGCACAAATAAAGTGTAATAATAAATATAACAAAATCAAAATGTTGTATGTATTGCAGCCTCTTGGGGTCGCTAACAGGGCTTTTGATTTTGCAGCTATGGTCAAACATTAACCTCTATCATAGGGATGTACATACTGACTAGCCATTGTTCAATATTAAATCAAAAGGTCACTCTCAAACCAGTAAATGTTGGTCTGTGAATCAGAAGGAGCACACATACTTAATTCTGCGGCACCAAACCTCCTTCACGCTTACCCAACTTAATGTCATAATCCTTTCCACTTCATCAGAGCTGCAGAACTACCACCATGACGGCTCAGCTCGCTTACCCCGTGGAGAGAACACTCAACCATCCAGCCTCATCAAGTCTATTTATCAGAATGATCTCTTTAAAGCCAGCTCTCCCCATCCCGTCGCCCTACTTAAAGCCATGTCGCGTTAGTGCCCATAGATCGTCTCCCTCATTCACGTCGCCACATCACTGTGCTTATTCTCTCATTATAGAGCGCGGGGCATCAACTCTGTCTTCACTTGGATTAATGTAACTGGATACTTTGTCAACATGTATGAACATCTCCATTGGAGAAACTTTACTGCCATTACATAACCCTCATTTATCAAGCAGCAGTACTATTCTGCTACTGAAAAATGGGGTTCAAATGATTTTGCTTTTTTTTTTTTTAGTCCATTTCTGATATAACTGTCAAAGCAGTTTCTTAACAGCACTCCTCCGCAAAATGTTGGCTCATTTAATGATGGCTGGCAGTTTGACTAAATGTTTCTCAATTCTAGGTTGCATTAGAGTGTGACTTTCAGTTCATTTGCAGCCCATGTGACTTGTTCTGTTGTCCCTTAACAATACACGCTCCCTTTTCCTTTCCTGTTAGTCCCAGACATTCCTAAATGTATTCCACCAATCCTGTTTTACACAATCCGCCTAATTACTCTCCCAGGGGATTCCAGTCCTCGGATGAACCATGGGTTTCTCCTCTCGCTTGTTAAACATGCTTTTCCACGTGAGGAAAAAAAAAACCCACAGGACATCAGTGATCCTTCAAAATCCTATGTTGAAAACAAGGCACTGTCCCAAATAAATATGCTCTGTTGCTGTTCACACTGGCTGAATTTCTATCTTACTTATGGTAGAATATTGATTCACAGTGAAATGTATCTAAGGTCATTTGTTATTCTATTTGTTTTCTATCAAGAAACATACCAGAAGGAACACAGTACACTCTGTACTATTTACACACTAATGCTCCTTATTACTCTTTAGAAAGTCTTAGAGAAATGCATAAAATATTATATATACATTTTGATTTTATATTTTCATGGTTACAACTTTAAACTGTTCTCTTACGGCTACTGAAAACACTGATCTTAAAAAGGTCACTGAATATCAAGGTCAAAGGGTAACCATATACAACGAGAAAAAAGCTCTATGAGAATGTTTGGATAATCTTGTGCTCAATGGGTGTTTGTGACTCCAGGCCAAATTGCATATAGGCCATTATGTAATGTGCTGTATCATAAAATACCATTGCATGCTATTATCAAACAAATGGAAATATCAAGGTAATTTTCTAAATAGCAACTGGATAATGACAAGCTGGAAGAAACCCTCTCGAAATAGAAGACTCCTCTTCGTCTATGTTTGAAGATGTTAGATGCTATTCAGCTTTGAGTGGTTAAGTTGTTAATGCTATTTTCCGAAAGCAGTTATTTTTTCCGTGAGTTTTGGACCAACTCCAAATCCAGCTGTACACTGGATTTGCACTTGAATGGCATGAATTACTGAAATCCTTCCAATCAGGCAGATTTGCAGCTTTTGAACTGTCACGGGCACTGCAAAACCTCCCCTCAGCAGGTTTGGCTCATTTAAATTAAAGCTGCTGCTGTTGTTGTCCAGTCAGGTACCAGTTCTGCATTGTAGCAGTGCCCGTAAGAGTATCAAATCTGTTTTTATTGTGGAAAAAAACTGCATTAAAAAGGGTCACTCCAGCAATTTAGTATTGCACTTCCATGAAGAACTGGGGGATTGTGAGAAACAAAAAAAGAATAATCAAAATCGAACCAGCAGAGGCTGAACTATCCTGACTTTTAGTCCCTAGCATGGGTCATGCCCCAAAAACCCTGGATCCTTCATTTCTCATAATGCAACTGGATGGCATCTCATTAGGCCCTCCCTGTTTGATATACATCCACATCTTTTAAGCTCCACAGCCCCACTTTGTAACACAGGCTTTTCAGACTTGATTAAGCTCTTTATTTTGTCATTTGTCCTTCAGATTTAATTAATAGCACCATGTAATGATATTTAGGAGTCAGCTAATAGCAGCAGTACTGGACATCAGACCGTGGATTCAATATGGGACATTTAAAAACAGACTGCATGAGAGTCCTTAGTCTTCTTGAACCTTAAAACACATAACATTTTGCCAGGGGTTAGGAAATAGGCAATTTCCTAAATACAGCATATCCTACAAGCTGATTTATTAAACACTGCTGCCTAAATAATGTGATGCCTCCTCTCTGTGCCTGTAACTACGGGCAAAATACAGTTGGACAGGGGTCACCATCCCCTGCACCTGCTCAGGCTAATCACCCACTCTGAGACTGAGGGGTGAGAGGGCTGAGGGCAGAGAGCACACACACACACACACACACACACACACACGCGCCAACCTGAACCTTTTCACCCCCATCTTTTTCTTACCCCCCCACTCTCTCCCTCACCACACCCAGCGCTCTCTCTTCCCTGCTGATGTGCTGCCTTGCTGCCGTTTCCTGCAGACAACTGGCTTTGCCGCTGCAGCTGCCCCTGAGTGCCAAAGCCATCATCAGAAATTCAGATCAGTCTGCCCCATGATGCACCACACTGAGTTGCTCTGTTGCTGTGCCTCAACTATTATTTTAATGTACGTAACATTGTGTGACTAAAGTTTTGTTTCACTTACTTACTATTCTCCTGACCCATTTTCTTTGCGCATACAGTAAGATGACACACATAATGTAATTGAACCAGTGGTGAAAGAAGTATTCAGATCCTTTAAAATAGAAAATAAAAATACCAATACAACAATACAAAAAACAAGGCTCTGCTACAAATGTGCACAAACTGTTTGGACTTTTCTATGATCTTTGGTGTTTTTTGTGAAATATAATATAGGATATTTTTTCCTCTTTGGGCCTCCACCAGTTATTTAAATAAAACCATCTGAGAAGTTTAGAGGGAAAAGGTCACTTAGGTGGAACTGCTAACAACTCATAGACATCTGAAATGTGACAAGAGGCCCAACTAGCCACTGATGTTTTGTAAGGGGTCACAAGCCAAAAAGTTTCAGAACCACTGGTTTAATCTTTATGTTGCATTTCATAAGCTTATGCTCCATGTTTTTAATGTAAAATCTGAATGTGAAAACTAACTTGTAACTAAAGCTGTCAGATAAACATAGTGGGGTAAAAAGTACAATGTTCTCTCTCTGAAATGTAGTGGAGTATAGTAGTAGTGTGTAATATGAAGTATAAAGTGGCATAAAATACAAATAGTCAAGGAAATTACAAGTGCCCCACATTATCACTTAAGTACAGTACTTGAGTAAATACATTACTTTCCACCCCTGGATTTAATTGTTTTGCAGCTTCCTCTACAACAATTTAACAGAGATGTAAGAGGCATAAAACTTTAGTGGGTGCATAAACTTGCTGCTAGATTAACCAGGTTGAAGATATTGGAAAGCTGTCATGGGAACCTGCCCTCTTTCCTGAGCTTTCACTACCTTCCCTCAATACTAAAGCACCAACATGAATTATGTAGATAAGCAGAAGCGAGATAATAGAAGAAAAATCTACTATGTGCATGTGGGTGTGCCTTGTAAAGACTGACAGATTATGCCTTGCAACCCTCTCTCTGGGTAAGGCACTTTAGACTTTTCCCTAATTCCACGTAACAAAAGACTATGCTATTACTCTTGTAAAACAATGGCAGACAAAGACTTCTGATTTATAGCAGAAATCAAAACCTACCTGTGTCTATCCATTAAGTCAGTTGTTGGGCTTTAAAAAAGAAATCCCCAGCAGTGACAAAAGCGTTTCCTCAGCTGTGTTTTTCCTTTTAAATTTCAATCAGTATAAGTAGAATAGCCTTAACTTAGCAGACTTTTATCAAATTTGCTACATAATGCTCAAAATGTAGAAAGCATGGAACTCAATACAATCAACAGTGTAGTGGGATGTAAAAAATAATTATTCTAGATAGAGAGAATAGTGTTATTGAAATATTTTCCCTGCTCCATCTCCTATATAGCCTCCAGTAATCACCTGGGGAGATGCCTGAACATTTCCAAAAGGTTGTAATTATTAATACTTGTTAAATATTGACTCCAGATTGACAATGGTTTGCACTTTTATATTGATCCCTGTACGTGAACAAATGGCGTTAAAACAAACCCACCATTTGTTCAAATTAGACATACTTTGATCTTTGCTTTTTGTAGACTTTGAATGAAAACTGGTAGCCGCCGCTGCTGGTGCATCCTGACAGCACGACTCAACATCAAATGGGCATTATGAGGATAGTAAGCTGCGCAGTTCTTTTGAAAGACTTTGCCGATTCTGACAAGCACACAACACAAGCCAAGAAACTTTGAAATGAAATGTAACTCATTTTCCCTTCACTGTAAATATCCACTTGAACAGCGTAGACTGGAAAAATTGTTTGGTTTCAGCCAGTGTTCCCATTGAACAAAAACATTGATCATGAAAGGCAGGCAGGGCTGTGCACAAGCCTTTCTTCTACCTGCTCTCGCATTATTTCCCACCACTTAGCTTTAGAGAAGTTCATGGATTATAAATGTGGAACGTCTTAATGCACCCTATAGCGGGCATCGTTCATGCTCTGAGAGGCTGCCTTGGAGCCATTCATGGCTGGTTGGAGCAGGTCTTGCGAACAGGAGCATGACTTCAATACAGCAACACCATCACACACACTTGAGATGTACTGGAGATGCAGTCGCCGGAAGCTGATGGAAGATACCACAAATAGAGTGGCAGTGAATTATTAAAAAGGAAAACAGTCCTTTTGTGAATGAAGAGTGTAATAAAAAAAACACACCTTTCCCTACCTTTCACAACAAAGAACTACTAACTACTAACTAGCCTGCAAATTCTTGCCCACTGGGCAACAATTATAACAGTGTTATAGTCCATGGAAAAGAAATTCAGCTCTGATCACAAAGGGAGGAAAAAGGAATGGAAAGAAAGTGATGTGGAAAACACATGAAATACTGTATTTGTGCCCAATGCCACTGAATTACAGAATTAATTACTGTGACTCCTACTTCCATTTTATTGCATTATTTCCTTTTACCTCCGAGGTAAAAAATAAATAAATAAATCTGGAGGTCTATTGGGGCAATTACTTTCCTTTGCTAATAGGTGGCGCATGTTGACTTGTAGAACAGGTCTGGTAATGACACCACAGCTCCCCTTGTGGATAATCTGCATGACGTCTAAACAGGAAGTTGTACATGAGTGAAGAGCTAGTTCCATGACATGTTTCGTACGTAAAAGTTTATCTAAGAGGTGTTCAGAGCTGGCCAGGTAACCAGAATAACACAGCAGAAATTTTTTCATTTATCTAGAAAGAAGGAACCGAAGTCTGAGGTTTGAAGACAATAAGGTTATCATCAGGTCATGACTAGCAGTTTAGCACCATAAATCCCATGACCCATTGGGTAGCATTCAAGAAGTCAAAGTCTTGGGGTTCCAAAGGGAGTATGAGTTTGAGGCTGAAATTTAAAGGAATAGAAATCCCCAGGAGTGGAAACCTCATCTGGCCTGGACTGGAAAGGAGTGACAGACTGATCGCTCTCTCTATTCTGTGGGTGGTGGTGCACGACTGTTCTGATTTGGCGGAGCGATTACACGTTCTGTTTCTGTTGCTAACTTGTTGTGCAGCCCTGCGAAGTCAGTGTCCGACTTCATATAGGGAGACTGTTGTGACCCTACATCACAACTACCCACATAACTAATTTTAATTGAACTTTTCAAAAGTTTTAGCAATCGTACACCACCCAGAACCCAAAGTCCGAAACCCTGTTGAATGGGGATGCCATAGAAGTTGCATTCTTAATGGTCAAATGACGGCACTCCATAAAAAGTCCATGAATTAAGTAGCCGGCATCATTCATGGTGGATGACATTTTTACTTGGGTTGAGGAAAGGAGGAATAAGGAAAAGAGGGAAGGAAAAAAGACAAGAAAGTGATTGAAAGATACTGATCAGTGTTTGGTGTGTTGCAGCACATCAGTAATCACTGACCAGAGCACAGTATTTCTTAATGTCTCGGAGAGGGAAGACCAAAGAAACTAATAGATTTAACGAGAATGATTTGTTGGCACATATAACATCAATGCAAACATTCAAAAGCTGCAGGCAACACTGAATGAGGGAGTGTTTATTGAGTGCTTGCTGTAATCAAAATATCCCCATCAATGATATAACATCCCCCATGTTTTGAATTGACTCCCTATTAACAGTATAAGTTCAATATTTATCTGTGTTTTTTTCTCTATAACAAATATTGGCTTTCTGAATGTCATGGCAAAATGCCACCCAGTCAATGAAAGTACATACAACACTGATATTGGTTCATGGATAACTATTAAGTCATTGTATGTGGTCCGACTGTGAGATGGGCAATATTTTCATTTAATTTCTTTAAATGATTTTCTGATTTGGTGGAAAATATAGACCGAGGGAAAATGTCAGACTGCTCCGATATCTGACTGAGGAACTGCCCTAGAAGCATCACTACAGTATATCCTCAAACGACTCGGAGATGCTGAGGATTATTACAAGGGCATAGAGGCACAAACTGAAACATGATGGGAACTATCGCTTTAATATTACACAACATAGGAGGGAACCCTGAACTCAGAGATGGACCATGTGGGGTTGGCATTTAAAAACTGTCCTGAGGGAGGGGGGGGCCTTGGAGACATCCTTGGCTGCTTTAATGATCCTTATTCATCTTTACCTACTCACCCACCATGTCACAGACCGGCACACATTTTACCACAGTGGACTTGACATCAGTGATACATTATAATCTTTCTGTACTATACATAGCATAGCACATAAATTATCTAACACAAGTTTCAATGCGAGTTGTAAACGGTGATATAGAGTTGTATTCCATTGTATTCTGCTACACTCAGGCCATCTACATTTGCAGTTTTGCCAAACACGCTCTCTCACACTCACATATTATCTCTTCACATGAGTGGGATACAAGTTTTACTTCACTGGCTTTGAGAGCAGGAAGATAAGTGGAGATGTGCAGCACTTTATTTCCATGTCAGGATCCTCTTTTTCCACGTGATTGGCCTTTCATCACACAGTATGTGGTGCAGACAACGAGGCAACAGGAAGTGGAATGCATTGGAAAGGAGGTGAAGCACAGACATGAGATGAGGGGAGGGATGAGGCTTGACTGCTGATGATCTTTGATGAAGCATCTCACGAGACACAAAAGGATGGCTCAAACCGAAACCCTGCCCCATACTCAGCCCTATAGACAGCATTCTCGACATATTCAGACATTGTGTTCATTCATGCACAATATGACAATAAACGGAGTTTATCAAAAGTCTAAGGTGCCAACAGCCGATGCGTGCAGGAGAAGAGGAGAGAGAAAAAGCTGGAAAACAGCTCATCGCTAACTGCCTGCGCCTGTCATCTATTTCCCTTCATTTGTTGGATGAGCCAAATCAGAAAAAAACTCCCTTTCTCCGTCTTCTCTTCCTTCCTGTCTTTTCAGCTATTCTACCTTGTCACTATGTTGAGGCTGTATAAAACTTTGGTTTAGCAATTCTAAATCCTTACACACAGGTAATCTGCTCTAATACCTCAATGTGGCAGAAAAATGGCAATGTTACAAGCTGTTCTCCTCCTACGTGCCTCAGTGTCCAACTTTCTGTGTCAACAGTGTGAGGAGAAAAATCTAAATGCAGAAAGTTTGGGGGTGTCGGGGTGGCGGCTTATTATGACTCCCACTGGAGGAGGTTCAAAAGACCTGTGCTCTGACACCCGATGGGCTGGGTTTATTGCCTTCTGTTTTTAATCTAGCCTAAAGATATATGTTTATCAAAGTGAATTTTCAGTGTCTGTTTTCAAGGCTTTGCCCAAGCTTTCAAATCTCCCAGAATTCAAAGGAGCAGGCCAGAACATGAAATGATGAGCACATCACCAGCTCAAACTCACCGAGATGCAGCAACACAGCGCAACAGCAAATCACTACAGAAATGTGATGACTCTAACCCTAACCCCAATTGGCAACACAATCAACTTAAAGCTGCATTCATTGTTTATTTTTTTATTTTTTGGGGGGGGGGGGGGGGGCACTTGGGGGTAGCAGAACGAGCTGAGAACACAACATGTGACATATATCCCCCTTCAAAAATGTGTTAGGAATAGCAAACAGTACAGAGTAACATTAGCATTGTGTGTGTGTAGGTGTGTGTGTGTGTGTGTGTTTCTGGCCACCTGACAAAAGTAATTCCAATATCCACTCACCTCTTAGCCCTGTTTTAATCTCCACCAACTCCTAAAACGTCTCTGTGTGTTTGGTGCAGGACAGGTAGCATACAGTGGGGTTATCCACGCTTTATTGCTTGAAAACAGCTGCCTGCTGCGACTGGAAACGTGGTCAATGAGCGAAGAACTGCGGCTGATGCTAAACAATAAGTTAAAGGAAGTGAAAATGCTCCGTAGAGCTCAGGGAATACTCTTCTGTTGGTTCATTACAACAAGTGACACCTTACACAATACAAGGGGTCATTTAATTCATTGTTAATATAAAAATATTGATTAGTGCAGCTTTAGGTTTTCCAATTTTCAAATTGCATCGCACATTTTACTAAGTCACCATTATCCTACAAATACACTTGTTAAGATTAAAACCCCTGACCAAAAAGAGTAATAATATTCCTGACTGTTTGCTGTAGGAGTTACTGTTGGAAGGTTTGGGATGCCTCAGGATGCCCAAGGAAGTGGTGGAGGACATGCCTAGGGAGAATTACATCTGCACTGCTTTGCTTTGCTGCTACTGTGACCCCAACTCTGGAGCATATGTATAAAGATCTTTGACTTTTTAGCACCATGGACAGCGACCTTAAGCCACGCACAGCATGTGCAGGTACATTGGACAGCTCCATTGGACAGCTCCAGAGTGGAGGGAAGTCACACTGTAGGGAAGGGGTGTCAAACTCATTTTAGTTCATGGGCCACATACAGCCCAATTTGATCTCAAGTGGGCCGGACCAGTAAAACCCTTGCATAATAACCTATAAACGATAACACCTCCAAATGTTTCCCTTTCTTTTATGTAAAGTAGATTCTGAAAATGTTCACAATTAATGAACCATCCATTTACAAAACAGACGATGAACAGCCTGAGATGTCATGTAGCGTGTATGTAAGCACGTGGGATCTATAATAGCATATCCAGCATAGGGCTTGCTACCCACACGCAGGAGAAGTTAACCTTCAGAGCTTTCTGCCAGAAAGGCTTTGTGCCTGCTGCTCTTATTAGGACAGCGCAGTAGGAATAGCAGTGCATTTTTTCTCTTTTTTTTGAAAAATTGGAATAAATGACTTCTCTGCTATTTCCAAGTCATCCAGTGGGCTGGATTGGACCCTTTGGCTGGCTGGTTCTGTCTTGACACCCCTGCTGTAGGGGGTTTGTAGCTTACAGGGACACCTAACATCCATTTCCTTTGTGTGAAAATGTGTGCAAATGTGCACTTAACCCTTTCTCCTGTGCAACTATGTCTTGTGTGTATGTGTTAAACAAGTGTGGTTCACTGGTGAGTTCTTTCTTTGTTTCCTTTAGTCCTATTCCTACGGTTAAAGGCTTTTCTCTCTCGGCCCCCCACTATGCCATTAGCAGCACAGCCCCACATGTCATTTTCAGATCTTTGTAGAGGCTTTTAAGTCTTTGAATTAACTAGTTCCATTTGTAGCACAACCCTGATCCCTGCATCCTCATTTGTCTATCACAGTTAACAAGACTGTTTGTTGTCATTGGTACTCAGCATACTGTATGTGGCAACTGAACTTGCCACTGTGTCATTTTTATACTACACTTTTGTTTTGTACAATCCAAACTTTGATTATAGCTCTGTAAAAGTACACACTACAACTTAACACTTGAAATAAATAGCGACTTTTGCAACTTGAGTCTTTTTTATTGAATTTATTTAAATATGTTTATTCTCGTTTCTATTGAGATTTCTTTTGAAGAAATAAACAATATTTTCTTTCAAAAAGTTTTATTTTATGGCTTGGCCCAGATAATCAGCCAAATCGTTTCACCAGTGGTTGAACAATACCACTGTATACATTACACGCTATTTGTAGAGTTCCCAGGTGGTTCCCGGCTTTGTTTGATTAATTATCATTTCTTGATTTTGTACTTATGATCTGTAATGAGATTCATGTCTCTTCTGAATTTTGGAGTTCAAAAGACACAAGACAAAACGTTAGGGTGAAGGGATGCAAAAGTAGTATGTGGAAAAGTCTTAAGGCTTTGTCCTTGACACACAACATGTTTCTTATCTACAGAGTGTATACTGAGAGAATAAATCTGCATTTGTTTGTGATTAATCTATGGAAATCCTGTTTGTGTTCATTGATTCATTTACTCATTCATCCTTTTGTTGCCGTCTTGATTTTTAGTTGTTTTTTTTGCATTTAATGTCTAGAAGAGATGCCTAAATGGTGTGTGATTAGTTGATTAGTTTCTCTAGATGGTGTTCTTATTTAGCCATGGTTGCTATCACTGTTCATGAGTGCAACCAGTTTTTCCACTTATTCATGCAGACTTCTACAAACAGGAAATTAAAAAATTAAAAAATCACATCTTTTGGTTCAGAAAATTACCACAAAACAGCAGAATAGCAAATGCCAAATGTTTTCATTAACTAGCGAAAGGTTGAATCACCACTGTTCAATTTGCAATAAAGCGTAGTACAGTGAACATCACGTGAAGATAGAATAATTCTGTCATTTTAATGTACATTTCCTGTTTATGAATGTCATTTTTCCACAACATTGGATATGCAGTTTAAACAGTTTGTTGTGACTAAGGACAGGTTGACTGTGGTTCTGCTGAGATTGTTCACCCCCACCTTTCCTTATAGCATGATATGTCACAGAGAACACGTTGGCGTCGACACGTCAATAATGTTAATAATTTACTGCTCATAGCAGATACACAACGAGAGAAAGCCACTAGGAAATGTGATTTTAAATGTTTCAGTCTTTACTCCAGTCAAGCCAGTCTACCAACTAAAAGCAGATTACTGCACGGTATTGGAACAGCAGCTAATTGCATAAGATATATTACATTCAATGGAAATTTGTTGAAAAATATGCCTGAATGGTTGAAATTACAACCATTATAGAACATTTATTAAATATTTGGTCATTACTGGTTCAAATAATTAACTTTTCAAAGAAAGTCTGAGAAGATTTCACAGTCTTCTACTCTAATCTCTTTGTCAATGCCACACTGTGGCAGAGTTGCAAGGGGTGGACAGAAATACATCAAAAAAGCTGTATAATATTATGGAATCCAATACATTATTTTGACAATTTTGCTGTAGCTTGTAAGAGGTGCCAATTCAACTATATGGTCATTTTTGAAGCTGCAGGCTGATTTGATTGTTGTATGGCATCATATCATAAGATGTGGGACTTTGGAGTGAAGTCTTTAAAATAAAGCCTGTGTAAGAGCAGCTGACAGCAATACATCTGGTGGCTCGGGCTGAAACTAACGATTATTTGCATTATCGATTACTATTAATACTTATTACTTGATTAATTATTTACTTTAGAAAATGTACAATTTCCCAGTCTTTATATTGCTTGTTTTTTTCTGGCAAACAGTCCAAAACCCATTCAAAATGTCTAACAAACAAAACAAAAAGAAAAGCAGTAAATCCTCACATTTGCGAAACTGAAAGCACAACATTTGGGCCATTTTTGCTTGATGATTTAAGATTATTTGATTTACATAATGATTGATGATTGTCAATTGGCTAATCAATGAATAAATGTATTGTTTCACCTCTAGTTTCTGCAGAGAAAAAGGACACTGCATTCAAGATAAAGTCATTTTCTACAGTAGTAAATACTGTTAAAACAGTGTAGGCAAAGAAAAAGAGCTAAGGGCCACTAATGCTGAACAGGATTTGCAGGAGTCGAGTGGTGTGGGAACCTCCAGCCACTTGACCCGCGGCTCCACAGACAAGCAGCTCAGTAAGGAGCTGCCATAGCAACAGGCAACCACCTCTTCCTCGTGAAGCTGAGACAGAATCAGATGAGGAAGGGGTGTACTTTGAAAGAGAAGAGAGAGCATGGCAGGAAAATTTTAATGAGAAAGTTTTAATTGCCACATTTGTGTGAGAATTTTAGACTACAAATGAAAGAGAATAGAACAACAAAAAAAAAAAAAAAAAAGCTGCAGTAGCATGCACACTCAGGGGAAGAGGAGCAGAGAATAGGGAGGTAGAAAAAAGGCAGAGCCTCTTAGAAAGGCCATGAGGAAGAAAGAGGAGCAGGATTGAAGAGCAGACAGCAGGAGTCGAAGGGAGGAATGGTTGTCATGCACAGGAGCCGCTCCTCATGGGAAATGATAACGAAGCGAGATGCTATCTAATTATATCCCGCTTACCAAATCGATTTGAGCCAAAAAAACAACAGCAAGTGCAACAGGCGAGAAATCTATTCCCAGCACTGTGCGGAGCGTAAAGGAATCACACAGCAAAATTGAAATCATCAATGACCGTCAGCGAAAGTGGATGGTGGTGTGGCCACTTGCAGCCCAGTGGTGATCAGAGTCTTATCCACACATCTGCTAGACACCAATCTTGTGCAAAAGCCTGGAAGCACTCCCAGTCCCCCGGACTGAGAGTTTGAGTGTAGTAGCAAAACAAAACCACAGCTAATCCATTATCTCACAGCAAGTTTCTCAGCAATCTACTTTCTTTGGAAGCCTAAAGAACAAAAAAAAAAAAAAAAGTTGCTTGATTTTTTTTATACTGTGGAATGTATGAAACCATTCTTTAAAATATCTAAAGTCAAGAAAATTAGTCAGTAACTATGCTCTTCTGACAACAAAGCATCCACAAACAGAAACAACATCCATACTTTCTTTTCTAGAAATATAGTGTTAATTAGCAGCAGTGAGCCCCATCTACCTGACAGATAGTAAGTATTAAAATATACAATGCTGGGCTGCATGAGGATACATGTGCTTCAGAAAATCCCCAAGATCTTCCGTGTAAGTTAATAGAGTTAGTTCCATGTGCCAACATGTAACATGTATCAAACATGAAGTGCAGTCTCTCCCCTAAGCTTTGCCAAGAAGCCACTGTGGGCTACCATAGCTGCCTGTGTACTGGCTTTGATGTTTTATTCATTTTCTTGGTAGCTTGTAAATGTGTCTTTTATAGCTATGGAACGTGAAGCCTGTGTCTCATGGTGCAAAAGCATATGAAATGGAAAAGTAGAGCCAGGCAGTCGTAGCTTTTAGACAGCGTCCAATATTCCCTTTGCCCGTTTTACAGATTGACTCAGATTGCAAAACAGATGTACATTTCTGTATAACAATGGAAAGTTGTAGTGAATTATTGTGAAATTTAATTTTGTTTTAGTCATTCAACTGTATAAGATAAAAAAATTTTAAAAAGTCTTGAATCTTGAATGTGCAGTGTCTGTGTATCAACAGCAACATATGGGGAATGAAGCCTGTGTCATTGTTTTTGTTATTCCTCTATTTTTCCTAAAGAACATGTTTAAGACTGATAGACTGCCTGATTGTCCCCATAGCCTCCCAATGCTACTTTAAAGCACTTGTTTGACAACAATGACCCATACTTCTCTTATAATCTTATAATTCTTGGAACCCAGAAAACTTAAAAAATTGTCACAAATGCCGTGTTGCATTACACTAAGCTAATGTCTTGCAGCTGACTGAGGCCACACATGGCATCCGTGCCATGAAAACACTGAATCAACTACAGTATCATCATCAACAATCATCAATAGAGATTTGAGATAAGTCATTGTGGCCTGATGACTTCCTTTGCTTCCAGCAATGCATCTTGGGTGACAGTCCTACAACCAAAAAATGTCCAGATTAAGGACATAGCAGCATTTTAGATCCACTAACCTGCTCCAAAGACATTCAGAGATACAGCAGACTTGAGCGTAGTATGAGTAGAATACATCTCTAGGCCAGACGTTGTAGCTGCTCTATGTAAAGGCTAGTAAAGACTTGCAGCAATGCCCCTGGGTCAAATCCAGCATGTGTAAAGTCTAGCTGTAAATGCACCCAAGATGCATTGAAGATTCACTAAACCAGCTCCAGAGGGCCAGATGTAGTGACTGCTGGCTTCAGTTCCCAGAGACTGTGGAGGCATCAGTCTGCGTTCCAAGATGTGTTTGTTTCACCAAAAAACTTTCTGTCTGCCCACTGAAATGGCATTGAGCAGTAATTAGGACCACATTAAAACATGTTAGTATTCATAGAGGAGGGGGCGAAAGACCAGCGAGAGACAAGGAAGATAAGTATAGATTGAGGAAAACGGAGAAAAGACACTCCGTTTGAGTGATGGGGGTGGTGGGGGGGTGATAGATGAAGGGAAAAGAAGAGCCGGCGCTGATAGCAGACTGCTGATGATGAAAAGCTGTGTTTGGTGCGCGAGTGTGGACCCGTTAATGAAAGGGAAACAGCAGCATGCGTTCCCATCGTTAGCCCTCATTAGCCCCCTCTCTGGGGGGGTCTGTTGTGAACACACTGAGGAGGCGGCTGGATGGAGGGAGACGCACAACAGACGGAAAGAAGAAGGCGTGGAATGAAAGGAAAACAAAAGGGGAGGGTGGGGGTTTTGTTTTGAGCTTTGTTGTTGTGAATGTGTGTATGTAAAGATAATCTGAGTCTCTTAATCTTAGTCCCACATGCAATCAGTGTGCACAAATATGTGGCTGCTTTTGATTTCAGCATATATGCATAAACTATATGTCTCCCACCACAAAGAAATGATATATACATATATATATATATATATATATATATATATACACACATATACATATATACATATATATATATATATATATATATATATAGACATCCTGGTACAGTAGTGTGACTAATTATCTGCTGAAACACTGTATTAGTTGCATGATTACCAAGCTCCTCTATAGCTAATTACATAGCCTGCTCTTGCCTGACCTCTGCCAGCATGATGCATTACTCTACTTCTCCATCTCCCACTCCCTCGTCCCCCTCCATCTTCTCCCCCCCTTCTTTTTTCATCTTTTCAAAAGTTCACTTCAACTCCCTTTGAAAAGTGTGACCTTTTTATACCTTACCTTAACTACCCATGAAATACGGCCATCAAACATATAAAGCAACATTTTACCCCCAAAGTCAAAATCAGCATAACCCAGTACCCCAGTTAATTAAATGAACTGTGTAATGTGCAGAACATTTGCTACCTGTTTGGTTGCTGTCTCATAAGCTTATTTAAAGCCAGATCTACTGCACAAATAGGCTACAAGATTTTAAGCCCGCCAGTGGTATGCATACCCAAAAGGTATTAGAGGGTATTTCAAATTTGCACTAAATAAGAAGCTTTGTTCTTCCAATTCTCATAACACTTAAAATGCAATGCCAGCAATGGATGCAAATCCAATGTTTTATTTATTTGTAGCTGAGTGGAACTTAGACTGAGTCACTGTTTTGTCATTTTGTCAACTGTCATTGTTTGTATCCCCAGACCCGAGGTCCGGACCCAGGTGCCATCCTATCTGGACCTGGACCTATAACCGATAAATTGAGAATTATTACATTTTGACAGAGTGCTTCTATTTTAACCTTTACGGCACTGGTTTAGCGGCCTGGGAAACTCACAGACCAGTTGCATGCGTTGTAAATCATCTCACGTGATGCTACTCAGCCAATCAAATTTGTGCATTCCGATGAGCACTGCGACTCGAGTCAGTGAGTGACATACACACACACACGGAAGAGACGAGACGAGAGACAACAGTAGAGTAAAAGTAAAATAAGTGAGTCAGAGAAAAGTAATTTCAAGCTAGAGCTCACCTCTCTAACTGAATAAGAGAAAGTGGGAGAGTGGAATACAAGAGGGAAACAAAGAGAAAAGGAGGTGTTAAAGCTGTTCTCTTGTTAAGACGTGTTGAGATGGTTTATTATAAAATTGGTTGAGACTGATGTGAGATGGAGTTAAAACTACATTTTATTTCATTTTTCTAAAATGAAGACCTTTAGTTTAAGATGCACATGTGTCAAATGCTCATGTCATGTATTTTAAATGCAGCCCTTATTTTACTTGAAATGAGAATGAATGAGTACTTATAATTCATCCAGTTCAATGTAAAAACTGACAATAAATATTGTTGAAATATTATTTAACTTTCTTTATTTGATTTGACAGTCAGTTGCTGACCACATACAGATGGCCAAGGAAAGCATCCACCAAGGATGTGTGTCCAAATAGTAAAGCTGGCCTCCTCTTTTGTTCACCCATCCTTCAAACCGATTTGATGCATTTCACAAGGTTCAACTGCTCATTTCCTGCCCAGGATCAGATGGATGGCTGTCACCTGTGAAACTTATTTTAGATCAGACTGGAGGAGAAAAAAAGAAACTAAGAAACATCAAAAAAACAAAAAAAAAACAAGACTGATGTGTCTGCTGGAAGAGTTGATGTAAAGATTATCCCAATCTCCCTTCACTGATATATACACTGGCCCATACTTACTGCCCTAATGGTTGCCTAATGTGATTTAGTTCAGATCAAAGTGCTACGTAGGCTAAACGTGAGGTGAATTGCCCTTAGGTATTGGTAATGGCTGTTTGACCTGAACCCTTCTGTGAGAAGAAAAAGGACCTCCGCGATAAGTGGGCACTTCTAGACCTGGCACATTGCCAGTGCACAGTGAGATACTTACCTGGCAAAGTTCATTGTACAAGCATATTGTCACTTCACATACAGGACAAGTAACACACTGTAGCAATATATTACAATAAACCATGATAATCTTTGGCCCAGATAGGTGTACCGTCAATGTGCCTACAGTATATCATGTATGAACACTTTTCCACTATTTCCAATTTATATTGGAGCCGTTAATTGCTGTGTGATTGCAGATTCACTACAATAAACTCGTTGTGAATAAGGCAAAAGAAACACACTTGTATGTTGATTGATTGGGTCATTGCAATATTTCAACAGCTGTTCTCCTACCCGTGTACACACACACACAACTCTGTCTAAGTGTACTAAATGTTTTGTTTTGAAAATCATGTAGTAATTTTGCATTAGTGGTCCAAGTGGGATTTGCAGGTCACCTGACACAGCGTGGCCTAGCCTTTTCACCCTCACACAGAACATCCATCAAAAAAGAACAAAAAGGGCATTATATATCATAAAATTACTCTGTCCGATCCTTGTCAATATACAGTATCTTACTTCAACATATTACTACAGATGGAGCACAGCGTTAGTTCAGGCAGAGCTCTTTAGGTTGTGCTTGCGTTAGTCGATTGGCATCATTCATGTTTCACAATCACTGGCTCATTCATCAGCAGTGTGGCTACCAGCTGACGAGTCATGTCAAATCATATTAATGCCGATGACACTATCACTCTGCTGATACACCTCTACCATTGCCGTTTGCTGCCGCAGCTCCCTCCACCATCCCATCATCTCGACATGTGCTGAACTCTTGCCATTACTGATTTAACTAAGATTTCATGTCAGTGTATGTTATTTATTGGGGGCGATTTGTTCTCTCAGCAGAATCCTTGTTTCTGCTCAGATTCTTTAAGAACTACTTAAGCTTTTTCTGTCAAATGTAAGTGTATAACCATTTAGTATAAAGAAAACTGTTTATTTGATGTATAAGGGTCTTCCCTAACAGTTGTTTAAATCCTTGTGGCCATCTGAAGAATGAGCCATCTCCGTGTTCCATCTGCAGCCTCTAATTGATGGGTGTGCTGGATGTTTTCAAATTGCTGGCCAATTATGGATGCCTAATTCAATGTGGAAACTCAAAATAAATCTTGTGAATCCAGCACAAGGCTCTGACAAACAAGTACAAAAACACCAGTGGTTTTCCCTGCACCAAACCTGTAGACTTCAACAGTTTATATAGTGCAGATCACCAGGAGTGTGGGAGCTGAACTGAACGCTGTCAGGACAGCCCGTTCCCATCAATCCTCTGTATCTTAGTACAGGAAGGCCACAATGCTGGTTGCTAAAACTTCATAAACTGAACAGGTTTACCCAAAGTATGGTGTGACGGAGCATATAAATATATAAAATATTTGAAACTAGGAAGGGGGGTGACATTTTTAGGGGGTAAAAAGCAAAACTATTACAAGCCCACCAGGCCAGGCCTATTTGCACAACCAGCAGACACACAGCAATATTAGAATAGGCTTAGCATTTATATTTGAGGCACTGCTTGGGATTCCACCTTGGAAACATAAGATCAGTTTCCACTTACTGGCAGCCTGTCTGGTGTCTCCTCTCTGTTTTGGAATTGTCAGCACATTGTGGCGGTGATGGCTCTAATTTTCAATTCAATTCAATTCAGTTTTATTTATATAGCGCCATATCATAAAGTTATCTCAGGGCACTTTTTCGAATAGAGCAAGTCTAGACCGACTCTTTATATTTACAGAGACCCAACAGTTCCCACCATGAGCAAGCACTATGCAACAGTGGCAAGGAAAAACTCCCTTTTAACAGGTAGAAACCTCGAGCTGAACCAGGCTCAAGGTGGGCGGTCATCTGCCTCGACCGGTTGGGTTGAAGGGGGAAGGGGGGAGCGGGAGAGAGAGAGCAGGAGGAAAGAGAACATACAGCAGCACAATACAGTTCCACATAGGGATGTAAGGCAATAGATATGGTAATGGCATTGATGTTAACACCAACAGAAACAACACTAAGAGCAACATTATAATAACAATACTAATAACAAGAGCAACAACAGCAATAGCAGCAGCGGGCAGCAGGTGGCCGCAACCACAGATCCAGACTCAACAGCTCCGGAGGCAGAAATACCTGCAGAAAGCAACAGAAGGGGAGAGAGAGAGAGAGAGAGAGAGAGAGAGAGAGAGGAGAGAAAGCACACAACTACGGGAAGAAGCTGAATTAATAACAAGCATTGATGGGATATGAGGGCGTACAGATGGAGAGGAAGAGGAGGAGAAAGGAGCTCAGTGCATCATAGGAAGTCCCCCGGCAGTCTAGGCCTATAGCAGCATAACTAAGGGGTGGCTCAGGGGTCACCTGAGTCAGCCCTACTATAAGCTTTGTCAAAGAGGAAAGTCTTAAGCCTACTCTTAAATGTGAGGAGGTTGTCCGCCTGCCGTACACAAACTGGGATCTGTTTCCACAGGAGAGGAGCTTGATAGCTGAAGGCTCTGGCTCCCATTCTACTTTTAGATACTCTAGGAACCACAAGGAACCCTGCATTCTGGGAGCGCAGTGCTCTAGTGGGGTAATAGGGTACTATGAGCTCTTTAAGATATGATGGTGCATGACTATTTAGGGCTTTGAAGGTGAGGAGAAGGATTTTAAATTCTATTCTGGATTTTACAGGATTTTTGCAATGTTACGTAAGTGAATAAAGGCAGTTCTTGAAGTTTGTTTTATGTGGGAGTTAAAGGACATATCCTGATCAAAGATAACTCCAAGATTCCTTACGGTTTCGCTGGAGGCCAGGGCAATGCCATCGAAGGTGTTCGGGGCCAAGTACAATAACTTCGGTTTTGTCTGAGTTTAACATCAGAAAATTGCAGGTCATCCAGGATTTTATGTCCTTAAGGCATGCTTGAAGTTTAGCTAATTGATTGTTTCATCTGGCTTGATCGATAAATATAATTGGGCATCATCTGCATAACAATGAAAATTTATGGAGTGATTCCTAATAATATTGCCTAAAGGAAGCATATATAAGGTAAATAGAATTGGTCCAAGCACAGAACCTTGTGGAACACCGTGACTAACTTTGGCGTGCATAGAGGATTCATCATTAACGTGTACAAACTGATATCGATCTGATAAATAGGATTTAAACAAGCTTAGTGCAGTACCTTTAATGCCAATTAAATGTTCTAGTCTCTGTAATAGAATGTGATGGTCAATGGTATCGAATGCAGCACTAAGATCTAGTAAGACAAGTACAGAGACAAGCCCTTTGTCGGATGCAATTAGAAGGTCATTTGTAACTTTCACCAGTGCTGTCTGTGCTATGATGCACTCTAAATCCTGACTGAAAATCCTCAAACAGCTTGTTGTTGTGTAGAAAGTCACACAACTGATTGGCGACTGCTTTCTCAAGGATCTTAGAGAGAAAAGGAGGATTAGATATAGGTCCATAATTTGACAAAATCCCTGGATCAAGAGTGGGCTTTTTAAGAAGAGGCTTAATTACAGCTACTTTAAAGGACTGTGTCACATACCCTTTTAATAAGGACAGATTGATCATATCTAGTAAATAAGTGCTAACTAAGGGTAAAATTTCTTTAAGCAGCCTAGTTGGGACGGGGTCTAAGAGACACGTTGATGGCTTAGATGAGGAAATCATGGAAGTAAATTGATTAAGGTTGATGGGAGAAAAGCAGTCTAAATGTAGAGGTTTTACAGTTGTTTCTAAGGTTCCTGTGTTTGAAGATAAGTCAGTACCAACTGAGGGCAGGAGGTGCTGAATTTTGTCTCTAATAGTTTATAGAATAGAATTTTATCATTAAAGAAGCTCATAAAGTCATTACTACTGAGGTCTATAGGAATACATGGCTCAACAGAGCTGTGACTCTGTCAGCCTGGCTACAGTGCTGAACAGAAACCTATACCATGGAGCTAACCTCCTCTGTTTTATTATCTTCTTTTTTAGAGGGGCGATAGAGTCGAGTGTTATTCGTAGTGAGCCTGCTGCACTATCAACAAGAT
The DNA here is from genome assembly GCA_005408345.1 of Macquaria australasica. Taxonomy (NCBI): domain Eukaryota; kingdom Metazoa; phylum Chordata; class Actinopteri; order Centrarchiformes; family Percichthyidae; genus Macquaria; species Macquaria australasica. The sequence continues at coordinate 251,624 of SEMN01000313.1, forward strand.
GATCAATTTGGGAGGGACTAAAGGTAGCGTAGGAGTCATCTGTTACATTGAGACATGGAACTGAATTAAATGCCGATGGAATCACTTCCTTAAATTTAGCTACAGCACTATCAGATAGACATCTAGTGTAGGAATGTTTGCCCAATGGCGTGCAGTCCAGCAATAGGAATTCAAAAGTTAATAAAAAATGGTCTGATAAAAAAGAATTCTGTGGAAAGACTATTAGATGTTCAATTTCAATGCCATAAACAAGAACAAGGTCGAGGGTGTGGTTAAAACAGTGAGTGGGTTTATGTACACTCTGACAGAAGCCAATCGAATCTAATAATGAGATAAACGCAGCACTAAGGCTATCATTTTCTACATCCACATGAATATTAAAATCACCTACAATAATTATTTTATCTGTTTTAAGGACTAAACCTGATAAGAACTCTGAGAATTCAGATAAAAATTCAGAGTACGGTCCAGGAGCTCGGTACACTATAACAAATAAAGGGGGTGAGCTGATTTGATTGGCCCTGATTGATGCCAGCCCCTAACACACCCACAGACAAGTCAACCTCTTCTAAAGTAAGGTGCCCCAATGGCAGATCTGGTTGCATTATTAACAAAAAGCTGCCCGAGTCTGCACCTTGACTCGCAAAAAAAGGGCCCAAACCTGTTTAATAAGATCACTCCTTCCAGCCATTGAATCATGACTGCCTTCTCTTGGGTGCTAATGAAATTGGTAGCCATTTAGAGGCCAGTTTATGTGATCAGCCATTTCTGTAGTCTACTTCCCAGGCTGCAAACAGATAAAGAAAGGGCTTGTCTTTTATTTAGCACTCCTCCTTCAACTCATTCTGCCAATCTTTCTCTTCCTCAAATCTCTTTTCCCTTCAAAAGCTTAGTGGCTTTGGCTGCAGCCACAGCTCTTTGTGATCGTATCACGTAAAAGGAGGAGAGATTTTCATCTTCTAGTTTTCACAGGTCTCAGGTATAACAAGATAGGAAGTGAAGGAGGGAGGTATAGAGGGCCAGAGACAGACAGGTAGTGACAGAAAAAAGGGAAAGGCAAATGAGATGTGGATTCTGAGAGGAGTCGAATGGGATGAAGTGGAAAAAGAAGATGAGGATGTGTCCAAAATTGACTTGGTGTGTGGGCTACAGTTACTTGAGGAATGCAATTAGCATGTGGTGTGGTGTATGTGAACAAGGTTATGGAAGAGAGAAAAGAAGACAAAAGCGAGTGAGGGAGATAAATGGAAAATCCCTGCAGGCATGTAAAGCCACCAGGGAGCATTGCCTGGAGAAGAGAGGATAAAAACAGAAGGTGATTGACATTCACTTTAATCCACAACTCACCACATGTCATCCAATTTTTACACCTGAAACACAAAAAAGAGCTATAGAGTACCAGGCAGACAATGAAAGTGGACAGCAGGGAGCAGAGAAAGAAAAAGGCAAAGAAAGAGAGAGGGAGAATAACAGAGACTTAATTCCTCAGACTGAATGACATACAGAGAGAATTTGCAGGAGCTATAGAGAAACTTGAGACTATTTGGGATTGAAGCAGTGCACAGGAGATGAGAGATGTATGAAAAATAGCATGAACTGAGGAAAAACAGGAGGTGGGAAATACGTCACAGAGGAGCAGGATGCACAAAAAAAGAACAGCAAACTAGTAGTTACAGTGCCGCTAAAGGCCAGCGCAGCCCATTGTGAACAGCAATTATCCGCTGCTAATGATGCTAACGCTATCTGAGCAAGTCCATTGTGTTTAATTTAAGACATCAGAGAGGAAATAGGAGGCATCGTGCTGATGCTGTAGATAAACCACCAAGGCAAACAAAGGAGTGGGACTAAAGCACATGAATGGTTCATCGTAAATAGTGGAAGAGCAATATTCCGGTTAAAATTGAGGGTTTATGCAACTCAACCGTCACAGATTTACATCAGTGATTGATAGCATATGTGCTGCAAACTGCAGTTCTCCAGGGTTCTGAGTTCACTTAATGTTTAGCCAAACAACATGCTCATAAAAACCATACAAGCAGTCGACTTCATGCTATAGTAAACAGGGCACTACCACTAATGGTAGCCTAGTTTTGCTCATTAGTGTTTTACCTTAACTTTTACCTATACAGTTCCACGTATGGCTTCACCATCTATTTTTCATACCATATGATGTTCTCTCTCCAATGCTCTTTGCTTTTATAGTCAGAAAAACTCTTTATTTAACAGCTGTAAGAAGTGGTTACCTGTAAACTTACCCAGACTCTTTGTTGAGGGAGAAAAAGGCCAAAGGTAAACGCAGTGTATATAAGTAAGATTTTGATTTCTTTTTTTTCTTTCTTATGAAAGCTGTGAGTCACTTCCGACGTAGGTGAGAACCAACCTTGAATGATTCTTGCATTTCTCCCGGCTGAATGGGCTGGGTTCAGTTTACAATGCAAACACCTGCTCGCTCTGTGTCTTACTGCTTCAGTTGTGACCCTTGTTGCAGAAGCTTTCTCTCTAATTAAAAAGAGGACAGAAGCTGCCAAGCAACGGTGGTGAAACTGCAGAACACTGAGCTTTCCAAGCACACACACACGTATACAAACTCACACAAGACGTGCAACAGATTGCACATTGATAACCTCAAACACATCTGTTTCCAGGAGATGTTGTTCCTGACAAATGACTTCATCCAACCTGTCTGCATACCCTATATGCACTCTATCCCCTATGGAGAAGACTGATAAGATTTGAATTCCATCACTGCTTCCTCCTTGCCTCAGGCAGTGAAGCCATAGTGAATTTTGTGCCGTTTTATCTCGTTGGCAAGCTAGCTGTATCTGCAACCTGTACGAAACAAGCTAGACATGTACTGTACAGTAGCTATAGACTAAAGATATGCAAAGGGGATGGTTCAACTAAGACACTTCAAAGCTACACCATATTGCACTCATATCAATTCAATTATTAATTCAAAAATGCACACGTCTCCTCACTTAATGGCCAATCAATGTCTCTAAAGATTCATTTAGTTCTGGCGCTTTTGATCATTTCACATGACCTTCATCAGCAGATGGAGTTTGCTCAGTTTCTGTTTTCTTCCTGAACACTTCTCCAATCTCTATATTAGCTTAAAAGTCATAGCACATCATGTGATATGATAAAAAGCTGCGGAACAACTACTCAGTGTAACAGTGAGGTAGGATAGTTTTTCAGCTGCTTTTTTTCCAAGGTCAATAATGAACTTTAAACCTTGACAACATGCGTTTCATAGAGTAGGTATATTACTCTGCCCCCAGAAAATCAAGGTCCATAATATTGGTCGACTTAAGTTTATCACAGACATATGGTATGAGTGTCAGCTGATAACTAAAGAGAAATTGCAGTATAGATACAGTAAGTTTGAGGTTATATAGAAACAAGTGTTCCACAGTTCGTCCACCAGAGAGCGCTGATTAAGTTAATTTTTTTTTTGCATATGTTGGTCACAATTCTTCAATAACCAAATTTAAAAGGATCCTTATCAAAAATACTTGAATTTTCCCCCAAATCAATAACATCCAGTATTGGTTGAGTTGTACTGGGTATATTATTTTGATTAAGTATTGCAATACAATGTTGGCTGTATAACATTCAATAAAGTAATGTACCATTTAAAAAATCTCATACAGCCTTTGTTTTTTTCTGACTGCAGTATCAAACTTACACACTTGGCCGTTGTGAAGCTTATGCTGCAAGATAGTTATGTAACATACAGTATTTCAAGGTCAGTTTGACTCGAGTCAGGCTGGTGTGAAAAAGGGCAGTTTAGAGACAGATTCAATAGCTTTATTTATATTGATAGAGTTGAAAAGCATTAACACAAGTGACGCCACAAACATATCAGACAACATCTAAAGCATAATTTAAGGGAAAAAGTGTCCCAAGACTGTAGCAGCTGGCGAGTCTGAAGATACGGATGATTATGATAATGCATTGAGCACCCATCAGTGAGGGGAATTACTGACATCTGATTAAAGACTGGCCTGGATTCGGGCTGAATTATTTAGACGAACATAGTGACGGAGGGAGAGAGCAAGAGACAGGGACACAGAGAAAGAGAGAGGGAGAGAAAGTGAGTGAGAGAGCAAGAAATGGGGAAAGATAGTTCAGCCACACCAAGGGACAATAACCACATAACTACCCCACATTCATGTGTGGGGGTGTATGGTAATTCGCACATGTTAACCAATTCGTTATCCTATTCATTCCCAGCTTGTTAAACTAAGCAAGCACAATTCCTGGACACTGATGTTCCCGAATCAAACAAACAAATGGTCTCACTTCCTCAATATCGGCCTGTCGTGTCAACAGTGCCGATGGCTAAGAGATTAAAGGACCCTCCAGACAGCCATTTTTCCACACTGACTATTTTGGGGGACAAACTAATCCCTATAAATCTTATCAAGGCTATGTGAGAAACTCAACCATATGTGGAGGAGATTAGTGTGGAGTTTTGGCCTTTTCTCGATTTTCTCACTTCAGATAACAGGGGTGTTGGACACACACATGCCCGCGCGCACACAAACACACAATCAATTTCCACATTTACCATTGTTTTCTTTGAGACTTTGAAGGATGATGATAAAATCCTTATCAACCCTAAGCATTTGAACTGGGCCTTTTGAGACCGGAACACATTCCCATGCACACAAACACGCTCACACATTTACTGACACTTACACACTGCGCTACTTAGCTTAGCTCCTCATCTAGCCCGCTTCCCATGCGCAAGGTTGGCGTGGTTTGGTTGCTCTGCTTTCTCAATTGTGTCATCCCTCATTACCTCCAAATGCCAATAAAAAATAAAATAATCCAATCTACCGATGTCCTTTTGAAGTTTAGAAATGTAAAACTGAGCCTTGATACAAAGAGACAAAAGACAAGCAAAAGAATGAAAAGTGAGGGAAAAGCACAAGAAAGTCAGACAAGTGGAGAGAAAGAAAGAGGACGCTGGGGGAGAGATGTATAGACTGAGCAATGGACGGTTTGAAAATGAGACAAAAAGGAGGGAGCCGAGAAGTAGATTATGGGTGTTCTGATTTGATTTCAATGGTAGATATAATGATGGTTAGTTTTCTATTCATCTTCCTGGCTCAGTGGGAGCACAGTAGGCAAATCGGGTTTTAGGATCTGGCCAGTGGGCAATGAGGAGGGCTATTAAAGGATCATTACCATCTCCTGCCATTACGGAGCTGTTGCTCCGGAGGAATTACCTCAGTAATGAGACCAACCTGAAACTGAGTGCTTGAGGCAAGCCTGACGCACATTACATGGGAACACTGTGACACACACACCCCCCCACACACACACATATTCGGAGGCACCCACAGTTTGGATTGATAGTGCTTGCTGTTAGTTTCCCACCTATTCATGACTGCACATCAGTTTGAGCACATGTGCACGCACATAGACACCTACATTTATGATATAGCACACCAACTCATACTGGGGAAGATGTGTAGGAGTCCAATTAATCCTTTTGACAGTAACTTGTTTGTCTGCTTGGCATTACCGGGATGCCACTTGTTTTTGTTCAGTTCATTGCCCCCTCTTACTGCTGGTGTGTGTGTCCAAGCATTTGTTCTCTTTCACACGTTGAAATGCTCTCTGACACCGTGACTCCCGTGTGCACTCTGGAGCTGGTGAGCTATGAGCAGTCATTAACCTGAAATGCTATCTTAGAGACACATACACTCTCTGACAGCAGCAAAACCTTTTTTTCTCTCTCTCTTTTGTTCCATTGTGTAATGGAAGGTGAGGGGGAAACAATTCAAGTAGTAGACATCATGCTATCTCAGGAAGAAAAAACTTGCAGTGTATTCATTTTGACTTAAGGGTTTTATTTCGATGTTAAAAGAGAAGTTTGTGACAATCTTTTAAATTAAAATAAACGAAAATGGTTGCACACTTATTTAAGTTCTTATCCTAAAGTGACATTCCAACCAAAATCCAAAGTCTTTTGTGTATAAAAATAACCAGCCCCTTCAGGTCTGGAAGGTGCTCGTTATTGTAAATAATAGCAGCAATGTTGGTTATAATGGATTCCAATGACGTCAAGTTTTTACAGCAGGAAAATAAAGAAACCACCCAAATCATCCTTACGGCATAATACAGTCCCTCGCTGTCCATCTGTAAGCTCAGTATGTTCTAACCAATCATTGTCCAGTGGACCTTCAGGGCTAAAAAAAAAACTAAAAAAAAACAAAGGACCAATACCATGATTTCAAAAGGAATGAATTTAAGTATATGTTGGTAAAAATATGAGTGTTTGGGGCATACTAAACAAATAGATTGACAGCAGAGAAGATGTACTTTATTTCTGCTGTTAAGACAATCACCACTGGAATCCATTACATTTTTGCCACAGCTGCTTTATGTAAGACAAAAGTACAAACTTTTTACAGCATCTTTTCAAGCCTAGAGGGTGAGTTGTGTTTGATGTTTTAAAGACAAACTCTGGATGGAGTATCACTTTAATCACACGATTGTCACTGTTCCCCAATCATGCCGGTATATAAGAAATTAATAATAAGTTGCTGATATAGGAGGAAGTTGAAAAGTCTCTTAACTTTAACTTTAGAGGCACTGGGTTTGATATGCAAGCAGTTCCGCAAGTCCAAATAGTGTGTTTGTAACCATAAAGATAGCTGCTGGAACCTGAGCTCCTGTAACGATCAACTTAACATATACAGGATTGTGCACACACACACATACACACACACTAATACTCACAGTACCTTTCCAAGGGCAGAGCCCATTCCAGCTTTACGATGGACCTAAAGACACGCTGTGGGCAGTGAGGGCTTTGGCCAAAAAGACTTTATAGCATCATAAACACAGTTATACCCCATCTCACCAACATAAATACGTGCTGGAGAGTTACCAAGAGGACAGCTTGAAGTCACGCCGGCTCTCAGAGGAGGGAGATGGCATTCCCATGAGGAAATCAAGAGAAAAGGCTTGATGGTGCTGTACTGATTTAAGGCTACAGCAATGAAATGACTCACAAAACGGTACCATTCCCATTAAAATGTTCATGTGTGTTTCAAATGATGCCTGCCTTTTTAAGTTTTATCACTGATGAGATTTAAGTGTTAGATAATTAATGCTTATTATTTTTGCTTTGGCTTTCATTTTTTTTAAACTTCCATATTCATTCCTGAGTGGCACTACATCTGCCCCTCACTGCCACAGTGTCACATATGCACTGAGTAATCTGAATATAATTTTACTGCCATATGACATACAAAAGGTCAAAACATGCAACAACCATGGATGAGTAGCGCCTGTGTGGACAAGCTGTGGTTTTCTTGTTCACTTAGTGAAGCCCAATACTGCTGTTCTGATTAAAGAGCCTCCTTGTGATAACAGGGTGTTGAGTAGAAGTGAGAGAGTGTCAGGTTAAGGACTGAGAGGTAAAGTAAAGGTCAGTGCGTTAGCCTCAGGGAGACAGCAGTCTGTGGTTGTAAAGAGTCAATCTGCATGTGAAAGAGTAGCAGTTTAAAAGGATATGAACCCAACAAAACCCTACCAGAATCACATGCAAGAGCATGAACACATGTCCACACAGTGTACTATTAGGATTTGGTCAGCAACTAAGGCTTTTTGTCATTATCAATTAATCTGTGTTTTTTAAGGATTAATCAATTGATCTGTCTGTAAATGTCATATTGTTTATAACAGTTGTATATGACAATTTACCTGATCTCAAAGTGATGTCTTCAAAACAGCCAATTTTGTGTACCATCAGATATTCATTTTGCAATGAATAAATGCAGACAGGGGCACCGCTCATGTGGAGACGTGTGGCTTGTGGGAGCAAACAGCAAACAAGTTGTTGTTTTATGTTGTTTTTCAACCCTTTCTAAAACATTTTTGTAAACAACAATTTGTATTTTCAGATTTATGCATGTAAAGTAATTGTTTGTTTACTTGTATTGCAGATTTGCTTGCTTGCCTCCAATTGCCCCTTGAGGGACAAATATTTTGAATTGAAAAAAATCTGAGAAAGGCAGCAAGTCCTTACATTTGGAAAGCTTTAAGCAGTGACTGTTTGGAATTTTTGTCTGATAAATGGCTTTTAATTAATCCATTCATTAATTATCAAAATTGTTTTAATTTAAATTTTCTGTTTTGACTGATCAGCTAATCATTTCACCACCAATCAGGATGGACATTAATGAGATGTCTGACTACAGTTACATACTTGCAGTGCAGGTTTCTGCCATTGGACCCGTTTAAGTTCATGTGCAAAAAAAAAAAAGGGAAGCAGTGCCTAATGAAGAATCTACAGTCTGACCTGGATTTGGCTTCTTTTACATAAGCAATACTCATTTTTTTTTCTCTCTCTCTCCCTCTCTCACTGCCTCTGTCTGTCTGCCTCACTCTCCCTTCCTGAGACACACTAACACTAAGGCAGAGATTTAGATACACACAATGGAAAAGAGGGATTGGAGTGTGAGCGCAGGGTGGAGGGAGGTTCCATTGCTTCTCAGAAGCAGACTGAGACAGAGATCACCAGTCTGTCAGTGTGAAACCAGCCATTCAGTCTGATGGGTTTATACGATTATGTGAGAATATGCTCATGTGGTGTGTGGGGAAAATTATATCCGCATGTGAGACATGTGGGTCAAAGCCTGAGTATAATTTGTTTGGCGTGTGTGTGTGTGTGTGGACCTGCATCTCCCTATTTGCATGCATGAATCTGGCAGATAGCGGTTTGTAAGCAGTGTGTGAAAATCTGTAAATAGGGTGATGAGGTTGCAAAGGTAGAGAATGTACCGTGCCATATGCCACAACACAATGTGCTTTGCGGTAGATGCTATTCCACACTGAACAGCAGAGCAGGGTAGAGAGCAGAAACGTCACAACATCAGCCTAATCCACCAACACTTTCCCCAACTTTTCAAGAAATAATATTTTAAGTTTCTAAGCCCCTCTGCTCTGCAATGCACTAGCGGTACGGATCTAGAGAGGGAAATTGGATTTCTGTAGTGCTTATGAATTCAAGTGAACATGACCAGCTTATACATCTCCAAAAGCCCTCAAGAGTATGGCTGACGGACGCTCTCTATGGCGGGACATAAAAGTCACCTGGCATGTTTGGAATAGGATATGTCCTTGTGGATATCTCCTCTCTCGCTCGTTATCTCTCTCTCTCGTGCCCCACAAGAGTGGAGCAGGTGCGTTGTGTTGCTCAAACATGAGAAAGCACCGCGGAGCACGGAGATGTGCATTGTTTGCTCTCTCTCTCTCTCTCTCTGCGTGCCTTCCAGCCTGGCAGATAGTGAGTCCCCCATGATGGCAGGCAAAGCAAAAGGTTGTTTGTGACATAGGCGCTGATCCACATCACCACCGCCACCATCATCCCATCCTCCCCCTCTCTTTAAGCCCTGTGGCTCCTCTACTCACCTTTCTCCCCCCTTTTTTACCTTCTGTCTGTCTAAGCTGCTGTTGTGTTTAGTGCATAGCAGATGTTTGGCTTGCATCCGATGACTACAGAATACTAACACCGTATTAGTTCTGTGGATACATTTGAAAATAATAGGGCTTTTGCCACTGTTTCACTCTGTGCAAATGGGTGTTATAATGGCTTTCCCCACTTTCAAAAAAGTTAAAGATTTGTGCCCTCTAACTGTTAACTTCATTTTTATGGAAACTGAAGCACTAGTATCTTAAAGCCTCTAAATATGCAGGCCTTTCACCTTCATCTGATAAAACTGAATCAAACATTTGCAAGCACACCTACTTGCAAACATTTGATCTAACCCGTTCTTGGTTTTCACATATGATTTGCTTTGATGGGAAATGCAGCACAAGATAAGGAAGCCTTTTGCTCTTCACTTGCCAGACTGTCGACTTAGAGAAAGTGGGAACAGTGCCATCTAGTGAGATGTATGTATATGCATTGTGTTTAAAGGGTCTCAGCCCTGTTTTTTTAATCTGCTTGAGAAGGAACCAGTGAGTGTTCAAATAAATACATACCTAAAAGTATTTTCCCAATTCTTGGATCCTTTACAGATACTCAAAGAGTAGATAAAGTGAAGAAAAGCACTCTCAGTTATTTGAACACAGCCACAATGATCTAGTAAATGCAGCTTAGCAACAGCTGCCCTGGAGCCAAACATCCCAGTGAGACTTGATACAGACATAATGTTGACAATGTGTGTATCTTGGTAATCTAATTCCTCTGCTGACCCAGACTGCCCACTCTTCTACCTCATTAATACACCAGCAGGTAGTTCATCCTTTAGGTCACTTCCCCCTAATCTAATGCGCTTCCGATAACTTCGTCTTGACCCCTGACCCCTGACTGATTGCTTAAACTATCAGGCACCCTTTTGGGAGAGGTGTTCTCATCAATAAACCTGACAGGCAGAAAATCAGCTAGAAGACAGAGGAGGGTTGGGAATTTTTGTAAGGCGTATCTGAACCTGAAACCAACCAATAAATTATTTCAGTGATCAAAAATAATCATTTAAACACGGTTTGCTCTTGGATTAGTAAAAAAAAAAAACATACAGGACAGACTAGTTGAAGAGGTTCCCTGTAAGGCAAACAATGTTCTTCTTAGTGACAGGGTGTTGAGTAGCATGAAGAGGGATGAGAGAAGAGAGTGATGAGGGTGTGATCCAGGGTCAAGGATGGATATTTGTGGTGTGCCAGCCCGGGTGTGGATAATGGGTAGTGAGAAGTCAAGAACCATTTAACTTGCTCTCCCATTTGCCCAATTTAAGACCTCCATTTAGATTTTGACTTATGGGTCTACTTAAGATAATTCTCCTGTAATTGAAATGGACAGCGTCAAATTGAAAACCCATTACAACCTTTAAGAAATGATATCTCCCAAATACAAATGTAAAAGAGGGATGTGATACCTTGTTTAACTGAACATAATGTGCTGGTGGAAAAAAGACAAAGCTGTGGTTAGCCCTCCTTTCCTAGTGATAAGATTTCTTGGGGTAGACAAGATGTGACGGCCATGATTACGCCATACTGAAAAAAAACATACAAACTAAAAAAGTCCATCTGAAATTATCCCCACAAGTATCAGACATCCACAAAAAAAAGATGATTATCAGTGAGACAAGCTACGATGAATAGCATCTCTCATGACTCCAGTGAGAGGCAGATATCGCAAAGCTTCATATGTGACTTTTATATAAGATGTGTATCTTGAGCAATATCAAATAAAATAAAAAATTACCCTTTTATGGATTTTCCTCTTTCACACTGTTTACATTTAGCGTAAACCCAAAGCTGAACGATTAAATGAACCTTTTGAACTGAGAGGAAATATCATAACAAGGCTTAAAGGCTACAGCACTTCAACTGTGAAGTGCATTCCATAACGTTTCTCTCACACATCGAGAGGAAGGCGGTTCACAGGGTCGACGCTCTTGAACACTCAAAGAGAGACGGAAGGCCTTGGTTTCACATAAAGTGCGCTGTGGATACAACCATTGCTAAGGATTACTGACAGGAAGCGATAAAACAAGTGTTTTATTCACTCCGTGTGTGTGTGTGCGTTATTGTGTGTGTTGAGTGTGCGCCTAATACAACCAAACTGGCCTCTACTCACCAGTTTAATGTCCAAGTCAAGCTGGCAGCAGTGATATGAGTAATGCCCACTATCACAGAGAGACAGGGAGTGGAACAATTGGCTCGTCAAATAAGAGCCACTTGACAACTTCTCAAAGAAGATCAATTATGCTCAGTATTTGGATCAAAGCATTGACACAAGTGTGGCTGTGTGGCACATGGCAGCTGGAGCCATGCTTACCCAGTCACGTAAAAGTACTCCAATAGTCTTGGTCTTGGTTGTTTTATATGCTCTCAACGACCACCACTGATTGCATGACAAATTATGAAATGGTATGATGTGCCTATTATATTGACCTGTGACTGTACAGGCAGCTGTGCTACTTAACCATCTGCTGAATAACACAATTACACCTGAGCTCAGGCTGATGTGGCAGGAAATGGAGGGAGGGGGGACATCCTATTATTATAATAATAATAATAATAATAACAATAATGATAATAATAATAAGATGTAGGTCAATTAAGAGGTGAGATGAACACATTTTGAAGGAGCAGTTCTCTGTGGTACAATGGTAATGAGTTATAGCCCTCGACCCCCACAAACTATCCTCTTGCCCTAGGAGATGAGGCTGGTACCATAGTGCGACAATATTACAGGCAGGGGATGTGATTACTAGATCTTAATTGGCTGTAATTCACCTGTCATCCCTGTCCTTAATATGCGGCTGCTGTGTTCCGCTGAACCCAGACACCGAATGACACCGGCTCCTCCACTGACAACGTTTGATCCAGATCATGGACGTTGATGTTTCTTAATCATCCAGACAATGGAGTGGGGAGCGAAACGAGCTAATGGGGAAAATACTAGCCGGACAGGTTAATTTGGGGTTCACTGAATTACCGTGCGAATTAGCGGGGTAAATTACATGCAGCCAGTAATGAAGAAATGGAAATTTTGAGAAAAAGGAAGCTTTCTGCAGCAACAGCAGAATATACCTTCTCCCAGATAATTCAATAGAAGCACAGCCCACCAATTAGAAAGCCTTTCATAAAGCCAGGCGGGTCACATACCAAGACGAAAGAGATGGTAAATGGAGGACAATAGTAGGGCAAATTTTATTGGGGGAAATCTGAAACAAGGCAGAGGCAAGGAAAAGTGATAGCGATAAGCTAGGATGCAGAGAGAAGTGTGTGTGTTTTTGGGGAGGGGGGGGTGAGCAGGGGTGAGACAAATTTCACTGCACCCCATTTCTCTCTGACATCCCTCAGCCCATCTCCTGAGCCCATCCATCTTGAATGACAATAGTGTCCTGATTTGCATACCAAAAACGCTTTCCGATATGTGCCTTCCAAGTCGTTCTGAGAGATTAGAAAATATTGACAATTATTGACAAAACCCAAAGGCTTGGGCAACATTCCATCTGGAATATTGCATCAACCATTTTATTCTCTTATTTGCTCCTTTCTTCCTTCTTATGAGGGCATGTTATTGACTTGAATATCTGATTGCCACCGCTGAAGCTTAGGAGCAGAGTTGGGGAGGTGCACAGCGTTGGCTTGTTATGGAAGTGGCTGTTGCTTTGGATGGGAGGTTTTGTTGTTATTGCTTGTTTGTGCACATTTCCCAATGACACAGACTTTAATTAAGATAATCATCACTGTGGTACCCCGCATGGCTTTATAGTGGGGCCTATGCAGATTAAGGCCCGGTCTATGCAAACCCCGTGTGATCAGTTATTCTGCTTACAGGCAAACCTTGTGATTACACTGATAAATACATGACATAAAAGAGAGGACAGGGATGGGATAGAACGCGGTAGAATTAAAGGGCTGTGGAACAATTGCTGAGATATTAAGGAGCATCATCAGTCCAGAACTCATGCGGAGAGGCTAGGGAAATGAATGTCATTAATTGAATAAGACAGACACCATAAGGGACGTCAGTTATTAAAAATCCTAAAATATTACACGCAACAGAAGTTGGCATCAGCACACAGAACACATTGGGTGAATACCTTGTTTGTTAATAAGAAAAACAACAAGGAAAAACAAATATTCAATACAGTAAAATGTTTTAAAGAGGTCATCCCTGCAGATGAGGTTATGTCTGTGAATAGAAATGGCTCAGAGCAGAATCATAAATTTCCTTATGTCCTTCTCCATGGCTTTAAAGTCACTGTGGGCTCGTCTCTGCGAGGGCAAAGATCTTGTTTAGAGGTAGAGAATCTCCTTAGTACTACAGCAGAACAATCTCCGGTCCCCAGGTAATTAAGTTTCTCGTGTCCCGGCTATTTGTTGTTGCTTAATGAGAGCTCTCTGCACCCCTCGTGTGTCCTGTACTGTAATTAATAGACAATGGGAAGAAGAGGAGGTGGAGGAAGAAGAGCAGGAAGAAGGCAAAGTGGAAATTCAACCTGTCTGGTGACCTGCTGGTTGCCCTCATAAGCTCTCCCTCCCTCCCTCCTCTTCTCTCTCTCCCACTGTCTTTGTATTCCTCTCTGAGCTTGTTGCTCTTTTTTCCAGTGGGCTGTTTGACAAGCTGCCAGTTCTAATGCCCTCAGTGCAATGTCCCTTGTCAACTCCCATAAACTCCTATATCTATCAGAGCTTCCTCTTCACAAAAAAAGAAGCTTCCATTATCAAAGTGATTAAAAATGATCTTTAATTCTGGGGACAGCCAAGGGTATAGTGAGTTTAGACAATGGGCCAATGGCAATAAAGTTCCACATGTGCATATCTTTATTATATTCTTTTCTTGTAACCTGTCTCTGCTTCTAGTCTTGTCTTTTTTTTTTCTGTCAGTGCTCCCTGTGTACACACACACACACACACACACCTACCTGTCTCTTCCTCCACATCAACGAGAAGTGTTAAGTGTTGCTACAGTAGTGTACACGGATCAATTGATCACTCCGACCTTGACATCAAAATGTAAATGCTGTTGTTAGATAACGGTTTATATAGGAATCCACTCCATAGCATGGATTTTGCAGCAGTGGCTTTAAAAATGTCCAGAACATCTAAATCTGATATGATAAGCTTACATTTACATATGTAATTACAGGATGTATAGACTCAAATCAATTGTACGTCGTCAATAGTCGGGAAACTAATAAAACTATTATATGATTATATTACGCTCTCTTCAGTTATTGCATTCAAATGAGTGCAGAAAAGATGCGATGTCGTCATCTCTGAAACCTCCAACCAAGGTGAGATAAAATAGCAGAGGAAATAAATGTGATATAGTGCAGTGAATAAAAGTTGTGGTGATGGTGAAATACCTTGAGAGCATAACTCTGCAATGCATCAAAAGTACACACTGTAGAACTTGCTAATTTAATCACCTAAGTTGTGTTGGGGATTTTGGATAGCTGAGGAGGTAGTTAGTCTCTGTGCCAGTGGAGGCCACCTCAGTGTCACCCGGCTCCTCTCACTCACTTCCCCGCTTCCTGAGCCGACACACTGCCAGGCCTTTCACAAGCACTGCCTCAATTACATTTCCAAGGTGGCGGTGGTAAGGCGTGTGAAGAGGAAAAGGAGACATGGTGGTAAAGCGAGTGAACGGGGGTAAGTGCAAGTGCCAGAAATAAAAAGAGAGGAATGGTTATGGATAAGAGTTTTGGACAGCAGAGTGAAATGCAGGGGAGCTAAATATTCCAGGACAAGCTTAATTAGGACTATTACATGGTGGCCATATGGGGTTCACAGGGTCGTCACTTGGTCACAGCAACAGCATATGATTAATGAAAAGTGATGATTGCTAATGTTTAATGCCTGGAAAGAAGGGAGGGAGGGACTGTTAAGTGTATATCTGACATAAACAAGCAGTGGCAAGGTGCAGCTCGAGTACGAGGCAAAGCAAAAAATAAAAAAATAAAAACACATCACAATTTTCAGATGGCCCTTCAAATGGGAAATTGATCAGCCGGGATAAATGCATGCGGTAGAGGACTTTTGAGGCAAGAGATGGAGGGATGCGGGAAGAGGAGATGGAGGACGGAGTGTTGTTGTTTACTTTCAGGGTGTGTTGGAGAGATGAGAGTGCAGGACAGGATGGGGACGGGACGTGATAAATTCTCCTAAAGAGCAGCACTGGACATCAGACAGAAAATGTGATGAGGCACAAAGGCCTCCCAGCGCATATCAAACAGATGATTTCAGCCTGAATGATGTTGGCTTGGCATTATCGACTATAGTGAGACTGAATGATAATGCCAGCAGCTGAAGAGGAGGACAGGTTAAGAAGAAATACTTGGACAAATCTATAACTGCGTATCTAATGCATACCAAATTCTCTGTTCTGCATTGTGTTCTACTTTTTAGTTTCACACTCACTTGGCTTGCATCACTCCGTCTCGCTGTCTGTTTATCTCACCTGTTTGAATGAGTGCCAACCTCAGGTGGTACACAGAATTTGTTTTGCATCAGAATTCTCTGAAGTACTGCAACTAAGCTCCCACTTTGACTTCCTGTTCGCCCCCATGTCACATATCAAAGCTTCACCAAGTTATTTTTTATAACTCATGTCCTTAAATGATGTCAATGGAATGCTTATAGTAACCAAAGGCAGGAATAAGGCAAAAGATATTGGTGAATCCAGGTTTCCCAGGGGTTAATAGGATAGTATTATTTCCAAGAAAATGAAATATATAATATTCTAACAAACAAAATAATTTAAAACATACTGGCCTGTGCCTCCACTGCACATGTAAACCTATGTTACTGCCCTACCAGACTGAGCTGAAAACACTGGCTGAACCTATTGCCAATCCCTGCAGTAGAGACAGCCACTGGTTTCAGCTCATGACAGCATTATGTGGATGACAGTTTGGAGAGAAAAAAGAAAAACTGTGACAAGTTCATCTTTGAGTCATTTATCAAGGGGAAAAAAAAGACAGCAGCTGCTTCCAACTTCTCAAATGTGTGGATTAGCTGATTTTCTCAGTTTCATACAGCATCATTTTAAAGTGGGTGTCTTTGGGTTTTTGACTGTTGGCCAGTCAAACCAAGCAGTTTGAAGATGTTACCATGGCCTCTGGGGACCTGCAATGGCCAATTTCTGGATTTTTTTTTTGGACAAAACAATAAATCTAAAAACAATTGTAAGATATCCTTCTACCAATTTGAAGCAGCAAAATTATAAGCACATCACATCTACTTGAGAGCTATTGAAAAGCAGCATCAATTAAATGAGTAAGGCTTGCACTGACTCCAAAACACAAATGTATTTAAAATGGGCAACATTTCAATCTTAGTTGGATCTTTGTCTAGTTGAAAATGTCTAAAAATGGTTACTACACCCATATTTACAGTAGCAATGGGCTGATAGTCTGAACGCCCAGGGACAGCATTGAGATGGTTATCACCCTGCGTGGGTTTGATGATGAATCACCCCTGTTACCATAGAGCCTCTTGGTATAAAAGGGACATGATAGTTTTATCATTTATTTAGATAGTTTGATGTGTGCACCAGATTGGGGAGCACAACATCATGTCCCCTTAGGGGCTCCATACATATATTTGTTTGGTGTTCCATTTTAAACATTTTGGACCTGACGAGGATCCCGCTGGAATCAAAACATTGTCTATTTGAATGGTGATTTGTGTTTTCGAGTCAGTGTGTAGACTTTAATGGAGCGACGCCTGCGAGTTCAGGCAGTCAACTCAAGCTGCACTGCTATACACACACACATATGACATGCCTCACTCTCCACAACCACCTACAAAACACACTCTCCCAATTTGGCAGGTTATTTAAACTGCAAAATTTCCCATCTCTCCCTCTACCTGTCAATACCACTGCTGCCCTACATCAGTATTGCTGCCTGTTCCTTCAGCCCCACCACCACCATAGCATCCACCTGCAGGCTCCGGCAAAGATATTCGCTCATCACTCCCTGATATGTAAACATATCTGCGGGGAGTGATGAGGATTTGTTTTGCTCTATAATAAACATTTCAAACGTGAGATGTCTGACTGAACTTATTTCATTTATGCTGGTTCCCAGTAGCATTGCACCTCCATGTGATGTACACATAACTATGCTCCATCAAATGGTAGTTTCTTACATAAAACTTCAACTGGCAAGTCTCCGATATTGTAGCTTGACATATGGCATGTCTTTAAGCAATAAGCTTAACATTAGGGTTTGGAGTCGGTGTGCAAGTGCTTCATCAAAAGTACCCACTTTGCATTTCTTCTTTTATATCATCCAAGTTTTCTTATTGTTTGTTTTCTGGGTTTGCTTTTACAACATAGTGAATGTTCAGGATCTCAGAGTGGATGGAATACTCCCATTTTTATGTTGTCCCACTTTATGATTTAGGCTGTCCAAAAGAGTTTATTTTTACATAAAAATCTGACGAAGTCCAGCTTAAATCTTTAAAGATGACTGGCTACAAATTGACGAGCCACAACTCCAAACAGCCCGCACTAGTGAACCATGTTGCAGTGTTTATGGAAAAAGATAATCCCTCTTTGCTGTGGTTTCAAACCCCACCCACGAGACACGGGCATATTATGAAGCTGATGGTTTCTGTTTGTGCCTCCAGGCTGCTCGTGTCTGGGTAAGTGAACTAACATGTCTCCTGTCAATGTTCCTGCTCCCTGAAACACAAGAAGAGCAAACTGATTTGGCACACAAAATAAACAGCAGACTGACAGGGCTGCAAAACAGAATGACGCGAGAGCAGCAAGAAAGTGACATAAAAACGTACAGACGAGGAGAACAGAGAGTAATAGGGCATGGCACACTTAGGAAGAGAAAAAGAGGAGCAGAAAAATGAGGAAATGAAGGATGGCTGAGATGGAGATAGAGTCATCACGCTGCAAGAGAATTACAGGTTCTGGGCATAAGTAAAAGAAATGGTATAAAGAGAGAGAGAGTAGAAGTGAGACAGAGAGAGAGACAGAGACAGAGAGAGAGAGAGAGAGAGAGAGAGATGGAGAGAGAATGGCCATATAACACTGCAGCCTGTCACAAAGCTGCTGTAGCATTCTCACCGTAACAATAGCAGCAGATTGAGTTGGACAGGGTTCACAGGCCTGAATACTAGCCAGCCAGACAAAGCTATTGAGTGGCTCGCCTGTGTTATCTGGCCGGCTGCTGAATACTCCCCTTCTGCAGAGGTGAGCAGGCTCAGGTTACAGCTCTCACTGATGGGCTGTAGTCCATCACACTTCCCCTCTGTTGAGCAGCAACCCCAGGCACAGCTCCGCGATGATGCACCAAGGCTACACTGAGATCCAAGGACTCCAGAGGAGGAAAGTTAACAATAGATGCGGCTTAATGTATTGTTAGCTTGTTTTGTTTTGTCTGATATACGGATTTGTCCTCAGCTGCATTGTCATTGACCCATGCATTTTCTAATTATCCGATTCACAAAGGACATCAAAACAGCTAACTGCAGTACATGATCCCCATTATTTCTCCATGAGATGTCATGTTTATAATTGGAAGTATTATCTCATTGATCACAGCTGCTATTGTTACCATCATAATTACCACTACAGTGTCATTTAGATGGTAATGTGGGCATTTCTTACCAAACGCCAAGCTATTCATCATATTCATGGCATCCTATGGGATTGGCTATTGTTCTTGAAGATAAACAAGACTTGATGAGATTTTTGATAAGGGACTTATTGTACTTGCAGCATGATCTTGGATGTCGGCACTGTAGCGGAACATTTTGGAATAAGGGATTTACACCAGGTTGACCTTTTGTCCAAGGCTCTCCTTGTTTCTGGCCCTGCCTCTACCTTCCGAGTGACTCTTGTCATGGAGAAGGTCTTATAAATATGGATGCCTTCTTCTCGAGGCCGTGATGCAATTTCAGAAATAGGTGAGAATTTTTATTTTTTTATTTTTTTAGGGGGTAGAAATGTTCAGTTGGGTTGCAAAAACTGGACCTACAGCCTTTGCCAAGGATGCTTCTTGATATTTTTTTTATTTTATATGGTGACACTGTTATTTATTTATTTCTGCCACAGCTTGTGTCACTGCATTGCAGAGAAATCTGATGGGAGTGAATAAAGAGAATGAAAGATCTTCACTTTCTGTACTGCAACTCATTTTATATGAACTCTGGAGTAAACAAATCCATGAACACTCTTACAAAAGTGACGCTGTTTTGATATACAGAGCACTTTCTACTTAACACAGGATAATATGCATATTCTGTGGCTATAAAATCACTATGAACCTTGTTGTGCAAATATCTGTCCTAAGGAACGTTTAATGCCTTGTAAAGATTTTCATTTAGCCACTGTAATGGCCGAACTGTACAGGAAGTGTTAAGGTCAAAAGGGACATGCCAGAATACACAATTACCGCAGACGACCTGGAACACAACAGCTTCATTCTTCTTTACTTGAGTACACTCTGCCCTTATGTGCCCCAAGTCTCTTAGTGCACTGCCTAAATGTCAGTACCAAAGGTTGATGCTTCAAAATGAACCTGATCTGAACATATTTTAAAAGCATACATACCAATCCTTATAGGAAACTATTTTTTTCCTTAAAAGAACCCACAGTCTTATAACAAAAATGTCATTTGATTTATGGTGTTAACATGATCACATGCAAAGAGATTGGAACAACAGACTTGTCCCAAGAACATGTTCTGAACGCCAAGATCCTTTGATATTGTTATCTTGCATCAACTTTGTCTTCATTTTTGCTCCTGAAGTGCATTTGACAATACACTGCCCTAGTTAAGATACCAGGGGTTTGGCACTGGTGTGATTCTGTGATCAGATCTTTGACAAGAAACATGTCATTGTCTCCCACAAATGTCTTTTACTCAAGACTGGTGTCACTACATTGCCCACCTCACCCCCTCCCGTCTCTTCCCTTCCCCCAACTCATTTCCAACTTAGTAGCACATGGTCACACACACACAGTATACCATGTACATTTTATTCAGGGCATTTTGCACAGAGCTCGTCAAGAGGAACAGATGTCATTATCAACAGAGATAAAGAATCATCACTTTGACAGCTTTACAAACAGCTATGTCACCCCAAGTGTGGAAGACAAATGACAGGATGTTGTCTCGTGATGATCTGAACTGTAATTTTTGTGCATGTGCAAGCACATATAGCCGTCTTTTACTGCGCAGTCTTTATTTTCAGAAAGTTGCCTATAACCAGCGTTAGCGATACCCTTCATGCAGTTGGAAGCACGTCCTTGGCAGCGATACCCAGTGAGAGAAAAAGGGATAGAGCAAGAATGAGAGAGGCAGACAGAAAATGAAAAATAGAGAGAACGACAGAGCGGCATGCCGGGTGAAGTTGGTAGAGGCTGCTTTATTATCTGAAGCTTGCAACAACATGTGAGCCACTGGATATATTCAGCAAGACAATGAAAATAAAATGCATGATACACATGTACATAAAAATAAATAAAAAACACTAACAGGATTGAACAAGCTGCAATAATAAATTATACAAGCCCTTATATTTCTCCCAGCAATACATTAGGTACACATTAATTAACCATAATGAGGTTAGATTTGAATAAGATTCTGCTTCAGTTTACTGTTTATTTGCAGTAACATATATAAATAATATATCCACCACTCGCAATTATATCTTTCTTGTAATTAGACAGAAAATGAAAGTTGAACTTGTTAGATACTGATATGCTATGAAGGTCAGAAAAATAGGCCTTCAGTGTTTTAATCATATGAAAGTAATGCGTTTGCAAAACATATATTGCACACATATGTTATATAGGTTTTATTTACTCAGCCAGATGTGGTTTTGGTTTAGTCAACCTCATATGACAAACAAATGTTTTATATATTATGAGCCATAGAACTGTAAAGCAGCATCTATCATAACAATACTAAGTCTGCAGCCGTGCTAGTAGCTCTGTGTGGCTGTACTTAGGCACAGCGATGCTTTAAGCTAAATGCTAACACCAGCATGCTAACATGTGCACAACAACAATGCTAACATGCTCATGTTTCACAGGTATGAAGTTTACCATGTTCATCATTTTAGTTCAGTGTGTTAGCATGCTAACATTTGCTATTTAGCAATAACTATAAAGTACAGCTGAGGCTGATGAGAATGTCATTCATTTGTTTGGTTTATGACCAAATACCAATAAAGTATTTAACAAATGGACATTTTGGCCTGATTATGGTACTAGAGGAAAAGATAAGGGATCACCAAAGTGATTACAGTTCATCCTGAAGAGGACATGAATGTGTGTACTACGTTTCATGGCAATCCACCCAAGATATTTCACTCAAAACCATAAATGTAAACCTCATGGTGGTGATAGGACAATTTACCAAAGTCATTAGGATTCATCATCTGGGTACTAGATTTCATGGCTAGATACAAAGCATGTATATCTAAATAAACAGGTAACCATGGAATTACACTGAAAAGGTACAGCACAATAGAATCACTGTAAGACTTGTGAATTGTGAATATCAGTAAGCCATAGTTTGTTAAACTTAAAAAGACCAAGTAGTTTTGTTGGAACTTGCATGTGCAATGTTGCATGGTTGTCAGATCAGCTTTTTTTTTTTAACTCCTGTAAACCACAGTTTTTACAACGAGCATGTGACCATGAGTAAAAGAAAATCCTTACATGTGATATCCTATCATATATGGATAATAGCATGGATGGAATATTTATTGCCAACATTGCTGAATCAACCAGCCTACTCTCCTTCTCTTCTTTTTTGCATATTAATGTACTTTCCAACCGTTTTTGGATGTCTGGCCCACATAATTAGATTGTGTATGTGTGTATTTGTATGCGTGTATGGAATCATATTAGGAACTAGGTGATTGCTTATATCCTCAAAATTGCTTTTCTGACACCACATGAAAAATCACCTAAATCATTTTCAAAGATGGCAGGAAAAAACAGGCTGGTGTGACAAATACCAAGGCAAACTGAACATCTGAACAAGAATTAATTAATTAATCTTAATCAACCAGTTAGAAAAAAATGGGAGTATATCTATATCTTGTAGTTTATAACTTGAATATTCAAATAACATGGGATATTATTTTTTTTTATTATTATTTTATGGGATGGGATTGGCTGAAAAGATAAGATACAATATTCGTTTTATTTATGTCTACATACATGGAGAAATATGTGTTTTACAGTAAGCAGTACTCATACACTTTATAATGAGTGGGAAATATCCGATTATGCTAACCTAACTGACATTTACTCATTGAGTCAAATGTTATTAGCATAATGTTTTGTAATTTGAGGAATGTTACTGAGGTATGTTATTTTTGTGAAACGCAGATTTAAAATCTCGGACCATCTATTAGCAAGCCAACTTTAGTTTTGTCAGTTCATTCAACAACAGTTATACCTGGCAGTTACAGGGTGTAAATATTTAGTAACAACCAACCTCTATGTCAGGACTAGTTTGTGAGATGCAACGTCATGTGTAAAACTCCACTTAGTAAAACTTTAGTTAGATCTCCTGACTGCACTCAACAAGGCCAGAATGGTAATGTCAAACTGTACAGTACAACATGTTCATTCTGCTGTATTCTTACAAATGTAACCTGTATTTTCATGCCAAATCCCAGCTCCCCCCTCTTCTCTCACACCCACTCTTTTCACTCTGACATGGTGTAATAAAGTTTTGATTAGGGAGCATGTTATGATTTCATTACAGCGAAATCAGTGCAAGCCAAGGGAGAATGGAGGTTGGAGGTTTTTGCAAATGCATTTCCTGGTAACTCAATCATTCCCACTCCTATACATCTAAAATTCGTATGTCGACAGTTCCAAGAGCTGTGTGTTTTCCATTTCATTGGACAACGGAACATCAACAGCAGCAAATGTGCACATGTCGATAAAAACTGCTAAATTGTGGCTATAATGCTTCCACCCAGGCTTATATGAGCAAAAAGGGACTGGATCTACTGGCTGATTCTGCTGAGGTTCAGTGGCAGTTGTGGCCAGTTGATAATTTAGAAGGGCCAATAACAGTAAATTAGCCCTGAAACTGAGGGCGCTCATTTTAAAAGTGGTCAGGTGTGGGAAACATCTGGAGGGAGCCAAGTGACACAACTCCTGACACATTAAGTATACAGTTGGACATGTAGCTTGCTGGTGTTGGTGTACAGATGTATGTTCACATTTAAAAGACTTACATTTGTCTTCTGTCTAGCTTAACACAAACATTTTTAAAAAATATAGAAGCACAGTACAGAATTGTCAATGTTATTTGGATACAAAGTACACATCAAAAGTGTAAAACAACAAACCACACAAGCTTCAGAAAGTTCAGAGGTGCATGGATTAAATAAATGACATACATGCCTCTCTTACCTACCGTATATGCTTGGAATACAAAATGTACGGTATTCTTTAAAACGTATAACTCATTATACAGCACAGCTTAAGTAACTACCAGGTTGCACAGTATGCTCTAAACCCTTCCAGAAATACTCTGTAAAAATGCCCATTTTGCTAGAAAGAAAAGCATTTGACTCACCCTGTTTGAATTGAAAGCCTACACTCCTTCATGATACCTTGTGTGAATGGTGTGATTGAGTTTTGGGTCTTCTGTGTTTGTGTAGTCGGTCCTCTTTCAAGATCCATCGTGGAGGGAAGGTCATGTGGCTCAGGTCCTATCTGTTTGCTCGACGTCCTCCCGGATCTATTCTTTATATATGTTACAACAGATGCATGCCGGGTCTGGCTAAATGCTAAATGCTAAAATGTTCATAGTGGATCCTTCAGGTGACTTCTGCGTTCACTTAGGAACGCTTTCTGTTTTGGTTGTGCAATGGTTGACCCACTTCCCTTGTGCCGTAAATCGAGCTTTCATTTCCCCGGCAGATCGTACCCGGTGGGCAGACAGAATTGCACAGTAAAAGCTAGGCTTATAGGGAACCAGTCTAAACGCTGATGGTGTCATTCTATAGCCATTACAATGTGCAATCAACATTTATTCCATAATGATAAAGGTAAAGCAAGAAACATGTCTATTGCCATTTTAAATGTTGTTGCTATTGAAGCTTTTTAATTCTAACCAGATAATTACATTTTACAGAGTATTTTTGGAAGGGTTTAGAGCAGCCTTTGTTTTCTCTCTTCTTTTGTCCAATTATGGGTAGTGTTACAAAAAACTTTCCAAAGTCTCAAACTTAAGAACTGTCAATGTTTGAACAATATGAGATCAATGAAACGATTAACAGCATCTTGTTATCAAAGCTATATGAATCAAAGAATTATGTAAGGCCTTTTGTCTGGTGCCTTGATGCTCTGTTGCCTTGTTGAGTGTTATAAGAATGCTACATGGAGAATATCAGTTTGTAAGAGCCATTAGGAAGATCAATATGTACCTTTCAGTTGTACAATATTTTTTATTATGTTGACTAAAAATGCAGGCAACAACTTTTCTCATGTAGAGGCTAATAAGGTTGCTGCTGATCTACAGTGAAGAGAGGCTCAAGCATAATATATTTGTAATGCGTTTCTCCGCTGGCAAGAAAGTTGGAAGGAGCAATGCGTTTCCCTCGTTTGTCTTTTCTTCGCTGTTCCACGCTAAAAAAAAAAAAATCACCTGCATGGGTACACCTTTCTCTGCAAGTAAGACACGTAATAAAGCATGAAGACCTCACTGCTGTAAGGCATTGCTTGTGCTTTATTTGAAAACTCTGGAACTTCGAATCAAATTTTCCACTTGTAAGCAGCAAGTAATTGATTCACACCTAGACTCGCCAGTCTAGATAGATGACTGTGCAGCACACCAGCCTTAACAACCTAACTGAGATATTAGGGAAAAGCAGGGTCACACAGTACAGTGGTTCAGTGGGTTTATGGTGTTTGTTAACTGTTATCCCATTATAATCTTGACAATTTTTCTCGGCAGTTTTTTAACACAAAGTGGCAGTAACACATTTTCAGTTTGCCAACACATCTGAAATCTTTGTGTAGTTTATTATAGAAATGTAGTTTGAAATAAACCACAATAGAGAAACAGCCTAATGGACCATATGAAACCACAATGTGAACATTTTGTTTTTGTTTTTTTTATTACCACATGTTGGGCTCATGGCTCATTGCATGCACTTAAAATGGTGCATTTCTCATTTTTGCTGTTTTTAACCTGTAGCCAACTGAAATGAAGAGAGGCAAAGCAGAAAATATTCAATGTCTGCATTTTTCATTACCTTTGTAGGGAACTGAAAATAACCAGATTTGTGATTAAACCCGCAGGCTTCCTGAAATTCCTTGCAGCACTTTTTGTAAGACTAAAGTCTGCTCTGGCAAAGCTCCAGCATAAGTAAATTCTTCACGTCTTGGCAACAAAAATCTCCGCATACTTGAAATCTTGCCCACTCCGTGAGGATTTTTTACCCTTCTGTTCCACACATTGTTGCCATCATACGCTACATTACCTGTTGTAAAATCCATGTGACCCCCATTCTCGTAACAAATGGAAAAAATAACAACTTTGTACCTCATGCTCCTCATTAGGTTAACTGTTATACTGTAGCACAGGGGGGCTGATTGCCTGAGCAATACTGTTTGTTAATCTGATCATGTTTGTGTTTGGAGCCGAGCAAACAAGCTGCCATAAACAAGCTGAAACAGTGAGCCAGACCTCGTTCTTGCTCCCTCTCTCACACTCACACACACACACACACCCCTCTTCTCCGGGGCTAAATAATGAAGAATGGAGGCACATCGCTTAGGTGATTAATTATCCATGCCACCAGATGGGACGATGAGCAAAAAAAGTCAGATTTTCTTTTTTCCCCCCCTAAATGCATTTCAGAGTGAGGATTCGATTGGGGTAATGACAGCCATATGTTGATGGATGACCACGGACTAGTATTAATCAGAAATACAGATATGGGATATTACCAGGACAGAGGACTGTATGTGTGCACGTGTGTGTGTGTTTGTCTGTGCAACCCTATGGAAACCAGCAGGGAGTGTTTAAATCTACAGAAGCTCCGTAACTCTCCAAATTTGAAAATAATTTAGGAGAAGAGGAAAGATAGTGTAAGCCAGCGGATTTTACATAATGTATTTTAGTAATTAGATTATGTATAGAGACTTTTTGGCAATATATATTTTGGACTTTTTACCAAGCCATTTCAGATCTATTAAAGTAATAGCCAATTTGTCACATTCAGTAGATGCAATATCGTAAATTTAAAAACACTGACTTTGTTTTATTGTCAGTTCTTTTCCACCATGACTCCATCTAACCAATCTAACTACTCATAACTGTATCTTGTTCACAGCCAATTTAAAGAGCGCCTAAAGTCAAAGAATACTGGAAACTATTACGACGAGTGAAAAACTGCCATTCGAAGCATTTGATCAGTCATTTGCTTTAATTGCCATCTGTTGTACTGAAAATTCTATCAGAAGAAAAATCTAGAGCAGACATTTAAGCTAAGAAAGTGTGTCAATTCTTAATGGATTGGCCATTTTTTGCCTCTGACAAGCTGAGGTTGAAAAGACTGAAACCAAAGGGAAAGGATCATGCCTCTGGGATGCTGGGTACACACTGGGGGCCACTTATGTAGCCTGGTCAGGCGGAGAGAGTGATTCAGGTCATTTTATCCCTCATTACATGGGTATACATGTCAAATATCTACACCCTGGAGCCCCATCATTTTTCTTTTAAAGCCAGTTCAAAAAATGCAGCAAAAATCTAAAGCACCATTGCTATAAGAATACTGTAAGAGTACACTCAAAGAGCAAAGAGAGGAAATTAGCATAAGCTTCCTTGTTGTAAGTGAAGAGAAAGTTTAGTCTGTTTGACACACCATCTTTCAAATTCTACACTGTCCACTAGCAATATGAATCAGAGGATTTCTAGAAGGAATTTATCCCTTTGCAACGAATAGGATCACTCTGCACTTTTATAATTGTATCTGTCAGCACCATCTTTTCATTCACCAGACGGCCTGACCCCACCACCTCTGACTTGTAAACTTAAAATCCACATATGTGCCTGGTGAAACATTTCACATAAGTCCCCCATGGCTACTGTACATTGGGTTAAGAGAATTGTTGACCTCAACACAAGCATACACATGCATGCACTGCAGCAATGTTACTTTAAAACTGGATCACATATGGCATTGTACCCTTTCCTGCCCGTTTCAATATTCAGTGCTGCATTTCAAAACATAAGCCCTACAGTTTAAGTGGGGTGAAGGCCACAATATGTCATCAAGTTTGAGACAGTCGGCCTTCAAATAAAAAAAAAGTATGCATGAATATGAATGAATATAATTGATTGTTATTCAATTCATGCCCCTCACCATCCTTTGTTCTTTTTAAAAATGCCTTACTTTAAAAGCTACAAGTCCATGAAGGTCTTAATTCACTGTTTTGAAAGAAGCTCATGTCAATACAATTGTCTTACAGATGCCAGAAAACTAGCTTTTCTTATAAAACTTTAAAATAGAGCTGTGATCAGAGTAAAAAGTTCCATCTTTTTGGTGACACTGACTGGCCCATATGTAATATTTAAAACTGGAGCAATACTGGTCCACTATATGCTAATGTTTGTACCGTCTCCCACTGAAATGGGAGCCTAATGTTTGTGGTTGAAAATCGGTTGTGGTCCGAATATAAAAATGAAGAAGTGTTATGTATATGAGGTAGAATATGAAATTCAGTTGGGTGGCAGGAAGAGTGACCTCTTCACCTATTGATTCCATTCTGTCTGAATGGCAGATCATCAGGGTGTGAGAAGCACATTAATTTTGAAAAGTGTTAAGGCAGCTCCCTTTGACAAACTTTTGACATACCTCACACTTAGAGATTTTTCAGATTATACAGAGCTATCTCAGTCTTTGTTACTGTGACCACCTCAAAACATTTCATTTCATTGTATTATGGTGGTTAAAAATGTGTATCATACTGTAAATAACACTCTTTATACTAATTTATAATGCTGTCACAGACTATTTGTGCTTCACATGTATAGCTTTAAAAGTATATTCACGCTAATGGCCTATAGATCACATCTGATTTGTCGTTAGATGAAATCAAGACTGTTTGACTAGGAGTGAATGTGATATTTCTGAACTGTAGCGAACACTGTGAAAGTAATTTACATGCATTTACAGGAATAGGTTTTTGGAAATATGCTTATAAGCTTTCTTGCCAAGAGTTAGGTGACAAGATGGATACCACTCTCATATCTGTCCGGTAAATATAAGGCAACAGGCAGCAGCCGCTTAGCTTATCTTGGCATAAAGACTGGAATCGGGGGGAATTTTACACTTCAGTTTTTGTACAGATTTAACAAACAAGACATAATGTGCTAATTAGTGAGCTTTAGGAGGTGCTGGTAGGCAGATTTTGTTATCTTTGGACAGAGCCAGGCTAGCTGTTTCCCCTCCGTTGCCAGTTTTTAATGCTAGGTTAAGCTAACTGGCATCTGTATATAGCCTTATATTTACTGGACAGCTATGAGAGGGATATTAATCTTCTCATCTAACTCTCGGCAAGAAAGCGAACCATCCACAATTTGAAAAATCAAAAAAAGAAAAAGAGGCTAAAAAAGTGAATCACTTGCCATCACTCGAATAAAAACTAACAAAAACAATTCCCAAACAACATGTGCCAAAAGGTGAGCTTTTGAAAACCTAGAAATCACAGCACTTCTGAGAAATAATTGGCTACATTCATACTGCCATTGTATGTGCCCGATAGCCGTATTTACCATTGTGCAGCCATGAGGTTATCCTTCAGTTTGGGATAAACCCATTCTGACAGCAACTTCACACACTCCTGAAATTTATTTCTTTTATACCTGAATTGTGTGAACTTTACAGGATTTAGTCGGCTTACTCCTGTGAAGAGTGACGTATTAGACGTATTTACAGTAGCTTCAGTGTGAACATAGTCACTGAGTTATTGGCTTTGATCAATAACCTTATCAAAGCTCTGCAGAGCTGTGGCCATTTTGTGCTATGAGACAGAAAAAGTCTTACCTATTGTAACAGTGACATCTCTCACAGGAGCGACCCGTGAATGGGTAGAAAAATAAAGCCCACTGTGCGCACTGTGTACTCTCAAGTACCTTTACAACACCCAATTAACCGAGACATTCATACTGTTTTCTGCAACAAAAAATGTCTTGAAAAGGACAGTCAGTGGATGAACTAACTTTAATTTCTTCATTATTTTACAAGGATATCATGGTAGATTGATTGTAGGGATGAATTGTTGGCATATGCCACGTGGTTGTAGTCACAAATCAGAGGCACGTCTCCTAATTAAGTCTTCATGTAAAATATGTAGAAGAGAGAGCAATCATAGTGTTTGTTTGGGTTTAAGTCAAGCAGCCAGAAGAATAGATAAATGTCTGAGAGAGGGATACGTGTGCTGTTCTGAATTTCTGTCTGACAGCCACAACAATAACAGCTTTTGCTTGCTCCCCTGTCACTTACTGTAGCTGACAAGTTGTTCTGAAATCCAACACTAACAACGCAAGACTGCTGCTCACAGTCAGCTCTGTTCACTTCAAGGCTTTTTCACATTCTTATCATCATCACATAAAAACACACACACTATTTTTTATCCACACAGTTACATGTACAGAAAATGTGTAAGGCAAGTAATTACATTGAAAAACACTTCAGAATGTACATTGGCTGAAATATACACATCGAACATTGATTATTCCTTATTTCTAAAGAGTAGTACCACATCTACACCCTTCCGTGGTTGAGTTAAGTTGTACTCTTCTGCTAGCAGATCTGTGCAGCTGTACTTAGGCACAACAGTGCTTTGAGCTAAATGCTAACGTCAGTATGCCAATATGCTCACAGTGACGATGTTAACATGCTGATCTTTAGCAGGTTAAATGTTTATCATGCGCACGATCTTAATGTTAGCGTGGTAGTGTGCTAACATTTGCTATTTAGTACGAAACACAAACTACAGCTGAGGCTAATAGGAATGTAAACAGTTTTGCATGTATGGCATGAAGTCATGTACCAAATTTCATGATAATAATCCAATACTTGTCAAGATATTTCATCATGAAACAAAAATGCCAACCTGCTAGTGATGCTAGAGGTAAAGCCGAAGAATCACCACAGTCATTTGGATGCATCACCTGGGAACCACGAATGTCTTTCATGCCAATCCATCGAAAGGCTCACCTACACAGCCGTTTGTCTCACGTGCGTCTGACGTTTGTTCGTTTTACACGCATAACCACAGTGACTGTGAGTGGTGAAATACACTCAATACTGAGCCTGAACACACCCTGTGTAGACCTCCTAACAGAGGACTGAAGCTGCTGCTCTACTAACAAGCTGCTTTTGCTCTGCAGGATGTGTTGAAAATATGTAATGTGTTGAGATATTTCAGTCTGGACCAAAGTAGAGAACCAGAACATTGCCATCCCCAGAACCATGCCGCTAGTGTTGCTAAAAACCTGTCTCACATGTAGATGTCAATCAGTACACCCTAAATTTAAAAGCTGGCAACCTCACCTTAGCATAGCATCCAAGATGTGATGCATACTGTCAGTTTTCCTGGTTCTCCGAATGTCATGTCCTGGTTTCCTGCTTTTCTTGGGTCTGTTGCCTTGCTGTTTTGCCTTTTGTTTTTTTCCCCTGGAGTTTTTGTTACCCGAACCTGGATCACCTGCCTGTAAGTTTCATTACTTTCAAATAAATCATTTATCTGCACCAGTCCGCTTTTGGGTCCTTTCCCTGCACTGTACTGTGACACATACATCTGAATGTGACTTCCAATGTACCCCTTTAAAGAAAACCAAACTGTATAGCCTCCTGTGAATAGGGGTAGAGGGATACAGATGCAGATAAAAATAAAAAGACTGCTCTGTGAAGTGTAGATCATGTGTTGGATTAAGGGAGCAGCAAGTGGTGGATAGGGAACACTGAAACATATAGGGAATAAAGACAGAGGAGAAAGAACACTTAAGTCTGTGATGGCTGGAGGAGCAGTAAAAACACACTTTGTTCTATTTATATTATTTATGTTTTCTTCATTTGGATTCTTAGCAGAATTTATTTGCCTTTAGCTTCAACTTCGGCTCAAAATCCCTCACTAACCTAAGAAATATCATGCATTTCGATTTGCTTACATAATTTTATTTATTTACACAGGCAGTCAGTTAATAACTTCTGTTTTTTTACTGCTCAGTCATGATGTTGTTATTATTGCACTGTTTGAGGATACACATGGTGAATCATGCTTTGAAAAGGTCCTTATTTCCCTGCAAAGCCACTGTGCTGAGTAAGATCTGAGCAGGGCGAAAACAGGCTGGATTTATTAAGGCCTGCAGCATTAAAAGTAAATGAGGGAGTAAAATAATAATAAAGGACTCTTTGAGGCATGTATCGTCTGAAGTAAATCCAGAGCCTCAGCTGGGATGCGGACAGGAAGGACAAAAAGAGCAAAAGACTGCCTCAGAGACTGATCTGGTCCATTGACTCTGTTGAGAATAACTTAGGAGTGCTATCACAGACTTATTGCATATAATTATTGGTTTGATTTGCAAATGACCAGGTGGAGAGAGGGACAAAAGTTAAATTCAAGTCTAGTGCACCCTGGTGCTTCAGGTGGCTGAGGCACATACTACACAGAGCAGAAGGTCTCAACCCGAGGGCCATGGTGTGCCAAGAGCCTGCAGCTTTTCATCCAACCTCCTCACTACACTCCAGCAGATTTTACTGATTAGTCCCCCCCCACACACACACACCCTTTGGTATAATGTGCTAATCAGTGAAATCAGCTGCCATAGCATTTAATTGGAAAAACAACCTGCCAATTTTTCATCACCCATTTGAGGCCCCCTGGTGTACAGTAATGCCTTGGTTTGAGTTTGGGTGATTTTTGTCTAGTACTCCTGACTGCAGGGTTTTCTGCAGTTTTATAAAACAGAGGTGGGCCTCATTGCCTGAAAAAAAGACCACCTCCCCCAACATCAGAAGAAATCAGAATGATTTACCAGCCGGTCTCATACTGTATGTTAATGTAAGTAGGTCTGCGTCATCTGTATCAATGACTTGGATCGGAGGGGTATTTTTCAGGGGAGCACAGGTCTGCAGCTCTTACCACCTCCTCTTACAAATTTCCTGGGGGAAACTCTGCGACTAACCAATAAAGCAGCCAAACATGCCATAACAAGACTAAGAGGCTACAGCCACGCTAGTAGCTCTGTGAAGAGGCTGTAAGGCTCATTATAAAAACAAAACCAAACTGTTGGATAGATAAACCAAAGTATTTGACACATCCAACTTTTTACCTGATTATGGCACAAGATTAAAAATCAGGGATCACCAGAGTTCAGAAAGACCTGAATGTCTGCATCAAATTTCATGATAATCCATCCAACAGTTGCCGAGACAGCGCGACTGTCACTCTTCTTGGTAAAGGAAAAGTCAGGGGATGACCAAAGTCATTAGGATTTATTCTCTGTACCAAATTGCATGGCTATCTATGAAATCAATAGCTGTAAAGACATTTCACTAAAAAACACAAATGTCAACCTCATGGTGGTGCTATAGGAAAAGTCACCAAAATCAGATGGCTTCATCCTCTGGGAACAATGACTGTACCAAAATTTGTGCCAATGTATACTTACCACTTACTCTACTTGCTGATATATTTCAGTATGGACCTAACTAGTGGAGCGACCAACCAACCAAGCTAAGAGACATTGCCATCCCTAGAGCCATGCCTCTAGTGTGAATAATAATCTTAAAAAAAATACTCAAAGTTGTAGGGTACACCACTACAACATGGGTCACTAACAAGACCTGAATGTGTTCCTCAGATCAAAATACATTTGAAAATGAAGCAGATACAACTGTAATGGTTTTGGTTTCAGCTAAACACTCGCCATCCGCATCAGCGCTACCTGTCTCCCATCACCACCATCATTTCCTCCAGTTGATATACGACCACCGTGGAAGAGAGTGGGTCTGTTACATCAAGACCTACAGACAAAAAACAACCCACGACAAACCCACATGGGGAATCTAGGAACACTAGTGCAGAGGTGGTATGAGTAATGGGGGTACCTGAGTGGGGTCAATGTGGCATTTTCACGCTAAACGTACCCACCATTAGCCATTGCCAGAGGGTCCCTCAGAGTCCCCTGCACACTATTAACCCACTCACGGGGCTGCTGGACTGGGAAAATGGGGAATAAGGGCATTTAGCCCAGAGGAATACTGCTGTGTGTCTGTGAAGGTGCATGCATGCGTGTACAGTATAACCATAAATATGCATAGCCAGATAAATGTGAGATTTTGCTAGTTTCGGCACGTGGCGCATGTGCAAGTGTATGTGTGGTTCCGTTTCCATGTCAGCAGAGGTGAACTCTTGCCTGGAACGTGTTCACACATGCAGTCAGATGAATGAAGCTGAGGGGTCGGAGTTGAGCTGCGACAGTGGCAGCTGTCAGCACTGTGGTGTGTGTGATATATGAGCTCATCCAACACTAACATTCCCTTTTTGTGGAGGGGCTGGAATAGTAATACCAACATCATTTCCAATTCTTCCCTTGGTCATTTCTTATCTTGTATGATATCTGAGTTTTATTGTTCCTTGTTCAGTTGAATTTGCATTTCTCTTTTTTTCTTTGTTTATATGTTTGCACAGATGAGTGAGACTGGGTAAATATTGGTAGTTTCTTCTTTGGCTTCCTCCATCTTTGTGAGTATTATGATGCAAATGTTTGCCTGTAGATGGGCTAGACAAGTGAGAAAACATGGGCATGCAATCACAAGATTAAAACTGGAAAATGCATTACTTCAAGTCCATTTCAAAGGCATATAAATCATTTAAAAAAAGCATTGGCTATGTTGTTGCAGATGTTGGCAATAAATACATTTAGATTTAAATATATACAGTTTCTAGGCTCACTCATCTGGATAAGTTTAATGTAAATTAAAAAACGCACACAGGGAAATATTTATAAACACAACACACACATATATTCATATGCAAACACACCCTGGCCAAAGTGCAGCATCCAGGGACTGAATACCAGGGGACACACTGGTGCCACAATGCCAGCATGCTGCCAGTTGGCCACACCTGAGTCAAAAACCACAGAGGGTGAGACACAGCTGCAGAGCTGAGACACTACGACACGCATACATGGTGTGTGAGTATTTGTGTTTGTGTAAGAGACTGAGATAAAGCCCAGGGGATACAATAAAAGAAAAGAATGCTGACGAGAGAACTCAAACGACTCAAAATAAATTCCTTGCAGGCCAAAGTTGCTGATGCTGTGTGCTTTGCTCTTCTCCAATCTATACCCTTATGTCTCAATTATTAGGTGGTTAAAATAGATCTGCATAATGGATGCAAAAACAAAAAGTTTCTCAAATAAGTGCTGCTCAGTGAGGGCAGAGATGGTGACAATACACTCTTCAGCCCTCCAGATACCCACAGTATCCAATTCTCTGTGCGGGAAATATTGAAAGCCTTGTGTACTGTATGTCTGAGATAAAGTGAAATAGTAGGAGATGTGTTACCTCATGTCCCTCTACTTACTCTCCCTAAGGCCCACTGTAGCACATTGAGCAGTCATCACTGGGATCCCTTTATGGCTATCCATTCTGTCCTCATGAATTACATCGCACATGATTTCCACCTTTGTTCATGCACGACGGTGCCAAGAGCCCTATGTCTGACACGTGTATAAATCAAAGAGCAGTTCACCATTTGGATTGAGGTTGCTGGATACAAACTATCGTTGGAGTCATGCTGTGAAGTATGGTCATGAGCATTCGCCGTGCCAAGAGCACATGCAGAGCCAATCACGAGGTGTGACAAGTGCGCATAAGCATGTTTTATATTGCTAGTTTTATGCCTCACCTTGTTTACATCAATCATGTTAGAAGGGAACATGCCCTTCAACAGCAGAACGTGGTGTATGTTCCTACAGCAAGTGGAGATAAAGATGGAGCACAAGCTTTTGTTTTTCTGAGGTTAATTATTCCTCCCAAAATGCTCCATTTGCTAGCTAGCTGTGACACCGAGCAAGTCAAGCCGGGAATAACAACTGACAAACAAACAAATCAAATAAATCGTCTGCATTGAATTCCTCCTCCTCTTGTTATGATTATTTGCTTGTATTATTTTTCTCTGTCCTTCGCAGAAGGATGTGTGTCATCCTATCGGGTTCCATTGCATCAATAGACAGAGCACTTTGTTTTGGGTTGCATTTGGAGGGCTACGGAAAAATACCACCCACACCGGCTGTGAGTCATGCAGCAAACGCATGTTTGCATAACTCAAAATAATTGCATAGTATCTATCTCCAAAAATCTAGTTATGCCCTTCGCTCCCTTCTCTCTTACCCTCTTCTTTTTTTTTCCCCACAGTGAGAGACACAAACAAGAAAACCAATAAAGCACAGGCCTATGAGACAGTAACAACAGAGCTACACATCATGAAATGATATTAACAGCACCACCCAGTTCTCTTTGAGGCGTGCAAGCTTACTATGCACAACAACCAACCTGCCACTTATTCACAATGAGAAAGAAATAGTAACCACAGGCCACTATCTGTGGCTAGTATCCCCAGATGCCTGTAGGATTTGCAGAATCGTGCAATGCTGCCCCCTAATTAACTGTATTCTCCTCTAACAAACGCTGTTTTTTGTGAAAGTGCCGCTTTCGTTTCTTGATCTAGCTTTCGGCACATTATAGTCTTTACTTCCAACCAGCTTAATGGTGTGAAGTGTGGTCACCGTGATCCTCCCTGACCCGTCTCATCGTCACCAGTTAATGGGAAGTTGCCACTAGCAACACAAGCAACGCTTTTGCATTGCAAGGGGGGGGGGGGGGATGAAAGTTGTGGGCTGGCAGGGCAAAATGGGATGTGGCAAGGAGTGGGATGGCGGATGCTTCAGCGCGTTGTGCTCTGTGCCGCTGCTCTCAAGTGTAGGTGTGCAATTTTCTCCTGTTTTAAACAAAGTATGTTGTTGAAGGCCAAGTCAGAGTAAACTCAGATCCCAAAGGCCATATACCGCATTTTATTGTTGGTCTAGGGTGGCTGAATTCATTTTTTTTTTTGTCCTTCAGGCTTTTCGGTGTCTCTATCACTCTGTCTTGTGTGCGGCTGATGGAGAATACATCCATGGAGAATTTGCTGCCTGTCTCTGAGGCAGCAAAATTCAGTGTTAATGCATCACTACCACTTGTCAGGCCTGTTGGAATAGATTTTGAAAAGGATGCGAGAGGACACAATGCTAGAGGAAATGAAGAACCCGAGCCCTACACTATGGCCCTGTTGACAGACAGTATAAGCCCCAAATCTCTCACTGCCTTTCTCATGCTCTCTCTGTGAACAAAGAAAAAAAAAAGAGAAAATTTAGTTTTATGTCATTAATATAGGCTAGAACATGTGATATACAGGGGTAGGGCATTGGCATAAAAATAAATAAATAAACGTATCTTGCTCTAGACAAGCCAAACATAGGAAGTGAATAACAGAACATTAAATGTGCTTTTTGGTGCTAAATACCTCTGCTGCAACCGAAACAGCTTAAAATGCTGGCACGCTGTGTTCCTTCAGAAATTGAAAGGTTGTCAGCTCCAAATTC
Organism: Macquaria australasica; assembly: GCA_005408345.1. NCBI lineage: Eukaryota > Metazoa > Chordata > Actinopteri > Centrarchiformes > Percichthyidae > Macquaria > Macquaria australasica. The sequence goes on from SEMN01000313.1 coordinate 288,784, forward strand.
ACTAATTAGACTATTCCTTTTCTGCCAAAATAAGCCATACGTCATACACCAGAGTATCCTAGATTATCAGTCTGAATGTTCATGCGTCAATTTCACACTTTAAATAAATAAAAAAAGTTAACATCTCACTGTTGAAACTGTGCAGCTCCTGGAACAGACAAGTCTGGGGATAACAGTGACAAAAAATGGATGATGTGATCCTGAAGTAGCCATTTGATTGGCTGTGGATGGATGGGTTCCCAAGCCCCACTTAAGGATACTGTATCAGAGATGAATTAAAGTGTTGAAAGGAACTCTGTTCATCATTGTTTGTTTGTTTGCCGATTTTGATGTGAGCTTTGAACTTGCATGTCAGCAGTGACCTAAAGGTTGGAGAAGAGGGCTTGCGACTCTAAGGTTGTTCACCATCCAGACTGGCAGATAAAATCCTGACAGTCTTCTGAAGATTTCTTACTTTCTTGGGTTTATTTTTCCTCTGCACAAAGTTCATCCTCCTCTGCTTCCATCCTTCTTTCATTGTGATTCTGTATATTTGCCTTTGTCTTCCTCCATCATCCTCAGCTGTTTCCACTGGAGTCTTTTTTTCCCCCTCTAGCTCGTCTTGCCTTTCACCAGGGCCTTTTGTCAACTTGCCCCCCTTCTCTTCCCACTTTGTGTTTTCATCCTGCCTCACCCTCTCCTCATTTCTTCCTGTCTTTCGCCAGCTTTGCCCCCTTTTCCATCTTACTTCTCAGTTTGCTTCAATTCAGTTCTTTTCCTGCACTCCACTTCCTTCATCTCTCAGACAGACAGGCAGACAGACAGACAGACGCGAACACACTCATCTCCTCACCTCCGTCTTTCCTTTGCAGTCAGTCCCATGCATCTCTTCAAAGTCTCCATTTCCATCTCTTGTCGACTTTTTTGCCTTGCCATTGTTTTACTCTGTCTATACTTTTGTACTTTAGTCTGCTTAGCCGATTTCTCCTGTGTAGCTTTCTGGGGTCTGATGCCACCAGACAGGAGAGCTTGATGTATTTTTATGAACATGTGTTCTAATGTGCATGCAGCCTTCTAAGTAAATCATTGTGTAATATCTTTGCTTCAGTCAATCTCAAATGCTTTAAATGAGCTTTGTTTGTGTTTGTTCTACAAAGACTTAGCTTTAACTTCACCCCACTTTAGTGGAGGCAACAGAATTTTAACCTCAGCAATTTGATTAGGTCATCATTGATTAGGACGTGTCCAGACCTTCTAACAGAGGCTCTTTATTTGTTTCGGTGTGACCACTGCGTTGACACAGCGAGGGTTCTGACGTAGAGAGCTGCAGCACAAAACAAAAGGTTGTTCAGCAAAAACATTGAATTGGGGTCATCATGCTGAAACACAATGCTTTTTCATCTGGTTACACACTCCACTGGTCAGACAAATACATGCAAGTGCACATTCCAAGTTACTTCGTAGCATGAATGGCGCAATTCTGCCATTTGTACTGTCTAGAGTAAAATCATTGTGGGCATGATAACTTTCCAGAGTTGTAAAATCTTGTAGTTAACATTTTTTAAGTTGCTTTTTCATACACGATAATATTTTCTTGGTTACTTTTTACCCTTTCCTGTATTGGAAACACCTCAGACAGACAGTCACTGGATGGGAAAACATAACTAAGACTGAAACCCCAGATGCTCCAGTTAACAGTGCCCACTTCAATACCCTGACATTATCCTTTAGCAACTATCTGCTATATTTTCTAAGAAATTTGGAAGTCTGCAATTTGCTTTAACTAACTGATCACCCACTGAGTGAGTATGCTGCCATTTGCTTTGATCTCAACAAACTCTTAACCACCAGTATGTACTTGCAATTTTGGCTATTTATTTAAAATGCCACACTCCCTGATTTTCAATGTTCTTTCTTGCCAATTTCCTGTACAATACAAATCATATCCCTCATATATCCACACGGTAATCTGAAAAACTGTTTCAGTGGATTGGGTCTTTAATGTTGTCCTTCATAACTCCTTTTCTCTTTACTGTGTTTGTCTTTGTCACTTTATCTCTTTACCGTTTAATTTAATCCTTTATTGAATACAGTTTATCACTGCCGTCTGCCCCGCCCTCTTTCATGTAGCTTGTGTACTAAATAATGAGAAAGCGATCCTAAAAATAACAAATGACAAAATGTATCATGGACAGGAAAAGAGATCAGGTTCATATTATGGTGTATTGTGTTCTTTAAACGTGAAGTGTAATATGGGGAAGTTACAGTATTTGTTACATAGTGTTAATTTACGGAATAAGTAATAAGAATTAGGATGTTAAACTTCAGCTGTTATAAACCTATGATGGCAGGTGTTTTAAAGTTATGTGGCTGGTATTTACTTACATATTTACTGCACTTATATGGTAATTTACAATTCTGGCCGTGTGTTTGCCTGGTGAATCACGAATAACAATGTGACTAATGTTTCAAAATGTCAGAGGGTACGACTGTTAGAAAATTATGCTAATTATAAAGTACAATTGCAAAAGTTAAAGACCAGCTCACCAGAAACTCTGCGCAAGTGCTTCAAGCGAGATCATCACATGCAGTCGTCTTTAGAAGAACCCATTTTGTTGTGTCACTTGTAAATCACTTGATCTTTGATACACACTTAACACGCCTACAGTATAGGACAATATGTTTCTATAAAATGTTGACTAGCTTCTCAGAAAATGCTTCAACTTTAATTTTATACTTAATATATTAATTAGTAGATGAAAGAGAACTGGAGATCTGGTGATATCTTTTGAAATAATGTTGTGATATTTGTTGACCTTGGCTGCTTCACTTGCTTGAGTGGAAAAAGCTGCTTTGTTGCAACTGTGACACTCTGTGTATCGGTAAATGTGAGCATGCGTGTGTTGTGCGATTCAGTCCTCTCTCTGTCAATCTCTTTGCCTGTACAGTGTCTCTGTGGTGGCACAGGGCATCAGTAAGGTGCTAATTAGATGCTGCAGTGGAGCATGGGACAGAGCGAGTGGACAATCACCACAGTGAGAGATAATTTCACACTCTCTGCCCTGATAACTGTCTAACGGCTGCTGGAAGCACAACTGGCAGAGAGGCCCTGCTCAGTAATCTCCCTCCAAGCTAAAAGCAAAGCAAAAAATAAATTTAAAAAAAGAACCCACACATACTGTACAGGCAGGAAAGCAAACGTGTGTGAGGATCTTCCACTGGCAATCATTCATTCCATCAGCAACCTTATCGTAACCTTAACACAAGCTCCTCCAACTCATTTGTGTTGCCGTTTCACTTGCAGAATAGAGTTGTCCAACAACCCTTAACCCCAAATCCATATTCAAAAAGGTTAAACAACTTGCTATTTGCAAACAACCAAATCAATTAGAACAACAATGACTTGCACACACAAACAAAAAAACAGTAATACAAGGCCAAGCCAAGAAAAATAATATTTTAGACGCCATGTTCCTGTAATTGCACACTTTCACTTTTTCCGTTCTTACGTGAATCTGTTAATTCAAATACTGCGTTTCATCAGAGATTCATGTAGGAGGAGGATGTATGTAGGAGGATTACGACATGTAAAGCTTAGGGCCGGGTTATGTTCAAACAATGTGTTGTTCTACCACGTCAGAAGGCTAAAGTATACCTGACCCCCCCCCGGAAAGGTGTGGGGGGGGCAAGGGGGTTTTAGAAGCTATTTGACCACCCAACAAGTTGTTCTGACAGAGTATACTGGTGCCTTTATGCCTACCATTCACCAAGGCTATTCATTGAAAGAGTCCAACTAAGTGAAGTTAAATCTTTGAAGCTATGAGAAATGGATGACTAAAACGAGTCTCACTCTGGTGCATAAAAGGAAAACATAGAAGGCTCTATGAATCAGAGGTTATAAGGACAGAAGTGCATTAAGTTTGCAGGGATCAAACAATCAAGAACACTGAACTGAACTGCCTGAATCTTTTTTTACAGCCAAAATCATGAGTATTTCTGTTGCAAAATGATTCCAAACTACAAAATGGTTCAGAATCGTTTGGCAATTTCTGCTTTATGTTTTTTATGTTGGTCTCTTTCAGTATCCATCAGTACAGGCTGTGACATAAGACAGCAGAGGGACAAAGCAGAAACTAATAGAGACAGTAATGGAGAAGACTGTGAAAGGAAAAATATTTTTGGTTCCATTTGGACAATCCTGTAATGGAGGTTTGCCCTGTTTGAGTGATAGGCACTTGTTGGTTGTTTGGCCCTTTGGCACTTTCCCAAATCACACTTACTACTGCTTCACTTTCCTTGGCCCTCAGTCTTGCTAAAAATAACTCTCTGGTTTTAGCAGCGTGCATGCGCTAACACACGCAAACCTGCACCAACTAAATGGTCCTCCTACCTTGCTCCCATATGATAGTGCACTGCAGATGTTTGTGATTAGCCTTGTAATGATAATAACCCGAGTCTTTTTCTGTGCTTCTCATCTCGCGCTGTCTCACTTTCCATCACACACACACACACACACACACATTATGCAGGTCTAGCCATCTTGTGATGTTGTTGCTAGGTCACGCTATGCGCTAGAGTCCCTCCGGCCATGGGGTTCAGTTCGAATTAGCCTTGTTCCCTACCAGAGGATGGGCTATTTACACATCTTGCCAGGCAATTAAGCGCTTGTCTGACATTGGGGTTTTTAGTGAGGGCTGACAGCATTATCACATGTCAGACGAGGGGATGTAAAAGCATGATAGGTTGCTGTTGGACCAAGGCAAAATGAGGGTTATGCTGTCTTCCCATCCATTCTCCTCTCTTTTGCTTTTATCATGTGTACCTAGTGCCCACTGGTGATTACAAAGAAAAGGATAGAGAACCAAAATGTGCCCTTAGAATTGATGTTCAGAAAGGTTCTGCTACAAGACCCATTCCTCAGATGATGGAGCAGACAAAGTGTGAATCTTGATATCTCTGCTTATTGGCTTTGGTTGTCTGACACATTCTAGGTGATTGTTTGGATGATTGCTGGAGCATTGCGAGCCAGAAGCCTTTGTGGGTTGATCACACACACACATTAGAAAGCTGGGAGTAATGCTGGTCCTGCCACAAAATGGACAGGCAAATCGCAGTTCTGGTGGAGGCTGACAATGGGTGGTGCGTAGAGGGAAGATTTAACCAAGACGCAACACAGCAGAAGCATAAACAGCACTGACAGCTTCAGCCATGTACCAAAAGCCATGTCTTTTAAAACACTAAGAGCAATTTGATTATGAATCCATTATTGAATTTTAGGTTTCACTTACATTGTCAAGTGTTAAAATTAACACGAACTCAAAGATTCAGTTGAGATTCATTTTTGTTGCCTGAGAGACCGTTTTTAGTGATATCCTAATTAATGTTCACAACTAATAGCTATAGAACCTAAAAATGAGATGAGCAGCAAAAAATGTAAAATGTTGATTCAATGTATCTGACACAATGAAAAAAACAACTGTAACCTACTTACTTTTACGCCATATTTTTTACAAGTTACTTGCTCCAAATCTCAATCTCAAAGAGGTCTCAATGCAAAACCATTGATAAGAGTAACTTAATACCTCAAAAAAATCTCGTCTTTGCTGACCTCCAGTGGTTTACCTTCTCACCTTGCTGCAGTTCATGTGTACTCCAGGATCTGGTGACATCATTGCTGGTTGTGGTGGGTGGTTGTCACTCTCTCGTTACAGAGAGAATATTAACCAGGCAAAGGCCAAAACTTTCATTGGCTGTTACTTTATAGCGGATATAAGCTGTGTCTCAATTCAGGGGCTGCATTCTTCAAATGCTGCATTTGAAGACTGAATGTGTCACAGCAGCATGGCAAGGCTGTCCCATTTTGAAGGCTTCTTCAAATGCGGCCTTCTTTTCGAAAATTTGGAGGATCCAACAGCTGTATCCTTCATGGCCCAACCTAACCCAAGATTCATTGCGCCCAAGAGAATAAGGTGTCCCCAAACGTACCGTCAACAGCGGCCGAGCTTTTAAATGCAAGTATTGGGTTTCAACTCACTCAAATATCTAACGATACAAATGTTAAAAAATCCAAGGGGCCTTAAAAACTTCAAACCTCAACTGCAGCTGTCAAGGTTGCTAGGCGACAGGAACAGCGCTTCATCACACTGGTGACTCAAATAGGAAATCCCCCGTAGACTAGACAGTCTCATTTAACAACGCTTGGTTTGGCCTTCACGGTCTATGAAGGCCGCACCTTCGTAGACCAAGTCCTTAGAAGGATGCTGGCCCTGAATTAAGACACAGCTATAATCTGCTACCATCATTCATTGACCGAGAACCAAATACAAAATGAAACTGGCTATCAAAACCCAACCTTAGTAAAAACAAAGCATCTTGCAACAGTCAACCCTGTCCAAGAATGGTTTGAGTTATGCAACAAACACCCAGGAACTATTTTAGAGATGGACACTACCATTACAGTTACCATGTTGAATTAGAATGGTGGTTAGTAAATGCTACCAGCTGTCTAAAAGCCTTGTGGATTTACAACAACCATCTCATTGTTTAGATGACTTTGGTATAAATGATTGTGGATTAATGAAGGACTGCAACATAAAAAACCCTGTGTATTCATTTGAATAGCAGGAAATATTGGATTCCCAGGTGTGAGCAGTCTGAGAAAAAAGGGAAGTGACTTAGTATGATGCTGCATTCAGCATGAGCTTTTCTCATAATAAATCTGGCTTCCTCAAGGGTAGCATCAGGTGCATTAGAGCAACCAAGGATTCTTTTGAAGCACTGTTCTCTGGGCCAAAGTAGTTGTTATGATCTATTTTGAGTGTTTTCTCCTCCCAAAATACTGAGGGACATTGGTCACTAATGTGTGTAAGTATTTGAGCACAAATATCTATATACAGTCACATTAGAAGAGGACAATTAGTTAGGAGACAGGCTGAGTATTATTATTGCAAAATATAAAATATCAGGCAGAAATCTCTCTGGTTAATTTACCGCAGAGTTTAGTAGTCAGTCTAATCACAGCAGTAGCAAACCACTATGTTTTCCCACGCTATCTATCCCTTAGCCTGCTTCATTGCACCTTGTTCATGCACACAATCACACCCTTGTCACATGTTTAACAGAGAATCTGTCTTTTGCGGGAACATGCATGTTTGTCTCGACAGCATAACACTGATAGCACCATTACAAAAGGAATGATGTGTCTAAGTGTGTGTGTATGCGTGTGAGAACGACATGGTGCAAATTTGACGTTTCATTTGGTTTCCATGCCATTTTGATTACCCTGTCGCTTTGTTCTTTTTCCACACTCACTCTTTCACACACACACAAAAACACACTCTTGCACGTCACCTTGCATGACTGGCAGACCCCATGCCTGCTCCCCGGGGCACTGTGGTCCTTTTATTAGAAATGTATTCTATCAGTGCTTTTAATGTAAAAACGCAATAAAGTCATTTCACGCCATGTTGAGCAACTTTGCCACATTATTGTTAGGTCTCTATGGCTTTCTACGGTGGGACAAGACCCACACACACACACAGATCTGGGCAACCTCATGTACCTCCTCTGTGACAGGTAGAGGAATAGAAATGAACAGATGAATACCTCAGTAAATCTCGGTGTACACTAGTGTTGCAGTGGAATCAGCGGCGAGGGAATAAGAGTTGTTGAGCCTTGCAAAGGTCTGTAGCATATGGATTTCACTGGGATGTCACAACATACAGTGTGATGATCATAGCACATGACGGTGTTCACAGTCAAACAGTGCATCGGTTTGCCTGAGGTGTCTACACTGAACAGTAAAACCATCACATGATCATACTGCTGGAAAATCCTGCTGCTGGAAAATATTTTTGTCTCTTCTCTATCCGATCTTTCACCCGTTCAGCTGTGATCAAATATGGCTTCTTCACTATGCTGTCTGTTAAACCCTTCGTGGCACTCTTGTCACAATACATTGAGACACTACAGATGATAATCTGCAAGCTCTATTTTTCTCCCTCAAACAGCCCACAGAACAACCAAACTTCTGCTTGCAAACTTTGCACAGCAGGTACTCCTGGGAGGGTGCTAAAAGACAGTGTGGTGAAAGCTGATGAGTTATGCAATCGAACCAGTCAGGGGAATGCTCATTATTGTGTGTTTTTGGTTTGTTTGTTTGTTTAGCTTTTTCCATTCTTTCTCTCCTGTTTATCTCTCAATGGCAAACTGTGTTGTCTCATCTGAGGGCTGCTCATCTCTAGGCGATATTGCACTCCTCTCCCATTTGATATGCATACCATCTAGCTGGTTCAAAATGTTCTTCTGCACAGTGCCAAGACTGACATGGCAACTTATCAGTGAGGGTTCAATTCACGGAGGCTCTATCCTCTCTGCCATTCATCCTGCTTGCTTTGTCAAAAGCTATTTTCCTATGAGGGAGTCTCAGTGCCCACTGAAGGAAAGGCAGTTTTGGATAGATGTCTGACAAAAAGTATAAATATTAAAGTGAACCTTATAATGTAATTAGTTTAAAGAGAACATACAATTAGTGTCTTAAGAACTGATGGTTAATTTGTGCCTGGCACTGTCTATTTGGCTGAAAAGCCCATTTCTGTTAGTGTCTCTTTGACCACTTTGCTTATTAATTTGGGATAATGGCAGCCTGTTCCTTCTGCCTCTGCCTCCTCCAAAACAAGGTACTCCTCTGAATGTTCCCTGAATCTCTGTCCATTTTTCTTGCACTGTCATGGCAGTACGATGACTGGCACAACCAGCACTGCAACAAGTGGAAATTTTCTTGGCCTTAAAATGTGCTTTGCTGGTCACTTTAGTATTTTCGTGCCCAGTTGCAAATGGAGGCGTTTTAGTAAACGTTGTCTACTTAAAATTGCACACAGAATCCAAGTCTCTTTTCAGCACCATGTCATTCAAGGTAATTGGTGGCTCCATCAGTAATTAAAAACCAAGTACTTGACAAAAATGCACATAAACTCATCCACTTCTGCTTACAGATTGTATCAAAGCCTTCCCCTTCAGCTGATTGAGTCCCTACTGCCACCTGAGGGCATCCATTACTTCAACCATGCACTACCTAGCTGCCGCAAAATAAGCACACAAACTTCTGTGCTTGGTTATAACTCAGTATTATCCTGAACAATGTGTGACATCCTGGGATACAATAAACAAAACTCAGTGAAAATTCGTGAGACTATTAAAAACCCTCACTCCTCTCTTACCTTCCAATTTTTTCTGTGGGTGAGTCAATAACTGTAAACAGGATTATAGAAATTTGTCAATTAATGCAGTCCTAATCAGCTTAAACAAACCGCTTCACTTGGTTTTGGCAGCAGTGGCATCATTGTCACATATACATGTAGCCAAATCTAATTAAATGCTACCATCAAAGTCAAGACAAGTCAAACAATCTAAACGCAATCAGGATTTTTTTGTTTCATTTTAACTTTTATTGCACCAATTTTAATGTAGCCTATACCAAAGTCCATAACTGCATATGACAAATATTGTGTGGATAATTGGCTTGAAAAATAAAAATGTGGAACATTGTGCAAAAAACATGACATGACCAGAGTTTCAACATTTCCACAAATGTAAATTGAATTTTAAAAAAGGCACATCATCTTCATTTGGATATAAATTTGCAATGCTGCATGTTACCATTCTGATCCTCTCAGATAATATTATTTTCCTACACGGAGAAGCAGTTCTTTCCTTTTGGTGAGCCATCTTTGTCATGCACCACGGTGATTATCACAAGTGTTTAAAATGTATGAAATGAGTAAAATAACTAGCTGAGAGGATAATTATTAATTCCACGTTATGCTTATGCTGGTCTTTGCAATTGCACCATTACAATAGAGCTGTCCTCGTCTCTGTTAGGACCATTTCATAACAGAAGTAGACAAGAACAAATTACTGTGTGCGTGCTTGCATGCGTGCGAGCATACATCAAATGCATTTAAAGCTTTCACTGTGCATTCATTTATCATGCATTGCACAAACATCTAGGCTACACATTGTGCGATCATACTGTACACTGTCACGTCTGTGTGGATGCACTTGTGCCTGTGTGTGTGCTGCTGCAGTGTTGTGATCGTCCTGACCTAGAAAAGCACTGAGACAGAGAGCTGAGACTCTGTGCGCGGTGACAGGAGGGGGAATCCAAGCACCGGCGCTCAGCTTCACTGAGCCAGACGGCAGTCTCACTCTGTCAGTAGCACCCCCCCCCCCCACCCCCCCCCGAAACCCGAAGTGGTGCTGTGGAACGCCGCTGCTCCAGGACGAGGATAGGCACCAATCAAAAGTTCACCGTACCCCTCCGAGAAACAATTTTTGAATAATTTGAAGACCGCTCGCATCTCACTTGTCTGCTGCATCTAAGACGCTAGCTGTTCCTCAGCAGCAAATCAAGCGTGATCATGCTTGCCTTTCAGCTCACTCTGAAGTTTCACTCTCAAGTTTCAATAATATTATATGCTTTGAAGAGCAATATCTTTCAAGCACTGTTTATAAATCTTAATACCAATCATCCTCCCATAGCACCTGGTTTAAACTGTGTGTGCATGTGGTGTCTTATTTCGCTGACAGATTATTTCTTATGCTGCTGAAGCGGACAAAGGTACCGGCAGACAATGCTTAACACTTTTCTAGCCCCTTTACCAGATAGCAGTTGGTATTTTCAGAATCATAATTGAGCCTGTCCCTTGCTGAAAAATACAGTAAAGAGATAAGGGAGGTGAGGCAACAAGGGAGCACATCTGCGATGTATCATGGCAACTGAGGCAGATGGAGGAGAGGAGTGTCATAGGAAGGCCATTCACAGCTGCACAATAGATTAGTCACACACCCTCACAAAATACACGCCAGCTCACATTATCCTATAACATCAATCAGGAAAGAAGCAAGCATATTGTCTTTGCAATGAAAAGATCCTTTACTCCACATGAAGAGTCAAATTAACTTTCTTTAATTACAGCCCAAGCTTCCCACTGTTCACAACAAAGACAAGTGACTTGTCCTCTAAGCATCCTGCGCGCGCATTATTCACTGACTGATAATGACCCCTGGGGCTTATATTCAGTAGTAGTGTGACACACAGGGCTCAGGTGGATTTTGTGTGAGAGGCAGCATCCAATCAGACATGGCAATCTGCTAACAGCATCGAACCACAAAAGGATCTTACAGACTCATCCACTCGTGATAGTGTCAAGTACTTCATGTGTTCGGACCTTGTTTGGAGCTAGAGTGAATCTGGGTGAGATTATCATTCACTGTTTCATATTCGTTGCTTCTTAAAATAACCTTAGAAAAAGTGGACAGACTTTTAGACTTCAAAAGCAGTTCAGAACATGTCATTTGCTGTTTGAGTTTATGTAGGAGAGAGAGGCCACCACATGTTCTTCTAGCTCATGTCAGATATAAACCAGCCTAGCTTTAACTTCTTGGGTCCCTCAGAGCATGTAAGACCTTTGTTCTTCTGAGATCAAACAGTTGGGCTAAACTGCAGTTCTGTCCAACCAGTTAACATCCTCTCTTTCCACAAAAGGGATGAAAGTTGGCGTTCTGGTTATGTTTGCTTTGCGGCAAGTGTGTTGATTCATTGCACCACCCTACTCGCTTATGCGCCCTTTAGCCAAGCCACCAGTGATAACCGCAAGCAGGGAGAATAACACAAACACAGCATAAGAAACTAAGACATAATAGGCTTTGATATGTCTCACAGATTACATCTCTCACTCTTCACACACGCACTATGTACGTGTGCTGTGCTGCAATGTGCTTTGCTTGTAGCTTAAGCCATGACTTGTTCAGTTTCCCCACAAAAAAACCCTTCACTTTTATTTTAATTAAGTTGGCTATTTAATAAAAACAGGTGCATAATGATTTATGTACTTTGAGAGAGGTGATGACACCAATTAAATCCAGGGTCATTGTCTTCCTTTGACGTCATAGACATTTTTGCATTACACTGCTAAAACAGACTGTTGCTGAGGTCAAGGAGGTTACCTCAAAGCTAACAGCTCGTGACTGGTTTTGTTTTATTTTACTGGCAGGAGAATGTGTTACCTCTGTATGTCTGAATCAGGCAAATGAAATAAATACACACTAAATATCCTTACGACATTAATTACTTGCAGTCAGCTTCTACACGGTATTTTACATTGTGTGCCAGCAGGCCGGATTTCTCAAGGAAACAGAGATTACTTGAGTTCATGAAGGGATTTTGCTTTATGGAAAAGACAAATCAGGAAGAGAGCCGTGTTCTTCCAGCACAAACAGAGCTAAAGCTTGCAGAGAATCTGTCAATATCAGATGGTGGAATGAATGAAAGACTGACTTAAAAATTACTTCTAACATGAGTGTTCCTTTTAATAAAGCAAAACACGAAGCAAATGCACATGAGGCAAGTAGATTTCCTGTTTGTGACAGGAAGAAACATGTTCAATGGGAATGAAAGGAATAGCTCAACATTTTTGGGAAATATGCAGGAAACAGGGGGAACAGGGGGAAACAGCTAGCCTGGCTCTGTCCAAAGTAACAAAATTCACCTACCAGTACCTCTAAAACTCACTAGTTAACACATTATATCTTGTTTGTTTAATCCACACAAAATCCAAAGTCTAAACGACTTTGTGGCGGACTATTTCTTGGCCGGGCGAAGTGACTTCCTGGTGCCTCCACTGGCAACCTCCGGGTTTTGAACTATTCCTTTAAGAACGATTAGGAATGGTGCTATTAATGCATTCAGTCAACCAAATTATGTGGAACAGATTAATTATGTCAATACAGTGTGGATATTTAGCGTCTGACCTTCAGGCTCTGACCTCATCACTCCCCATAAGCACACACCGAGCTCAACACAGCACAGACTGGGGAGTGACAATAATAAACTTGCCCCAAAAAACACTGTTTATACAGACAACACCAGCTATTATTTGGAATCTGCTATGTGTGAGCACAGTATAAGACACCACGTGACCATTCCACAGCAAAGCACCTTCAACCAACCATTGTGAGCAATACACTATCTAGTAAATTAAGATGAATAAATCCAAAACCCAGCACTGGGTCCGCCTGATATGCACCAGCAGGCTAAGGCACATCAGTTATGCAGCATAGAATAATTTACTTAAGTATATTAAACACTTCATTTTATGGCTTGGAGCGAGCAGACAGCCTCTTCCTATGGAACGTTGTGTTGCATCAGTACATGGATATAAGCTTAAGGTTGGTAATGAGTGTAGCAGAGGAGCTCAGCAGTTTAGATGTAATTATGATATGAAAAATAGTAAAGCAACATTTCTCCAATGCTTAACTTTAGCTGAACATGAAGCGTGTGAAGAAACTGGATTTGACTACTTATCCTACATGCGACAAAATGCACATGCTAAGTTTCCTGTGAAGCTGATATTACAGGAAAATGTGAATGAGCTGTGCACAAGATGAAAGTGATGTTGTTACAAGCCTAAAGCCAGAGTTTGCATTAAGCCAATAGGTCACCCCTAAAACAACCACAACAACCTAACGTGACTTGGAAATATGTACTCATTAATACCCAAACATGAATATTCATATTGCACTTCTACATAAATTAACATGAAAGCACAATGCCAAACAACAGCCAAAGCAAAATAAGCTCAGCCATGGCAAGAATTCACACGGGCAGATAGAAGTCGGCAACATGACAGCAAAAGTTAGCCGCTAGCAGACACCATGACGTGGCCCAGGAAGTGACCTGGCAGAGCAAAAAAACAGCCAGCAGCTTCTGCAACTTTGTAGCACATTACCAAACAACACAAACAGCAACTAAACAGAGCCAAGACATTAACACAACAGCAAACACTTACCTTGGTGAAGTGAAGCGGTGTTCCCCGGCGGGTCAGCAGAAAGATATCCCTTTGAAAAGAGCCACTGGGGACCCAAGGTGAAGAAGGCTGAGCAGGACAGGAAAACTCCACTTCCAGGTTAAAGTGCCAGGTTGAGGCCGCGACAGCTAATATGAGGAACGGCCGACAAAGCGAGTCTTGGTCCAGCAGCAGTAAACAGGGTTGTTTCTGGGTTAGTTTTAGGTCTACCTAATACATTGCTTGCGCATTAAAGCATCAAACAGTATACTAATTCAATAACATTATATAAGTAATAGTATAAGACTATAAAGTTGATCATTCTGCATGAGTGTTTTTACTTGTGTACTTTTACTGAAAGGCCCTGCACACCCAAAACAGGTGTTTTCACTTCTGTCTGATTAGACCTCTGCTCAGGTTGAAGTTGGGTAGAGCTATGCAGACACGTCATCAAGCTTTATGTAAAACACCTATGGGGTGAACCATGGGTAATAATGTGATATAATAATGGAGTTGTTTGTTTGTTTTTTGCTTTATATTGTTGTATTGATGTGTTTTATTATGTAAATAATCTGAGCACTTCTTTCACCACTGCATGTAACAGAAATTTAATTTGTTATAACATCGGGAAGCATCACACAGCCACTGCAGCCTCCTTCCTCTTAGCCCGGGACAATTTATGGCCAGCCAACCCTGGGCAACGGGGGCCACTCAGAGGTAAAGTGTCAGCGCTGGCTAACAGCTGCACACATATTTATCCAGCAGCGGCAATTTATGGGTAGGAACTAGGAGGCCTGTCACCAGATGTGACCCCATGGGATGTAGCCTCAGCTGGGGAAGACAGCAAGGGGAGGATGAGGGGTACCAGAGAAATTAGCGGTCTGTGACAGGGAAAGAGTAGAGGACAAATGTCTGGAATGTGAGAAATATGCACAGTCTTGCTTTCTATCTATATCTTTTTTGTCTCTCTCTCACTCTCACAAGCAGACACACACAAATACACTCACACTACAGTGCAATCTCAATGCACTGGGGCCATCTCACTGCGGGGTCAGACTGAGGAAAGAGTCAGAGGCGGAGCGGAGAAAAAAAGCATTAAAAGATCCCGATAATGAATCCATGCAACAGAATGATAAATGATCGCGATGAAATCAGAACTGGTTTAATGACAGCATAATGAAGATGGGTGAAATTGAGGGTGCGACGAAAGAGTTAGAGAACATGAAAGTCAAAGCAGAAAAGAAAGCGCCAAATGTAATGAAAGTGGCAGTGGGGAAAATCTATACAAGACAGAGCGAGGGAGAGATGGAATGTTAGTCCTCTCTGCTGCAATAAGCCTCCAGCGGTGAGGGTAAGAGGCAGGGAGGCCAGTATTCCTGACAGAGCTTTATCTCATCTTCAGCCTGGAATAAAACCCATTTTCCAGCCCCGAGACAATAAAGCACAAGGTTACTGAACCTCGCACCCCTATTTAGAGAGGGGCCTCGGCCCAACATAAAAATGCATAACACCATCACCGCGTTGAGAGGTAGTATATGACACCAGGGCCAAGCTTGCTGTGTGTGTGTAGGGTGCTTTATGATAATGCAACAGAAGCGTGTTTAACTTCAATGTGTAGTTGAGCAGATAAAGTCTATTGGGGCAAGCAAAGAGACTACGCTTCAGCACTGCCATGCTTGCCACTGCATGTTTTCTGTTTAGCATTTACATACTAAGGGTTAATTTAATTGCATCGTTCATAACCTTGAAGAGCAGGAGAGAAGTAGCGTGTGAGCGTGTGGATGTGTGAGTGTGCATGCATGCATTGAAACAACTGAATGTGCTTACAACACCTGCAGCGTGGCTGTTTGTTGGTTTCCCCGGGTATTTTTCTCCTCACACGTTGACGTGAACATGGCAAGTGGCCCCTCATCATCGCTAAGTGGATTGAGCTGTGTGATGGGCATATCAGGCGCCCTCAGGGAAAATGCCATGTGAATCATGTAATGTGATTCTCCTCTGTCGTAATGGGTGACAAGTGTTTCCTCTCTGTCCACCCACCACCCTCTCTTCCATCCATCCGGGAGCACTGCCTCCCTAAGCTTCGCCCGAGGAGACGTAGAAGCAGAGATGATAAAATGGAGAGATTGGCAGGAGAGAGCAAGAAGAAGGGAGGGATGGGGGGAAAAAGACAAGATGCCTCTGTGCATTGTTTCGAGCCAGGAGATGCCCACAAGTCTTCAAGTTTCTTGTCTCATTCGCTCACAAAGAGAAGGCAGAAAAGTGAAATGTCTGCTGTGACAGAGAAATAGACTCTGGCAAAGAGAGATGCAAACACAGGGTGGCTTAAGCTAACATCTGCCCAGAGCTAACGCCTGCTTGATTGAACTTTTTGTATATCTCATCTATCTTTCTCTTTGTCTCTGACTTGCACGCACACATGCATATAAAAACACATTACCCAAGAGATGTGAATAAGAAGTAGCACACCACCGTGTAGAAAACAAGCCGGCTCTATTTTCTCATAGCCATGCTAATTAGGTCAATTAATCCAATGCATGTTTGGCATCATGGAGCAGTTGGTGCAGTTCACAGCGCATTAACAGCAATGTCATGCTAATTGCGAGTCTGTAGCAAATTTCTGCTCAGACACCGCCATTTGGCTCAGATACGGGGCGCAGCTTAGTCTCCTGCATGGCCTTACCTTTCTCATCAGAGGGAGACATGCAAAACTGGCCCAGGACCAGCCACCAGCCATTTGAGGGAAAGGCTTCTCTGGCCCGCTCATTTAAATGAAAAAGCGTTACCGAGCCAGGCTCTGGCATTCACAGACTCTTTTAATTGCTTGAAACACTATAAAGCGGAGGAAAAAAAGAGCTATTTGTCAAGAAAGTACACTTATCCAATCTCTCTTGAACTATTTCACGTGGAAATACAGCTCTGTGAAAGCCAACACAATTAGCACCTTTTAGAACATATTGAGATAGATCTTGGGCAAATTTCAAAAGCCGTTTGGGGATGATGTGATCATTTGAGGATTTTGAGTTGGAACTTGGCACTGCTGATAGTGAGATCCTCCCCCAACATCTGAAAAAGGAGGTTACAATGGGGGCATCCTTTCATTCAGGTTCTACAAATTTTGTTCCAGTCTGGATATCATTCTATAGCTATTGTAAAGGCCTTGTAGTAGCTCTTAAAACTAAATTATTTAAAGTAATGGACAAGCACATTTGCACACATACAGCTATACCCAATCTAAGTGTCAAGTAGCTCCCATATGAGCCAGAAATGGTCACCAAAAATAAATTATTGCTAACCTGTGAATGGATTAGACTTTGAAACACTTATCATTTGACATGAAGGCTAGACTCCATCAAGTGCTGTTGGAAATACACAGTATTTTTCGTTGAGATGTACAAATGGACAGCCCAACAATCTTGTACATTTTGTGCAAGTGGAAAAATTGCCCAGAGAGACCCAGAAGTAATGTTTAAATGTAGGCTAGCTCAGAAAATGCAATTTTCCCTAATTATTAAATACACTTTATAAATACAAGTATATTTTTAGACATGCAAAAACATATTGTGATGTATTTTGTTTTTACATACATATCAGTGTAAAAGTGAAAGTGCTTGTGCCACCTTTCTTTATAATTCTACAAGATAGAAAATGCTGCAGGCGCCACTGATCTCTAAAGTAATATAACAGTCATTAAAAATTGACTGCTATTATTGCGGGATCCATTCTCTCATTATTGCCACCGAAAACAGCACTTGAATGCATGATATACTCGTATTTCCATCGTCTGCATTCTGAAGTAGGAGCTTACAAAGTGTACCACCACAAGGCAATTTGCAGTGTGAAAAATAGCTATACTCAGCTAGCATTATTTGACAATGATGAAATGTGAGCTCTACATTTTCCTTCAGGTGTTTGAGACAGTGCAGAAAACTGTAAAGGGGTGATGGAGGCTTAACTTCCCCAGCATTAGGGACTAAACCCAGCAACTTAGTGTGTTTCTTTGGTAGTGCACACGAGTGAGTCTTTGGGAGAGTGTGTGCATTCTATACGTGTGTGTGTGTGTGTGTGTGTGTGTGTGTGTGTGTGTGTGTGTGTGTGTGTGTGTGTGTGTATACAGAAGCCCTTTATCAGATGCTGGCAGAGTGGAGCACAGGGGGATCGATAGAGCTTTGGCCTGAAACAGGGAGACAGTACCTGGATCTCAGCCGGCCTCCGCCGTTCCTCTCATTGATCTTCATTACCTCCACAGACTGGAGCTCGAGCAAGAAGGAGGTGGACGCAGTGGCCCATACACACAGGAACACATACTGTACACACTTCCACCAATGTACGCATACACACATGCACACACCTAAAGTGAACCAGCTGGCAAGACACACAACCACTCACCTTTACATCCAAATTAAAAATAAGGAACATATTGCATAAAATAAAGTTAATTTAAACAAAATCTCTCTGTCTAATGCTAACCTCAACCCTTACTTGACTAAATGTAACTAATGACTTTACAGAGACAGGTTCATATTAAGTGTCCATCTCACATAACCAGCTTTATGGTGAGGAATGTACCCTAAAATATTATAAGACTGGGTGTTTTGTGGCTGTCGGCGCTATAACATGTTGAAAGTTTATTTTAAACCAACACAAACCTGGATAGGGGTAATTTGTGAACTGATCAAAGTCCAGGAATAATTCAAGCCATGTTGGTGAAAGCTAATTTGAATTAGTCTATTTTAAAAAGTAATTTAAGTCTAGGCCTGTGCCTTTTTATGTAAGGAGTAAATATATATTTGTATGTGAACCATAAAGTGGCAAAAACAGCCAAGGATTTGTTTCTTTCTTCAAAGAACTACTGTACAGACAAATACTCATACAGATAATGATACAAAACACTTAATGACAGTCCATTGGATTAGCTTAGTGTCAAGCAAAACTTTGAATTCAACATGAATGAGAAGTCCTGGAGTCCTTGCGCATATACAGTTCCATGAAGACTGAGCTTAATCCTCTTGAAAGCCGTGTGATACGGTCAAAAGGTCCAGAACAATCGAGTAAACTGACCTTGAGTTTGTTTTGTGGACTGCCGTGTCAAGGTCAAGAATGAACAGACAAGCTCAATTTTTGAATGCAGGGCAGCTTTTAAAGAGGTATTTCAGTGATTTAGTATTGCAACTCAATAAAGTTGGGGGACAACAAGAGACATATTTTTTTTAAGAATGCTCAGTATCTAAGCAGTTTAGTCCCTGGTATGAGTGAAGCTCCAACACACTGGATCCTACAGGGCGCTTCCCATGTTGCAACTCCTCGGACCCTGCCTGGGTCACGTCTGCTCACATCTTTCAAACTCCACACCCCAATATGTGGCACAGGCTTCCTGTTAAACATTTGAAGTCTCAGGATGAATCCAAGAGCGGCTCACCCAGGACCACAGAAGACATTATACACCCGTTCTCACAGGCTGACTAGTCCAATGGTGAACTGAGCTCATGAGTTAAATTGGTGTGCCTTTAAAGAATACAGTGATGTTGAACAGAATGAGGATTAAACATTTATATTACATATTTCAACTTTCAGGTTTCATATTTATATCAAAACAGTAATAAATATCCAAAAAGGTAAACTATTATGTTTAGCAACATGGAATGATTTAGTGGAACTAACTACAATAATGTCATCCCAAAGCACTAACACGTTAAAGAAAATAATTCAAACCATGACTCTGTTTATGGAGCATTATCTGTGTCCTAATAATGTATCTGTATTCATTTACAGTACATCCCAAGTGGGCATCTTTTCTACTTTATTATTTCCACAACCAACAACAGAATTGGAGCTCAAGCTCCGACTTTCAATTAAGCTGCTGAAGGTTTTGTCTATTTGAAGAGAGTAGTATAATTACTTTATTCAGTTCAATTATTGAACCAAATGTCCTTGACAATGGCAATAACAAAGAAGCAAGCAAAAGCTGTTTTTAGTCGGGGGAATTGCTTGAAATACCCATGTAATCCTTAAAGAAAATAAAATTTAAACACTCGCAATCCAAGACAATTTACAGTCCACAAAAGCAAAGAAGTCCAAACAGCTGGTGAAGATGCCAGGTCTGGCACGTGGATTAGAGACTTTTTTTATGCATTAGCCAGAAGCCAGGAATTTAATGCATGCAAGGGAAAGTGAAAAAAGGAAGAGGAAAAAGCAAGGGAAGAGAGCAAGTGAATGAAAGGTGGTTTATTGAATAACCAAAGCTCTCAGGTACCATTTTCCCCTTGTGACTTAAGTTAATTCAATTCTCCCCCCTGTCCCATCAAGCCTTGTCTGGAAGTAGACGGCATCAAAGCAGAGCCGGAAAACACTAAATGATTCTAACTCAATTGTTGCTGGGCCATCATTGATTGTTTGCCCGGAAAGAAGTTGGAAGAGAGACAAGACACTTATTTTCTCCACCTCTTCCACCCTCTGTAATCACTTTTGGAATGGATGTGTGTGTGTATGTGCATGTTTGCACCTATTAGGATGAAGAAGCTTCTGTACACTGAGCTTTCATGTGCACTTGCAAGGTATATGTGCACAAAGCACTAAAGAAGCACAGAGTAATTACAGATAATGGGACATAATTGCATGAAAAGAGCACTCTTTGGTCACACACATAAACAGATGGATATTTAATTAAGTGCCTAAAACCTGTCATTTTGAATCTTCTCACACACTCAAGGACTGCCACTCTCTATATATTGGCAGCATGGTGTTGAGCTGTGGTGCAGACAAAAGTGAAATTTACTTTACTTTCTTGAATTAATATTTTCATGTCCAGTGGTGAAGCTTTTAAAGCCTCAGCCGTGCCTTGGTATTCATCAGGACTAGGCCTTGATCATATAATAAAGTAAAAACAGAGTGGATTGTTATTGCAATTGTCACAAAAGATTTATCAAATCATATGCAAAATAAATTCAAAATCTGTATGGAAGAACTCCCTACTCACACAAAGTTGGTATTAAAGGAGCACTCCACAGATTTTACAGGTTTTTATTATTCAGCGTATCTCTTGAGGCCCTAGAGGGAGCTATCTGAAGTCTAAAATAATAACCCAGATGATGTCATTGTTATGTCATCAGGGCCAACCCGTCTTGGGCTTAGAGACTACAAATTGTTAGCCTGTGTAACAAACTGGGGGCTTGTAGTTTGAATGACATGAGCAGGGATGGTCTAATAAAATATATTGTTGAGTTGCATTGTGGGAAATGTAGGATCCAGTGTTTGGGGGTTTGACCCATGCTAGAGGTATCTCAGACACTACTGCTTCGATTTTGACCATTCTTTTTAAAATCTGTCTCTTGTAATACTACATCGCTGGTGTATCCCTTCAAATAAAAGCACATCTGTATGCTATAAACACTGATAAATCTTACATCCTTTATATCCATCTGCTAATACACAAAAATATTGCGATATATGGTAAAAAAAAGCTTCCCCTTAAAACTCTAGCTGTTGACTTCTGGAAAAAGAGAGCAAATAAGAGCAATATAGAAGACAAACTTCACTGACAATGAGATTGAGCTACTGCTAAATGAGGGTCCTCTAAAGCAAAACGTTTTATCTGGTACTTCCACAAGTGGCTTTTCCAAAAAAGAAAAAGGGCCCAAGAAGTGTGGCATAGGTGAAGAAAAAATGGACTGACCTGAAAGTGATTGCAGAAAATGGGATTGAAGAACACAAAAGAGACGTCTCAGAAAGCCATCATGCCTGATGGAGGCTCTGAAAGCACAACTCCGTCAAAGGAAGGCAGGATTTGCCAACCATAATAATGGTATAGAAACTTAAGAGTTCATCATTCATGTAAAATGGTTAAAACTGAATGTCTTTAACATGTCCTCCAAATTTGCTAGGCACTGCTCCACAAGCCACGTTGGCTCGGAAAACTGCTGTGTGTGTGCTGCTGGTCATCAGTGATTAATTGCTAAAGAAACAAGATGAAATAATCGTTGCTGAAATTAAGGAGAACCGGCAGGAGGTTGATTTAAAATAAAAGAAAAATATCCATCCTGAAAGATATAATTTATTTGTTAAATAAAGGCCTTTGATTTTAGACTAGATTTTAGAAAGTTATGTCATGTTGTACTACAGAAACACTGGGTTAGAGGTCAAGCATTGCCTGAAGACACGCTTGACCTCTACCTAAAGTGGACAGTCAATGTTCATCATGCTGACATGGTTGACAGCTGTCGGGAGTTTGTATGATAAATCATAATTTATGCAGAGACATGAGTTCATACATGGTTAATAAACATGACTGTTGGTACATGGCACTATCCATAAAATTAAACAAAGGTTACCTTGTTTTCCTCATGGATCTCTGAAGGAGCGTGACAATCCTTGAGGAGCACACTCAGGAACAAAATGAGTACACCTAGACACTTGTCATCAAGGTTGAAAGAACTGCTATGGAGCTTCTGGTTTGGCAATTATCTTTATTTTATTACTCCATTCAGTTATTTTGGATGGTCTTGGCCCTAGGGACACAACATAATATCTAACCTATAACAGAAAATAAGCAATACAAGTTGTTGTTGTTGTTGTTTTAGGTAAAAAGATATGCGTACCTTTTATTTCTTAGTGAAGTTGGGGGTTACGCTACTTACTTACCTACAATGGGAGTTTTCTTTGATCCAGCATCTTGTGGCCATAAGCAGAACTGCAGCTTAAGGTTCTTCAACATTGTCTTCAGCATTCAGCTGTGGTTAATGCCAACTGGGATCAGACTGGGGGGGTTCACAAATGGGGATGGAAAATGCTGTTTGCTCTGGCCACCAAAATGCCAGCTCTCAAGAATTCATTTGTCATTCATTTTTTCTGTTCCTTAATTTCCAGCAGCTTAAGAACAGATCAGTGGTCATACATGTTAATGGTCTGCAGGCAGAAGCTAGAAAAAATCTAGCTTACAAGGTGTGCTGCCACTTAGAGTTTCTTACACATGCTCGTCTATCATAAAGGTCTGGAGCTTGATGATTTCAAACTGGGTTGAAAGCTCCAATCCTCGTTTACTTGCTCTCCCAGGTATGTTCGCT
This sequence comes from Macquaria australasica, assembly GCA_005408345.1. Taxonomy (NCBI): domain Eukaryota; kingdom Metazoa; phylum Chordata; class Actinopteri; order Centrarchiformes; family Percichthyidae; genus Macquaria; species Macquaria australasica. The sequence goes on from SEMN01000313.1 coordinate 311,666, forward strand.
CCATGTCGCTTCGTTGCACATATGGCATCTTGCTGAGTCATTTGGAGCCAAACAGCATCACAGCTGAAAAGTCATTACATAAAAAAAAAAATAGACTGGGCGAGAATAAAGAGAAGCTGACAAAAGGTTTGAAGAGAGTGGCAGTGTTCATTAGCAGCAAAATTTTAACAAAGAGAAGAAAAATGTCTTCCTTGCTAAATGTATTCTGACTCCTATCTGGCCAAAATTCACTCAAATTAAAGCTTCAAGATTTTTCACCATGTCATTTCACATCTGCGGTAATGAGAGCACTGTATGAAGCCAAAACGTTGAGAAACGTCTTGCTGTGTGCTCTGTGGCATATTGACTGCTGACAAAGAACCCACGTCCATATGAGCATCAGAGTTTAGTTTTTAACATCCATGCCAGATTAATGGATATTTCAAGCTTTCTCTTTTTGGCCACATCCATCTCGTTAGAAGCAGTGAAAAGGTCAATCTCATGACTCAAACCACTGACACATTTAATAGTCCTCTGAATAGGCTGCAGTGAGTCATGCAGAGCTTTTTGGCTTCTGAAACTCATCATCAATGTGGATCATGGATGTACTTTTACTTTCATCCTTCATCAACATTAGATGCATTTCCAGCACTCTACCACAGCTCTTCTTGACCCTCACCAGTCAGCTTTCACACCACAGTACAGGGTAAGCTCTCTTACACATCATTATTAGTACGATCTACAGTAGACGGTATAATCACCTCCACCGAACATGTCATTCCAGTTGCCATGGTGAGTAGAAGGCATTGCTCTGACTTGACTAACAGTAATGTGCATGCACGTGTATGTCTGCATTGTTGCACATTATTTCGGCATTAGAGAACCAAAGCTAGAATAAAGACAGATAGCAAATCCCCATGCCGTATGTCTGTTGTAACAGATGCAACAGAACAGAACTTAGTTATTAAGTTAAATTGTGGTAACGCATTTTTTAGAAACTAAAACACAAGAGGTTATTTTTAAATTTGAAGAGCTTACAGATAGCGTCAGCAAAATCTGCAAGCTGCCTTTAGTGTGGCTGTTAAAAAATAGCTTGGGATATTTTAGACGCTGAACAGGAGTCTACTGAGGTACAAACTTGGCTTTGGTCTCAATGCCTGATTGGAATGCTTTCCAAAAAGTAAACAAATGAATTCATAAAAATAGTCATCCTTAGAGATTACAGCCACAAAGGAATATTTAGAATATAACCCACAAAAGCCTCACTTAAACTCACATTACACCCATTTAAAGGATAATTTTGGTTTATTAACAGGGAAAAAACATGAACTGTCAGGCGATTAGACATATTGTACACAAGCCAACAGTGTTGCTAGATTATATAAATGTTTTCATTTGGAGGTAAAAGTGAAAGTGAGCACAGCCAAAATTTTCCTCATTGTATTGAGTTGGTCTGTAAACTGTGATGGATGTTAACAATGGACAGTTTGGATAATAACTTTACCATTTACCAACCTCTGGGTTTGTTTTAAACCTGTCTGACTGCTGCTGTTGTGTCTTGCCCAATCTGATTTCTTTTTAGCCATGCTGGTGGAGTTGCTCTAGGGTAGGGGACGGTCTGTTGGTTTGGTCAGTCCACCACTTTGGCCCAGACTGAAATATCTCAACAGCTATTAAATGGATTGCCATTACATTTTGCACAGACATGCATGGTCCCCAGAGGATGAATCCTAATGATTTTGGTGATCTGCTGACTTTTTCTCTAACGACGACATGAGTTTGATATGTTCGTTTTTTAGTAAAATGGCTTGTCATTAAATTTGGTAGATACCCATGATGCCCAGAGGATAAATACTAATGACTTTGGCTTTCCCCTAACTTTACATCTAGCACCAGCAACAGGTTCACAATTTGGGTTCAAAGTCAAATATATTGACAACTACTGGATGGATTGTCATTAAATCTGATACAAACATTCATGCTCCCCTCGGGATGAATTGTAATTTGGTGAATTCCAGACTTTTTATCTGCTGCCATCATCAGGTCAAACTTTTGATTTGTTTGGTTTGTGACCAAATCCCCGGGGCAGGCCTTTTCATTCCACCTTCAAGTGTGGCCGATCAGATCAGGTGCGCCTGATCTGTAGATTAAGGGCCAGGTTACACTTTATAGTATATCCCGGCCCTCAGTCTACAGTCTAGTAGTAAGCCCCATTTGGATGTGCGTCATTTTTCATCTCAGTAATTATTACAGCCGCAAATACCTAATATTTTTCTGTGAACCTGCTGGTCCTCCTGTAATTTAAATTCTGCCTTGTATTTAAGTAAGTATAAGTAAATCTCTGAGTTTGGTACATGGAAGAACTGGCTGTCATTCTACTTTTTTATTTTTTATAAGTTCAGTGGGAAATTTGACATTTGTGTGAAAATGGAGGAAGTTAAACATTTTTCTGCTAAACTGGAAACACGCTAACACCAACATATAGGCCTATTTGGGATCCAACATGACCACAGAAAAAATTCAAGCCAGGGAGAGAAAGACCCTGTAAAAGCTCATCAAATGAGCTGTTGTAATGTCAGCTTCAAATAGGTACTGATATTCTATTTTGAACCCTGTTTTTTAACCTAAAGACTTGTTTACATTTTGGCAAAGTGTCACCATGTAGAATTAGCTATTAGCAGTTCCTGTTTGCATTGTACCCATGGATGTACAGACAACTATGACTGTATTACTTTGATACTGAAGAAAACTGTGATTGTGGTGATTGTCAGACAAGTTCTGAAGTGTCTTTTTTTATGATTTGTATGCGGATTTATGGGCATTTATTCGCAATGGACATCAGCGATAATGATATCCTCAGGAAGTAGTAGTCACATTGAATAATATCAATGTGTTTCATGTCTGTGTTAAGATTTCACTGAGGTATGAGTACAATTTTTCGCAGTATCTTTGCATCTCATCTCTCCCTCCGGGCCTCCTCTTCAACTCTCCCACACCACCCAGGGGAGGCTTTTGGCTTTCTCTTTTGCCTTTGTCCTGTGCAATATCCATGTCTATTACAGATTATTATTCCTGTAATTTTGAGATTGTTAAAATGCCTTCTGGAACGATGAGTTAAATTACAGAGGAGCACAGTGAATATTTCATTCCTCACTATCCCCTGTAATGTTAATGCCATCCGAATAGGGTTAAAAGAGTCTAACAGCAATGATCAAAACTATGAAAATAAGACTCAAGTTGTAATAAATGTAAATTATCTTTAATTTTACTAACATTACACTTGCACTTTAGACATCACAAGATTTAAACATCATTGTCATGCAGGGCAGTAGTTGATCTCTAACAAGGTGTAGGATGAGATTAATAAGTGGATGTTTGTGGAATGATGATGAATACGTCTTCTTGCAGTGAAGTGGTCCACAGATTGGAAAAGAAACCCCAAAGGAGTGGCAACCAATCTGCACAAGATCTTCCCACAATAATAACACTTGTTGGGCATGCAGTCACATCACTTGGCATCATCCATCGCTGCATTGTTATGCAGGTTAAACATGCCACTCTATCTCCAAGATAATTCTGAACTCACTGTGCATTATTTATAATATGAGAGGTTACATAATAATAGATTTTCAAATGAAAAACGTTTTATTTAATTAAATTTTCATAGACCTCAACTATAAATCAGAAAAAAACTATTTAAGTTTGAGGAACCTACATTAACAAGGTCAACAATTATGTTGTAAACATCCAATTAATAGTCCTCCAATTATTAATAGACAATAGACATCATAGACTATTCCCTTCCTAATCACAAAAAGACACATTTTCTGCTCTAGCAGACAACAAAACAATGTAGTGTAGTTCTACATGCAGCTCACTGCTCCCTCAAACACCACAATCACTGCCAGACCCACATACAAAAAGGAACGGTTGCTCTCTGGAATAGCAAATCCTGACCTACTCAAAGTGTCAGAAAACACAATAAATGGCATGTGCTAGCCATGATAGCACCACAGAACTTTTCTCTAAATCTATCACATGTATTTAAGTGTTATAGCATTTGCAAAAGATAGTTTTGCAATAATAGATTACACCAGTTTACAATGAGAACTGCGGCAGATTTACCACTTTTTTTTTTTTTTTTAGATTAGATTTCACACAGAAGTTAACAAAAGCAGGTTTCTCATTTCTAGCTGACAATTGTGTGTGCACAAAATTTTGAGTTGGTTGAAAACTCCTTCTCCAGGTTCCTTTTTAATGTTTCCAGCTGATTCCTTTTCAAACGAGAAGCCTTTAAGGGGTCTTAAATATGCACATGCAAGCTACATACATGTAATGCTAAAAGGCTAAAGCTATATGTCCCAGAGTAAAAAGTCAGCATCCCCACTGATAAGGAGCAGCATTGTCAGCATTGCAAGGTAGCCCTTTTAGTATACGTTAGTACAGTATGATGAATAAAAATGTATTATTATTAATTCGAAAACATAAGTTTGCATGCTTTTCACACAAGTCACATATGGGTTGGTCACAGGTATACGTAGTTCAAATACTGAAATCCCATGGCTCAAACATTAAGAGGGTTTCACCAAGTGTTGTCATGCAATTGAGCAAATAACATGTTTATCTTAGTAAAAAAGCACCATTTATTTTGTATTATATTATTATTATTATTATTATTCAATTATATTTTGTGATAAGGCAGGTGCACATGGAGTCAAGCAACATCATTTTGTTCATTTTATGTGGAACACATTAAGTACCATTCATGGCTATTTGATTGGTTGTAATCAGTGGCTCACAGCATAAATCATCTCACAGACTGTTTTGTGTTTTTCCAGAAAATCTCTTACATCCCCTGACATTTTGACAAACCTTTCTTTCCACAGACCAGCACCCCGCGGAGTCGGTGCAGCAGACGGCGAAAGACAGAGGGAGAGAGATAGAAGATGGTGACCTCCTCGAGGGGGCATCCTGACATCATCCACAGTGGCGGTGGAGACATGGCGCTGTCACAACACACAGCGAGGAGGGGGTGGGGGTGTGGGTGGTGGTGGTGGGTGGGGGGTTGTCTCGGTGTCACCAGCTCTGACACACTGGGGAATGACCCGAGCTGCAGCAGTGACTGTGACAGTAATGGGACAGGTCTCTGGGAAAGGGATATAGGTGGTGGTGGCGAGGTGGGGGGGGCAGGATAGAAACATGAGAAGATGGAGGGGTGAGTTGTGGGAGGGTGGTTTGTTGAGGATAATCAGAGAGACAAGACATAAGACTAGACAGGATGACTGTGTCAGCTTGGATGGATACAACATTGTTTGGATAAGTAAAACAGTTCAGTCCTGACAAGTAAAAAGCCACATTTAACATCACACATCAGTAGATCATTGTCACTGTCTATTAATCATTATTTACAGTTTACCTCAAATAATAATACCATATTTTCCATAAACCTTTTTTTTTTTTTAACTTTTTTGTTGTGAGAGACAGAATCCTGCAGTTTTCTTGGTGAGTGTCTTTTATTTCTATATAAATAATATTTCTAGTATAAAGCCTTCATTTTCTTTGATTCCCCATGCAGATAATAAACTTGTCCCCCAGTTTTATTTCACACATTTCTAATGGAGCTTTGCCACTCATTTTGGAGCTTCAACATTACAAGAATATGCACGTGCATACATACTCTTCCCTGTAAAAAGACTCCTCTATGCAGCAGACATTGTGCAGACTATCCAGGGTGCAGAGGTGTAAGCGACCATTTCATGATACACAGCTAAATGGTGCTTTCCACAAGCAGTGTGGGGAAAGAGGTGTTGATCCTGTGATTTGCTCATTTGTTTCAGTTCTCTCATTTCGACAACATCTGCACTTTCATGAGGGGTTTGGAGAAAGTTTGCTTTTTGGCCACCCTCACCTAAAACGTTTTCTGCGAGGGTTTAGGAAGAAAACATCCAGTGATATTTTCCTCTACCCCTCAGTTGCTTTTCACTCTTCAGGCCCTAAGAACACTGGTGAACCTACATTGTTAGGCAGGCCTCTCTTAAATTGTTGAGTCTGCCCTGCAGACTCACAAGGGTGAGTGACTTGTGTGCCTTTCAGCCTATTCCAGACATCTTCTATAAAAACGAGCTCTGAATCATACCCCTTTTCAGGCAAAACCTGTACTTTGCCTTTTTATTCTTTAGGATTTATTTAGGAAAAATGATCTTTGCACATCTGTGATCAGACCAGTGCATTTGAGAATAAGTAATGACTCCAAGAAGGTTGCTTGACTGAAAACATTGTGAGCAGGAGCTGATTTTGTTAGTTAGAGTTCATTCAGGTCAAGAATGAATCAGCCAGATGTCTTGTAGCTTCCTCCACATAACGAGAAGAGCAAGGAGAAGTTGCATTGCATTGTCTCTCTGATACTGTATACTGGCATGTGTTATGTGGAAGTCATGGCTAAGTGGAGGCACATAGATGGAGTCTCTGGTAAGTCTGAGCTTAAGTAAGCCCACTGGCTTTGCCATGGTACATCACATGCCTCTGTGTTGTCAGGCGTGTTCCCTATTTGTGCTAGCTATTTGTGGTTACTTTAAAAATCTTTGTACAGCTCTAATCATTGCTGCCATCCTGTTTGCAAGTTTATACACTGTGATGTAAGACTTGTTGTGCAAGAGTATTGGGGAGCTTTCACAACTGTTATTTCAAATCCATGAGCAGTTTGCCCTTAAAAAAATGTTCCAAACCCAGTGCAAACCAGTACAATACCTAGTGCAGTACCGAGATCCACCTGAATAAGGTAGCCAGGGATCTGTTCCAGTCTTATTGTGGTACAGTTTGCATGCAGTCAGAGCTCATTCCTTAGTCCTACTGGAAGAAAATGTATTTGTGCTTGTCACATTAACATCATTAGTGGCATCTTTGCACTGTTAGCAAGAAAATGATATAAATGAGATAAAATGCTTCACAAATGTATAGGGAGAGAGTCCAACATAATGTAATGGGTTTTTTCTTCTAGGAGGGTAGTGAAAGAGGGTGCTAGTTTTTAACTTATTTGGAGCTTGCACCAATGGTCACACCCCAGTCGTTTGTGTTAATGTGGCTCCACCAGTCCATTTTACCTGCGTCCGAATGGGCAACCAACATTATTTCCTGGTAACCACCTGCACTATGGAAATGAAAAATGTACACATACAGCACATTGCAATAAAGTAGTGAAAGCAGAGTAGCTGGGTTAGAGGCAAGTGGACCAACTCTGTAGCTTTTCTGAGATGCTGCCTCTTTCTTTATCGTAGACGCTGTTTAGTTTTAATAGAAGAGATGACATCCTCTGTTTCTCTGTTTTTTTAACCCCCCCCCCCCCCCATCTGACAGAAAAAAAACCTGTAATAAAACGATGGAGCATCAGCATTCCCTAGAGGCCAATAGAGGGCATAACATATTCTTTGTAGAAAGGCATTCATGTTTCTCTCTGTCTGATCTTTCTCCTGTCTGCTTCCTCTCAGTGCAAGATAGTATAATATTTATTGCAGAATCCAGCCCTGTGCAGACTGTACTATTTTGAGCAAGGTACAGAACTGACTGGTATAATGTCAAAACATAAACCAAATGAGAAAACCTGCTTTGTGGCTTATAAGGAAGTTACAATTAAGGTTATCTACTTTGGCACACTCTAACTGAAGTTAGTAACTTCCCTGAGGTCTGCCATTCTTTTCACCTTCCACATAAAGTACACTCATGTACTTTATGTGACGCTTTAGGAACACATGTTGCCATGTGTGCCTTTGTTAGCCTATTTGCTTCCACTCACTATATTTGTTGCATTCATGACATAGGCAGTCAGCGAGTGGGTGTGTCAGCATGTCACTTGGAAACTAAAGAAAAAAAAAAAATCAAACAAACACTAACCAAACAAAAACACCCCAACAGGTCTTGAACTGTTGAGAGAAGTCCCTCCCTCCTGTGGAATGCAGGTGATAGCCATGAAGACACATCTATTATACTATTTCCTACAGGGATTAGCTGTCATGTGATTGTACATTTTGACTGTGCAATGTGTGTATGGGCGGAGAGGAAGGAAATGTGATAGAGGGCTGACAGTCTGTGGAATTTGAATATGATGCCAAAGGGCAGTGGTTCCCAACCTTTTTTGTACGACGTACCCCCACCCCACCCCTATCCCATGGGCCTAAGTATGCCTTTATCATATCCATTTGATAGAAGGGATGTCTTTATGGTATTGTTTAATGGTATTTTTTAGTAGTTTTGGCCAAGTTTGCATTTGTACTGCTGCCATTTGGAGTGACAGAAACTGGTTCTTTCAGCCATTTACAGTCTCTTTACTTTGAGCTTTTTGTTGTCTTTTTTCCAACTGGTCTTTCTGCAGTCTTAATCAACTTACACTTGACTCAGGTTGGTGGAAAACTGAGGCATGTCTTGTGCAGTCAGGCTACCATAGTTGGTAAGTTATTGTGACAATAACTATAAAGATCAGCATCACACAAATTTGTAATCTTACTATCTGGATATATATTTTCAAATCATTATTTCTATTTTATTTTGTTTTTTCAAATTAGCTGAGCTTAACAATTTTCCACGTACCCCCTGGTAACTGCAGAGGTACCCCTGGTTGGGAATCACTGCCATAGGGGATTATGGGTGCGTTTTTTTTTATCATATACATACACTACATTGGGGGTTTGCTGACATCAGTAGGCCCATTACAAGTCTTCTTTAAAACCTTCCAATTACTGTAATTCCCCCATGTTCTTTCACTTTCTATTCTGAACTACTGATTCGATATTTATCAGACTTTCATTTTGAGTAGGCTTAGAAATCACCCTTTTTCTTTTTGTGCATGTACAATCATCACAGTGCACAATAGTAGGGCAGTCAGTGCAAGTTGATGAAGCAGACACTAAGTGTGATCTAAAGGTTAAATACCTGAAACCAGCACAGACCTAAGTGCTCACACTGGCTCGCAGATTAAACTTTGCATTCTAATGCACTGATTTGCATCAGTTTCATACAGCACTATGCAGCTCTGTCAGCTGTCTGGTTATCCACCTGCCTGTTGCTTACTTTTTCTTTTTGTCTAACTATCGTTATCACATCATTTTCCATTCCCACATCCAACTGTCTGTTACTCTGTTTCTCTTTCTCTGACGTTATTTCTCCACCCTCTGTCACATCTCTGTCTTCCCTCCAAATACCCAGAGGCAGGTCTGCTCATGCAAAACAACTCTCGAGTGGAATTGCCAAGTGTGTGAGAGTACGTAAGTGTTTGGATGTGATGCTCCACCCACCCTCCCATACCTGTACTCTTCCCGCATGTCCCCACCTCAAGGACAACCCCCCTCAAAATATCCAGGTGAGACCCAAGTCACTTGGCATCAACACAAGACCAGCTGACACTTGGCAACACTCACTTGCCAAGTGTCAAGACCTCTTTTATGCTGCGTCTCTGCGTCTCTGTGTCTAAGGTAAGGTGCTTTGTGGATATTATTTGTTTTAGGTCAGGAAAATAGATGTAATGTAGATGGAGATGGATTTCTGAATTTCAGATGAATACCAGAAAGGATTCAAGAGGACAAAAGGTAGTGTAAGAAAACAGGACACTAAAAGGGCAGGAATATTGTTCATTCTGTTCCTTTTCTACCCTACAACAAGGGGAGATCTTGTATGTCAAGGCAAGAGCGCAGCCCTGGCGCGTACAAAAGAATGAGATTTGCAAAGACAGATAAGAGTACATTTAAAACTATACACAGATTGCTTGTGCTTTACTCCTGCGGCTGATACACGTTACTTTGACAAATAAATAATAAAGTCAGGAATAAAGTCAGGTTGAAGGTAAAAAGGCAGAATGTGAGCGAAGGACAGAAAATGAAAGAAAAGCAGAGCTAAAGCTATTTGCAACTAGCTCAACCTGTACAGCAAGTTGCAGTCAAGAATCTATCACTGTTTCAGATGAGGTGATTATGTACACAAGGAGCTGGATAAAGCTGTGCACATAATGGAGATCTGCACTGATGATCAGGAGAATTAAAGCAAGTGTAAAAGGGTAAGAATTATGTCGGCACATTTGGACATCCCTGCAAATGCATCACATAACCTGAGGTTTCTCAGTTGAGGGAAGCATGATATGTCTCGTCTGTCATGACGAAGAGAAAGACAAACACGTGGCAAAGAGATAGACGAGGCCGGCTGCTGTCGGCAGGGAAGGCAACATTGCAATCTAGAGCAAATAGGAAAACAAATTGTGGTCCAGCTTTGCCATCTCCCTGAGAGAAGATCTACTGTCTCTGAGTTTTTTTTCCCCCAATCCTGGCTGAATGTCACCTCAAACTTTGTGTATGCATGCATTTTGTTTGAAACTGAGAGAGAAAGCACACTGATAAAGCACATGCTCTATGATCGAACGTGTCTGGCTTTCAGTGGCCTATGTTGTGATTTTGAAGGCATTCATTGAGTCAAGTCTTTTTATGCTGTGCAATTTAATAGTCAGGAAGGCTGGATGAGAGAGAAAATAGCAACTCATTTGACAGCTCAATATGTCTACGGTGATGCCCATATGCTGAAGGAAAGTGTCTCTGAATTCAAATACTCTGGATTAGGCAAGACAGAATTGAAATGGAACAGTGAACAGCGAGGCTCTTATCCAACTTGTTCCCTGTCAGGATGTGAGCATTCATCAGAGTGAGCTGTAAATGTATAGGAGAAGCTTTTTTTTCTGTTGTTGAAAAGAAATCCTTTAGAAATCTTAACCCTTATGTAGCGTAGTAGAGCCTCCTTATGTGTACACTTACATAACTAAATCAAATATGCATTACAATGGTGTTTGCCCCCACACTCAACAGTCACACCTGTCGCTCCAGAGCTCCCAACCCAAACAAAATCTCTGAGTCTTTCAGATTTTAAACACATTCTGTAATGCACATGTATGCACACACCTACATACGAGCGCCACTTTGTTTACACACCGCCAAACCCCAGAGAGATAGAGAAAAATGGAGCGAGGATATGCAGCCAAAGAAATCTGAAAGTACACCCACACACAGAGAAACACAGAGCCAGCTAACTATGCAGGTGATCCATAACAGCTCCGTGTTTAAAGTCTGCACACGATCAGACCATTAAAATCCACATAGTAATATTTTGACAAAAATTCCCTTTCTCTCTCAGGGCGCGGGTCCCATGGTACGATCATGGCATGCTTAACATTCACAAATGAAATGCTATCCCTTAGCAGCCCTTTGAAGAACCAAGACTACAACAGGCATTTGGGATTACAGAGATGACTGTGGCTGCCTGATCAGCCATGCTGTTCAAATAGCTGACTAATAGAGTCGAGAGTATTGGTCCGTCTTTTCAGCATAGGGAGGCTCCGATGATGACTCACTCATTGATGTATAATGAGTTACTTTGGAAAAGGTAGCTCTGTGTAAATAGGAATCAGCCATGGCAGGGAATATGTTTGTGAAAATGATTGTTGTTTTGTTTCCTCACAGCTGATCGCCATTTCAAAATGGCTTTTTGTGTGGGATTGTTTATTCAGCTTCTTCGGGTCAGGGAATGACACAAGAGAAAAGATGTATTAGCTTTATGCTGTATTATTATTATTATTATTATTATTATTATTATATAGTACTAAATGCAAAATTTGAAATCAACCACAATTAGTTGGAATACTTTTTGTGATTTTGTGTGTCCCATGTGTTAGTAATCACATTTTAATGAGGTAACTGAAAATGTGTAAATCATCAAAGGGGCACTCCACTTATTTTACACATCAAGTCCAGTTTATGTGCATTAGGGGTACTGGGGGTGGTCTCTTTGTCCAATATGAGAAAATAACCCTGATGATGTCATAGTGGTGTCATCAGGGTTATGTCGGCTTGGACTACAGATTTAAAACAGAAAGTCTGCATTATAAACTGGCAGCGTGAAGTTTGAAAGATGTGGGCGTTTACCAAACAGGGAGGGTGTAACAAAAGACGTTACCTGGTTGCATCATGGGAAATGTAGGATCCAGGATTTTTGGGTTTTCACCCAATTTTAGGGATTAAAAGTCAGGATATCTCAGCTGCTGCATCGATTTTGATCCTTCTTCTTTAAATCTGTCTCTCTCTCGGGTCCCCCAACTTTTAGAAGGTGCAGTATTAAATGGGAGCACCCCATTTAAACCTTGATGCAATCCTTGCTTTATAAAATAAAATTAAATATACGTATGTAAAGAATGTGCAGTGCTCTTTATCTAATAAATGGAGAGAGAGTTTTTCACTTTTAAGTCCTTGAACTACTTAAATTTTTCTAATCAACTTTGTCATCTTGCATTGCTCAGGTTCAGAACATCAAGAACCTCATCCGACCAATCCTACCTGGTCTCCTGAGGATCTCTTTCATCTCCTTCAGCCTCCTCCATCCCCTCCTCCACCTCGAAGGCAACAGTCATGAACTGGTCTGCATTGGAGGCACTCCTCAGTGGGGTCAACAAGTACTCCACTGTGTTTGGCCGCGTCTGGCTCTCCACGGTCTTCATCTTCCGGGTGATGGTGTTCGTGGTGGCGGCCCAGCCGGTGTGGGGCAATGAGAACATGTACTTTGTCTGTAACACGGACCAGCCGGGCTGCAACAACGTGTGCTATGACCACATCTTCCCCATCTCCCACATCCGTCTGTGGGCCCTGCAGCTCATCTTCGTCACCTGTCCGTCGCTGATGGTGGTGGGGCACGTCAAGTATCGTGAGAAGAAGGACATGCAGTACACCACCTTGCACAAGGGCACCCATCTGTATGCCCACCCTGGGAAGAAACGTGGGGGGCTGTGGTGGACGTACCTGGTAAGCAAGAAAGGGAATGAAAGTTTTTTTCTGGACTTCCTTTAGATGCCACACATAAAAGACAGACACAGCAGCGCATCAGATTGACCAAACTGAAGTTAGTCATTGTTAGAAATGTCAAAAATAATTGCCATGGATGAGTGGCAATGTACAAAATGTTGGAGGAGACATTTGTGTAATTACATATGGTTTGTTTTCTCCTGATCAAATGAAAACATTGTTTTGACAGCTTCTTTTGCACGTCTTGGCCCAATCAGAAACACGCTTCACCATCCCTCCAAACTGGACTGAAGGTGTTTGAGTAATGAGCTTGCAATGGTTGAAAGTGTTTATCCTTTTATTACAGATCCTGCACTAGGTCACGTGTCTTACTTCTAAAATGCATCATTCATCCAGTTATTATCAAACTTCAGTAGTGACTGAAAAATCACCTGATGAAACAATGATGGATAGACAGGCAAATGGACCTCATTTATTTTAAGCTTCCTGAAAAATGTGTCTCCCAGTTTAACCCTAATTTATCTTCTCGTAGGTGAGTCTGATTTTCAAGGCAGGCTTTGATGCTGGCTTCCTTTACCTCCTGTACTACGTCTATGATGGTTACGACATGCCTCGCTTGTCCAAGTGCTCCCTGGCGCCGTGCCCCAACATCGTGGACTGTTACATATCCCGTCCCACTGAGAAGAAGATCTTCACCCTCTTCATGGTGGTCTCCTCCGCCTGCTGCATCTTAATGTGTATCTGTGAGATGGTTTACCTCATCTGCAAACGCACCCAGAAAATGATTGAGAGGAAGGCTGAGGCAGAGAGGAGGATGTTTGCCGGGAGTCACGAGATGGCACCACTGACACCGCTCAGGTCAGAGTTCAGGTCCAAATCATCACTCAGAGTGGATCCTACAGCTTCTATCCACAACCTCAATAACCTCAAGGCTGAAGTGAGCGCGGCGCCACCTAAGAAAAAATAATGCACAATATGGCAGCGGTCATGTGGAAAAATCTCAAAGAACCGCTGCAAGCAAATGCATTTATCAGACTCCATGAAGAGGTGTTACTCAACACTGAAGCTATCCATCAATTCAGGAATTTCTGAGATAGCATTCAGTAAATATTATCATGTTAAATGACTTTCTGCAGGAACGCACACCTTGTGCATGCAAATTAACCCCTCAAAAAGGGTGATTACAGAGGAAGTAAAAGGGAGTGTTTTTTTGAATTGGTTCGTGTTGTGAATGTGTGGATGTGTGTATGTCTGGATTTGTGTTTTTGTGTATGTTTTATTGGCCAGTAATATGTTTAAGCTCTAGATAATATATTTTGTTTTACATTTTGTATTTATTGTCGTGATCTATAAAGTCGTTTCACTGTTAAAATATTTCAGTGTGTGTCTCCTTTGTTCTTTTTGGGAAAAAAAATCGCAATTATCATACATGAAACAATTTATAGCTATCGGTGAAGTGCTTATGTCTGATTGTGAAGATGCAGTATGGGAAAGGAAAAGAGACATTTTGTTTAAAAAAAAGATAAGATAAAATAATAAACATTGAAATAAAACAATAGTTAAGCATTAAGATGGGTCCCATATCACACCAGTGCATTTGCATTAGTTTATCATAGGAATAGTATAGTATTGATAGATCTAAATGAGATTTAAATAAATCCCTAAAATTTTATATTAATATTATTAGTAGTAGTAGTATTTTTATTCAGATATCATACATAATACAGTAAGTATAAACAATATAAACAGTATAAACAAAAACAACAGTCTATGTATTAATAAATGACTGAACAGGCTCAGGCAGAAGCAAAAAGCTTATATATGCCTAACCTGCATTCTTAACTATTTAAGATACCCTCCCAAAGGAAAACAAAAGGAAAAGAATCATTCACACTTGTAACCCTCAAAAATAGCTTTGTAAACCATGCTTTTAAAAACCAAAAGCGAATTACACATTTTAAAATTTATATTAGCATTGTTCCATAATTTAACCCCAACAATAGAAATACATCTCCTTTTAATCCCTTTTTTAGCTTTTTGTATTGGAAACTTACAAACACTTCTCAAATCATACTTGCTCTCCCGTATGGAAAAAAAACTTTTGTACACAATCTGGGAGTGACTTTGATTTAGCTTTGAACATTATTTGCATTATTTTATAATATACCAAATCCTTAAATTTCATAACATGGGGATTTATAAACAGTGGATTTGTGTGATCATAATAACCAGCCTTATTAAGATCACGTATGGCTCATTTTTGTAGGGAAACTATTGAATTTATAATTGTTTTAAAAGTCGACCCCCACATTTCCACACAGTACGACATGTAAGGACGTATGAGTGAGCAATAAATTATATACAAGGCCTTATAATTTAATATATCCCTAGATTTATACGTAATTGCTATTGATTTTGAAATTTTTCCATTGATATAATCAATGTGTTTTTTCCATGTTAGTTTATGATCAATCACAACCCCTAAGAATTTTGTCTCAAAAACTCTTTCAATTTCAACATCACAGATGTTTAATTTAATATCCCCAATCAATTTCTTTTTGATTTCCAAAAACCATAAATTTAGTTTTCTTAATATTAAGAGACAATTTATTAACATCAAACCAAGTTTTGAGGATTTCCAGCTCCCTTTCAATAGCATACAATAGTTCCTTTAAAATTTTCCCAGAGCAAAATAAATTTGTATCGTCTGCAAAAATGACAAACTTTAACAAATCAGTAACATTGCAAATATCATTAAGATAAAGTATAAACAGTTTTGGACCAATCACAGATCCCTGGGGTACTCCACAGGTAACCTTCCTATATCCTGACACAGTATCATTAATTTGCACACATTGCTGTTTATCTTCTAAATAGCTTTTCAGCCAAGAGTAAGCTGTACCTCTTATCCCATACTTCTCCAATTTTGTCAATAATTTACTGAGTCTATTGTATCAAAAGCCTTCTGTAGGTCAATATAAATACCAATAGAACACTCATCATTTTCAACTGCCATTGTTATTTCCTCTACCATCTCCATTACTGCATAGGTAGTAGTTCTATTTTTCCTAAATCCATATTGGTGTTCACTAAATAATTTATATTTATCAATGTAAAGATCCAATTGTTTCACAAATAATTTCTCTAGAATATTTGAAAATTGAGGAAGTAGGGATACCGGCCTATAGTTGTCCATACGGTGCTTATCTCCATTTTTGAATACTGGAATTACCTTTGCTAATTTCATATTGTTAGGAAAAACACCTCTCTGTAAAGACTGATTACATATATAGGTCAGAGGTCTTACAATAGAATCAATTACTTCTTTAATAATTACCATGTCAATAGAATTTATATCAGTTGATCTTTTGTTTTTGAATTTTCTTACAATTTCAATTATATCAGTTTCATTTATCCAACAAAGGAACATAGAACTGATATTTCTATTAATCAAATTATTAAACAAATCTTTTTTGTCATCAGGTACAGCAATTTTTTGGCCAAAGTAGTGCCAACACTCACAAAATAATCATTGAAATCATCAACAATGCTTTTTAAATTGTCCACTGTAGCATCAGAGCTATTCAAAAAATAACTTGGAAATTCAGATTTATAACATCTATTTCTAATAATATGATTAATTACTTTCCAAGTCCTTTGGATGTTATTTTCACTGTTTTCTAATATTTTATTGTAGTATTCCTTTTCCTGTAATCTCATAATGGAGATCAGTTTATTCTTATACAACGTATATTTTCCTTCAGTTTCACTGGTTCTCAATTGTAAAAATTTCTTATAAAGTAGATTTTTCTTTTTGCACGCCCTTTGCAGACCTTTACTCATCCATGGCTTTCCTTTATATTTATCTTTCACCCAGCACTTTCTAATAGGACAATGCTTATTATACAACTCTAAGAATGTAAACAAAAAAGCATCGTAGGCCTGATTAGGATCATCAACATACACCTCATCCCAGTTATAATTTGTAAGATCCATTTTTAAGGCATCAATTCTTTCTGGTGTCCTTATTCTTACTAATTTACATAAAGACTCACTTACACCAACTGAACATTTAACATTCAAATTATGTAAGATCACAAAAATAGGAAGATGATATATCGCTTAAAAGCAAACCACTTGTTGCTTGATCATGAACATTAGTGAAGATGTTATCAATAAGTGTGGCATTTTCTTTAGTTATCCTACTAAGTTTGTCAATAAGAGGCCAAAGACCAAAACTAAACATTGCATTACAAAGGTCAGTTGTTAGTTTATGTTCATTCCATTTTAACAAATCAATATTTAAGTAACCACACACAAAGAGTGATTTCTTATCACATACTTTACCAAAAATATCAGCGGTGATATTTATAAATTGATCAATGCAAGAACCAGGTGTTCTGTATATACAACTCAGAATTATACTTTTAAATGTAGTAGAATGTATTTGAATTGTCAAACTTTCCATGATATCATCAACAATTGTACTATCAATTACCTTACATTGAAAATCTTTCTGTACATAAAATGCAACGCCACCACCCCTTTTATTTATCCGGTTTACACTAAAAAAGTCATATCCTTCTAACACAAAATCAGCACTCTTTTCATTTGTTAACCACGTCTCAGTTATAGCAATGACTTGAAATGTGTGTTTTAATGATTTTACATAGTCTTTGATTTGATCAAAATTTGTATAGAGGCTTCTGCTATTAAAATGTATAAATGAAAACCCCTCCAAGTTGAGGCTATTAAACTGATTCTCAGTATAATATTCAGAATTTGATTTGTAATCATAATACATTTTTGCCTCAGGATCAATATTATTTTCAAAACTAAATGGTTTATATTCAGTCACATTTAGAAAACTTAGATTTAACTCCTCACATTTTTCTTGTTACAGCTATTTTCAACTAAAGAATTTTCATTCTCAGTTTCTTCAATAGGAAAACAAAAATCTTCATCTGTCATATTATAAAGTTTAAAAAAAAAAAAAAAGTGATTTAGAACTAAGATTTACAGAAATTTCCACTTCAAGCTACATTCTGTGTCAGGTCGTGCTTCCCAACATGACTTGACCAAAACAGAACCAAAAAACACTGCAAATGTTTCTGTCCCATGATGGGTGTTGTGTCGCTCCATGCCAGGACACACCTCCCAGCATGCTGCAGCCTGCCCCCGACTATAAACACTGTCACTTAAATTGATCCAGATCTCTCAGGTTTCGCAACACAACCACATCGGCTTGCTCTGGTGGTCCATTCAGCCTCATAAACACTTTTCCATTCCTTGTCCATGTTGCTTGAATTTTGTTTTGCTTTCTGAGGAAACGGCCATTCCTAGCTATTTCTGCGTGTTTCCACATCTCAGACAGACTCCGAGCAAACCCTGCAGGCATATTTGTTACAGGATCACAGTTACATCCCTGAGAATGACGGGCACAGTGATTCATACTTATTTGCCCTGTCGTCATCGCCTTTTCCACTCGGCCGTCCAATCGGGAGCAGGGCACGCCAGACAGACCCGGAAATACACCAATAGCAGCTAGCCCTGACCCTGACTCAGGCGGCGCTGTATCCGCCTTCACGGCTGTCTTGTTGAAGGAAGTTCAGTCTGTCAAACATGAGTTTCCACTACGGCCAGGTATCGAAATACTGTCATTTGTCTGTTGTCTGTGTTGATTACAGTAACATGTTACTATTGCTAAATACCTGCACTGTCTGTTTTTTTGCCTTGATATCACGTAACTAAAGGTTAATGTCATAGAAACACAAGAAACGTTAGTCATTCGTGTGTTTGCTATGGATAGCAGTAAACAATGTAAACTGCTGCTGTTTGACAGGGGCGTTCAGCTTCATTTGAACTGCGCCAACATTGCTAGAGTTATAGTTCAACAATATGTAACTGGTATTACATAGTATAACCAAGGCAGCCTTGAACTATGTCTGGGTTATTCATGTGGTCAAGTCAACGTGTTGGTACTCTTTATGAGAAGAATATCGCTATAGCGTGTACTTTGAGTGGTGGGAGAAGTAAGTAAAAGTAACAATAAATGGCCTCACTGTAGAGATGTCCCACTACAAGTCCTGCATTCAAAATGTTACGTTACACAAGTAAAGTAGTATCAGCAAAATGTTGAAGTTAAAAAAAAAAAGTAAAAGTACTGAGAATGGCCCCTCCCAGAGTCTTATATTTGGCTTTTATATATATTTAATTGTTGCGTCGATCCGTAGGCAGCATCGAAACGTTTAATGGAGCTAATTCCCCCTCCTTTGTTGGCTGGGTAGTTTCATATATAACAATGCATTCATATTTTATAAACTCATTGCATGTTTTGTTAGTTAAATCTTAACCTGCAAGCTAACCTCTCAAATGTAGTGCAGTACAAAGTAGTAGAAAATTGATATACTCAAGTATAGTACAAGTACGTCAAAATTGAACTTAAATACAGTACATGAGTAAATGTACTTTTACTACTGGGTAGTGAGTGCTTCTATACTCACTGTGTACTTCTATACCTGTTACCAAATACTTCTAACTGTTAATGCTCATGCGTTTTACATCTCACAAGAGAGGCTATAAGAAGCTCCATCTAGCCACACACAGCCCATTTATTCCTTCATGTGTTCATCATACAGTCTCAGTGAGCTTTGCACTTGTCTGTCACTGTAGGGCTATCCAGGAGGAGGCAACCCACCACCTAATGCTCCATACGGAGGAGGCAGTGGTCCCTATGGGCATCCCTCAGCTCCATACGGAGGTGCAGCACAGCCACAAGGAGGTCCTTATGGCGCTTATGGAGCCCCAGGTCAGGGAGGGCAGTATGGGCCTGGACCAGGGGGTGCCCCCGGCGGGCCTTATGGGGGTTACGGGGGACAGCCTCGTGGAGGACCGTATGGACACCAAGCTCCTGCAGGTAACTATAGGCTGAGACTGGAGCTGTAATCTGCGGTACCTTCGCCTGTGGGAGTTGAACAGGCGTATTCTGAACATGAGGAGACTGCAGATAGACTCTCTCATCCTGCCTTCCTCGTTGCTTCTCTCTCCTTTTCTCTCTCCCTCACTCTCTGGTGGGATGATGGATAGAAAATGACTTACGTTCCCAGACAGTCATGTAGAGACAGGGTTCAGTTTGTGCCCCTCAGCAGGATTACACGGCTGGAGTGATGACTCCGGTAATACTGAGTGAGGGCTAAACAGAGTAAGAGACAGATGGGTAAAGAGTGTGTTGTGTGTGTGTGTGTGTGTGTGTGTGTGTGTGTGATTACACTGTTTCCTGTAGGAGCTAAGCCTAAGTCGGAACCTGATAGCCTGTGTTGCTATCACTCCCCACAGGGACAGAATCCATCAGGATCTGGCCTGAGGTGTCACCTGTCCCTCTCTCCCCATTCATTTTTCTGACAATCAGGCCTCCCCCCACTCCCACCGTATTTTCTAACACTCCCCTTCTCCTCCTTCATGTATTCAGGTAATGGCCTCTTGCCCCGACACCATCTCCCTCTCGCTGAGATGACTTTTCCTCAACCCCTTGACCCTGCAGCTACCTTTTTTTTTCACAACCTGTGCCTTATGAAACACTGAGCATGTGTAACTAAGGCTGGGGGGGTATTCTTTAGCAGAATACCAAATGGTTTCGCAACTGTAGGGAGAGTCATTATTCCTGAATGTAGCATTTTTTTCCCCTCACTGGAAGATTATACAGTATTTCAATGAAATAAATTGGACAGTGGAATTATCAGATGTTATTTACAGCTGTCACAAACCAGAATTTCAAACTTGATTAAATATTTTTGTTGGTATAATTTCACACAAATGGAATGTTTTTTTCTCTTATCCACGCATTCTTCCAACAAGTAACACGTCAATACTGTATCTACTAACTGTTAAACGCATATAAAATGTACTTTGTTGTAGGAATTATATTCGGCATATCAGTTAAATATAAATTATAGTCATTATATGCCGTACTGTTTTCCAAATCAATTCTTTCTAAACACCAAAGCCAAAATATTGAGTCAAGCACAGATGTATTATTTTTTATGATTAAGTTTGTGCTTGACAGCCAGCGCAGTTTCCACTGTCAGACGGTAGAAGAGGGTTTCTTCATCTCTCAATAAATAAGTAAATATTTTGCATCGGAAGGAGGCAGCCGTTTAATTTCCAAGAATCTTCACTGTCTTCTCTTTTTTTTTTTTGTGCTGCACATATCCGTTGCTCCTCAAAGCCTGAGAGCTTCAGTGAAATAATAACTGGTAGAAAATATAAGGCTGGGAAATGATAAAGAGAATAAATCAAACTAGTATGCTCAGACAGATTGAAGAAGAAGAAGAGGAAACCAGTGATGGAAACAAGAAGAGCAGTCTTCTATTGATGGGCATCTTCAAAGTCAGTCTGAACCAGCCGTCCTTTCTTCACAGTCCTATGACTCCTCTTATTTTTCTTCTCTGTAGGTAACATCCCTCCTGGTGTTAGCCAAGAGGCGTATCAGTGGTTCCAGACTGTTGACACGGACCGCAGCGGCTTCATCAACCTTAAGGAGCTGAAGCAGGCCCTAGTCAACTCCAACTGGTCCGCTTTTAATGACGAGACCTGCCTCATGATGATCAGTAAGTCCCACAGTTGCAGCCAAATAAGAATGCTCAACAGAGGTAGCTCTGTGTTGACAAATTGGTTATAAATGCTTAGTGTTAGTGTTTAACTATGTAAAAGACTTTCACCTAAAGTTATTTAGGAAAAACAAATGAGTGAAGAAGTGGTGGGACAAGGAAAGTATGCTGGTTTTATATGTGAGTAGCCCCCTGAATCTCCCAAACATCTAAACAGAAATCTCTTCTGTTTCTAAAAGGAGACATTTAAGCAGCTAGGAGTCAGCCTAAAAAAATGACTGTGTCATGTATATGTCTTGGTGCCCGTTAGTGACGTGTCCCCACATTCCAGTTGTATCTGCCAGGCAGTGACTAATGTGTGCCATTACCATCATGAGAAATGTGTGACTTCTGCGTGCCACCTTTTAGATAACACAAGGAGAAGATCTGTGATGATGAACGATGGGCTTGCTGGAAACATGCCGAAAATGCAGATGCTCTGTTTCGCAAGTGCGTGGAACAATAACCGGAGAAAACTGTCCAAGGCCTGTTTGGCTGAACATGCTGTGCTTTGTGTTTCTTGTTAGACATGTTTGACAAGACGCGGTCGGGTCAAATCGACGTGTTTGGCTTCTCAGCACTGTGGGACTTCATGCAGCGGTGGAGAGCGCTCTTTCAGCAATACGACAGAGACCGCTCAGGCTGTATAAGTGGCATGGAGCTACAGCAAGGTAACCCATTTGTGTGTTAAAGATGCTACAGTTCATTGGGATATGGGGTAATTTTGTAAACATGACCGGGACCATTCGGTGGTCTCAATCTCACACCAGTTTTTTTTGTTTTTTTTAATTAAGACCGAAATGAAACTAAAGACGTAAATATACATTCCTAGCTTGTTTCTTTCCTCCATCCCTCTCCCCTCCTCAGCCCTCGCTCAGATGGGCTACAACCTGAGCCCCCAGTTTTCTGAGACGGTGGTGCAGCGCTTCACCATGCGAGGTGGACGACCTGGCATCCAGCTGGACCGCTTCATCCAAGTGTGCACCCAGCTCCAGATCATTACGCAGGCCTTCAGGGAGAGAGACACGGCCATGACGGGCAACGTCCGCCTCAGCTATGAGGATTTCCTCTCTGGTGCCATCACCAGGCTCATGTGAGCCTCATTCCACTGACAATCCCTCTGCACTGTGGATTCAGTGTCATTCCATGTTCAGGTTATTTCTTGCTCCGTTTTCAATGCTCTCCCTTAAGTGCCCCCACCTGCTGGTGTGTATACAGTATATCAGCCAGAACACATTATTCCATGGCTTGTTGCTGTAAATAGATAAAGCCTAACCATGCACCTGAATGAAGTTCAGTGGCTATTTTAAAGGTAGCTAAAGCCTTTACTGGATTGCTTATCTCACCAGGGGGTCAGTGGCTTCATAACATCACTCACCACATACTGTAGGCCCCTCTGAACAGTCATAATCGTACCATAGATGCCTTGGTGACAAGTTTCTTGTTTACGAGTACCAGTACTTGATTAAAATTCTGAATAGTTTTAACTGAGATACAAGAGAGCACTTGTTTACACACATTTAATTCACTGAATGTTGCCCCGACAACCCGACTAGCCACATATCTGTCAGGACTGAATCAGTGTAAAGACTTGACAAGAGGAGGCATCAGATAGTAAGTGCAGTGACGGTGACTATGCTGAACTGCAAATTCACACGCAGCATTAACGTGTTGCTGTGCCATTAAAATGATTGCCTTTTAAATGTATGTATATCACGAGTATTCAGCATTTCCAGAGCACATTTCCATGCAATAGTTGCACATTGTATTGAATATTGCTTTATATTGCAATGTGTGTATTAATTAAGCACAAAAAAAAGGCCACATTTTATAATATCAGAATGATGCTACTCTCATTGCCATTAAAGCTCTGTAACTAAATGATTTAGCAAAAAAGCACTAAAAATTGTTCTCTATTATGTTTGCCACTTTCACCTCAATTAAATGGGATCTTCAGTGATTGTGGCTGGGGCCAGTACTCTTAACACTCCACTGAGGTATATGCTCTGAAATCAGTAAACATGCCAAACTGGTTCATAATGCCAAAAACAAATAAATGCTTTTGTATTACATTTTGATGTGTTCATATTCTTGATTGACGACCATTGACACTAATGAAAAAATACAGTTCCCTACATTTTTAAGAGTTTTGATATATTAAGATGTACTGTACATAGTGTTTAATCTGTATGTAAAGGGTAAATATTGTATAAATGCAGCAGTACCATGATAATAGAAATGTGCCAAATTGGTCATATTTACAGTAATATAACAAATTGGCACATTTCCATGAGCTTTGCTTAAGGTTTTTTCTGGTCTTAAAGGTGAGAGAACGCTAACTGAGTATTTAAATGGAGGAAAATAACTTTAGAATTGATATTTTATCCCAGCAAAAGTGAAGCCGTTGCTGTAGTGGAGATTATTTTCTTTAACAGCAGCCTTTGACCTCAAAATGCCCAAAATCCCTTTCTCATTTCTCCCTTTGTAGGGCAGATTGGCCGAACAAAAGAGCAAAAGAGCCTCTGTCTTCCCCTTCCACATCTGGCGCTTCTTTTTACCCTCACCATCTGTTACTCTGCTTGATCACAGTCTGTGTCAAGAGTCCTCCTGCTTCTCCTCGTCTCTTCCCAAATCAGAGGCAATCCATCAGATGCTCTTGTGCATCTTTTTTTTTAGTCATATCCCACCCCCGGTCTCCTCCTTACCCCTCTCCCTTCATCTTAAACTGAGGCTAAATTTAGCTGTCCCAGGTCCTTAAGCACACTTTGTGTCATATTCTCCCTGCCACCCCCCCTCCCCCGAAACAACATGGATGTGGTTTAGTGTCTGGACTGCTTTCAAAAAATTGAGTTTGGGGACTCACAAGTGTGGCCAAAAGAGCACCATGCTTGAAGGTTTCAGCCCATCTGTAATTAACTTGGGCAAATAGAGCAGGTCTATGGGGCTTCAGTTAGTGAGGATGTGACGCTCCACTCTGTCAGCCCCAGTTTGTGATTTGGATTGATAGGATGGTAAGATTTTTACACAAAACTCTTGGCTAGTGCAGCTCTAAATCTCATTTACTAATAAACAGGAGCTGATGAAATAATCCTGGCACTGCTGTGATTGCTGGTAAAGCAGAACTGGCACTAGTAATGTTTTCCCGCAGGGGATGAGAACATTTCACTTTATCTGACAGGACTGATCAAATGCCAGTTCTGGCAACTACAGGATGGACAGCATAGAGGGAGGAACTGCTTAAAAGAATCATGTTGAAGCATGAAGCATAATCACCCACACAGAATCCTGCTAATCACAATCAGTTCAGCAGTCATTTGAAGTAATGATAACATAAAAATTTGGATATAGCTCTGTTTTTGTTTTTTTTAATCTTTCTGCGTCTGCACAAGTGACCAATGAGTCAGAAGTGGTCGCTCCATGACAGGCTGCATTCCACTCGCTATAGATCAGCCCTGCACCCTGCATTGGTTTTATGGAAAACATTTGGGCCTGGGAGCTGAAATATCAGTGTCATCAATCATGTAGAGGTTTGCAAAAAACACTTACCGATTCACTACCCAGAAACTACAGCAGCATAGAGGAATATTTTCTTCCCCCTATAGTCAACCGCTGGGTGACTGAAATGTACACAGTTTCTCTGCATCCCTCATAAGCAGTTAAAGTAAACAAAAGCAAAGCAACTAAACTGTTAGTGTCTGTATGCAGTATACCAAGCCTCTGAAAGTGTCTCTGTCTCTGTATGCCAAAATGTGCTTTTAAAAGAGAAAACTATCTTCGCACTTGAGGGGTTTGTCATCCAAGAGGGGTAGCTCACGCCTTGTCAGTATATGACACAATACTGGTGACAGATCTGTCAGCCTTTCAGTATGCATTATTATTGTCTATAATATAATTATTGTAAAGTATTACACAATGTATTGGTATCAACCACTATCAGTACCAGTAGTAGATATTGATGATTCCCCAATGAACAAAATGTAAACGCATGTTTTGGCATTCCTCATCTCAAAGCAGTGCGCTATGTTTACCACTAGGCGGTGGTAAAACACCAAGAACAAAAGCAGGTAAAACCTTCTTGGTTACAGCAAGGCGAGGCTCATCAGCCAATGAAATTTAACCAGGAAGGAGAAAGTCACACGGAAATTGCGTTGATCTGCTGCTGCGCCAACGTGCTAACGTTAAAGGTGAGTGAAGACGAAGGAAACAAACTAATGTCATTATTAAAATATTAGAGCAAACGTAGCGGGTGCAGGGTTAGTTAGAGTTACACTGCTCTGATTGTAACGTTAATGTTACTCAACGTTGTCATTAAGTTACCACAAGGTAGCCGGTTACGAGCAGTTTCGTAAAACGACTGTTACGCAGTTAACCTACATGCTGTTATTACATATTTTCAGATGCTGTGTCAAGTTCGTTCTTGGCCGACGCTATGCCAAACTCCATAACAAATCTGACCATGTTATTGCCGTTGCTTATGTATAAAGTAAACCATACAGCGTAGGACATAAATAAATGCCCTTCCTGAATCGAGGAGAGCCGCTTTTCAGTTCGGCAAAGAAGCAACACGCGAACAAAACGCAGATTATCGTAGAATTTTAACTTCCCTCGACAGACCAGCGTTACGTTAACGGTGATAGAGCAAGGCTAACGTTACGCTGGCATTGCGAGTTACGTTAGGGTCTTGAAGCCTGATGGAACAGAGAATGTGATTTTGAACTAATATAAGTACTTTCGTGTTGGTAACGGTGTGTTTAATTCGGTTACATGTTAGCAGTAGTACATAGTTTTGTTTAAGCATCAGAATCGGTAACCTTTCATTATGTGTGAATAGTTCTTCACTACTGTAATTATACTTTAATGTAAGCTAAAATGCACTTACCACTTCATTTTTTTTTTCACCTATGAAGCACCTGTGAGCCAAAGCGGTGTGCAGTCATGTTGCCTCTAGTTTGGACAGCATTACGGACCTATGCCCCTTATATCACCTTCCCCGTGGCCTTCGTGGTAGGAGCCGTGGGCTACCACCTGGAGTGGTTTGTCAGAGGGACCCCTAAACCTCGAGAGGAGAAGGGCATCCTGGAACTGAGGGAGGAGAGGAAGCTGCAGGAACAAGTGGGTATGGACAGCACCCAGGTGCTTAGCCTGAAAGAGAAACTGGAGTTCACACCTAGAGCAGCACTGGACAGGAACCGACCTGAAAAGAGCTAACCCGTGTTGGTGTGAGAGACTTGCATTTGCCCTTTTCTCAGCAGGAGGATAGTGCATTGGGAGCAAAGAGGGTGAACCAGAGGGCAAAAACACCCATCCTTCCCGTCACCCAAAACACCCAAAAGCATCAGCTTGCCTGTACGAATATCAGACACTAGCTAGGGGGGGATTAAAAACATATACTTGGTCTGTTATCAAGTCAGATATAGCTTATATGTGCTGTATGTGATTCATTGACCTTCCCCTTGATGTTGCACGTGCAATGATCAATAACTGAAGCAAGACACTGCTTTGAACTGATGTCAGGATTTGATGGGATTTAGTAATTATCTGTTTTATTTAAATCTAGTTGTGGAACTATGACACACATTTTATTGTGTCTTTGCTGTTAAATCACACAAATGTCATTTCTTGCATAAAGGTGATTACCATGTGACAAGCCTGTCATAAAGTGTTTCTCCTTTTAATCTTTTCTGTATGTTAAGAAAGGACTTGTGATGATTGTGAACATAAAAGCAGAGGAAGAAAGACAGGCCTTTGTTGTAGTTCTTTTTATCTCCTGCAACCTTTTTGATGGTATGTGGCAAAATAAGCCAGCAGTGTGGGAGGTCTCTCTGGAAGTTTAAGCTGCTTAGTCGTATTGTGAACATCTACAGTACACAATACTTTCATTTTAGAAAGTCTGGATGGCTTGCACCCTAACAGTTTTATGTGTGGTACTGAAAAATTTGATAAATAAAGGAAATTTGTGTTTGTATGCTGAAAGTGTATGCAACTGTATACTGACATTTCAATCAGTGTTGACGACGTCTTTCCAGAATCGTCTTGGAGAATTTTTGGCATCACAGGTTCCTTACAGTAGTACTGATTTCTTGTAACAAAGTAATAAAACAAAAGTTTCAGTTTTCGTCATTTGCGTTTCAGCAGCATTGTTTCACATTCAGGTCTGAAAACAAATATCTGATCCCACTTGATTATGAAACGGTACAGCTGCCAAGGACAGAAGGTAACATCAAAGTCAAAGGAAGGAAGTAATGACTCCGCTCATTCAGCTTCAAGAAGGAAATTATTTTTGAGGGAACACAGTAGACAAAGCAATGATAACTCATTCACCGTTTGGAATTTGACCTGTGCACAATTCTGTGTTCTGCCTCTGGCAAAAGATGATTAAAGAAAAGACCAATCCATCAGAAAAGTCTGGATTTTTCAGTTCTTCAAAGCTGGCTTATAATTAGTCTGCAGCTGTTGTCTGAGCAACAAGTCCTTAATCCCAAACCTCCAAAAGTGCAGGCTTATTCACAGATAGCTGGTTCATGACCAAGCGTTTTTAGGGTGAACCGTGTGTTTCAGATACAACTGATCTCTTTTCCTACAGGTATGATGATTTTAGATGAGAAGTTGTAGGTTACTGACAATCATGATTAACACAATTTAAATTGCACCACAAAGAGTTACATAGCCTTCCTAACTATGATAAAATACACAAAATTAAATAGAAAAAAAGAACGACAGCCTTTCTGGCTGTTATGAGGCAGATACCACAACACATCATGATGGTGATTTAACATTTCAGCACTTAAATGTATGAATTGTACTTGCATCATATGTACAGGGTGTTGAGTGTGTTTATTTTAAGTTGGAATAAGTTGTAAATTAAAGGTAAGATATTTAACTAAAATTGTTTGCAAATCCCTCACTGTGTAACTGCATAACAATTACACCAGTAACAACGCCAGAACACATACAATGACACTTATGACATCCATGCACTTATGTCCATTAATCTTTTGACCCAGTGCATGCTGGGACGCTAGCCAGCACACTGACCTCATGTAGGTTCAGCAGTCAGCCAATCATATAAGTGCTGATCATGGTTTCATCTCTACTCATGTTGACTTTATTTCAAAACATGCGCACACTGTTAACCAATTAGTTAGCTTGATTGGGTAATCTTAGATCAACCAATCAATCCTGTAAGTGTGAACTGTAAGAATCCACAGGATCATTTTAGCCTGATAACAGCATGTTAGCCTGGATTAGCCACATTTGAAGAACAGGGCCTTTCACAGGTAAATCTGCATTTGTGTTCAGCTTGGATGAAGCTGTCATTGGATAAACATTGTAGCCAGTATTGCTGTGGTGACTGATGGAGTGTATGTGTAGCCCTTATTTATGCATTTGGTTACAGATCACAGTTGGTTTTTTGAAATGCATCTTACCACCAAAGCGGCGTACAACAACATAGATATGTGGAAACTTTCCTTTTGATACAGGCATCAGCAGAACAACACGAGGCTAAAATTGACTTTATCCTTTTAAGGGCAGCTTTCTTCTCTTTATATCACAATCTGCCAGTAATGTCACAGATTTATATACTAGCCCAACAAAAACAATGATTCACCTTCGTAGCCTGGTGAGTTTTCCTGTGTGATTATTTAAGTAATGATTAAAAATAAGATGTTTGATGACTGGAATAATATAGTGCAGAAAGAAGACTGTTACTCAACATGAGCACTTCAGTGAGGTTGCCTGTTACCCGACATGACCATTGCCCTCCCTGTGAAGGCAGAAAGAGGGAAAGTTTCCACTCTTTATTATCCTCATTATTAAAACAAGAGCAGTGTTGTGGTCTGGAAACAAAGACTTTAATAAGAATCCATCACTGATTGAAGACAGAGAAGTTATAGGTGTCGTAAACGCTACAAAATGAGAAAACTTTATGAAGCTTTTTCAATCAGACATGTGATAACTCACATGCACTTAGAGAGAACTCCAATAATTATTTTGTTGACACTTTTACTCCAGTCCCGCGGCCTTTTCCTGTGTTAAATAATGAAACAGAAAGGTCCATCTCTCCCGTGCCCCAGGAGCTCTCTTAGCGTATGATAACCTTTCCAGTGTGCCAGGATAAGTTCTGCTACGTTACCCTGCCAGCTAGTGAAATGGGGAAAGATTATGAGGCCCGGATTTACATCGGCACCAGAGTGGTGAATGCTGTGCTATCGGCAGTCATCAGCTTGTGCTCCCCTCTTAAGTTTGCTATCAGTGGAATGGCCCGCTCCACTCCAGTGACCCCGCTTGTGTATGTTCAGAGTGGCAATTACTTCAAGCTGGTGGAAGTTTCCATCTGAAACTAGTGAGGATGGAGACGTGGAGGTGGGGCTGAGAGAGAGTTAAAAAGAAGTGTGGAGGGTTTAGGTGTGTGAAAGGTGTGTGCGTCCTCCTGGGAACAATCAGGGGACAGGTCGGCTCTCTAACAATGGCCCAGCTCCTCAGCACTGGATAGTACTGTGGGAACCGAGCACTGAGGCTCCTGGGAAAGGAGGGGGATGTTTGGTAGTGCGTCCATTGTTCTTGCTGGATGATGGGGATAATGGGTGCGGGTGATGCTGGCTGTTTCTTTTTTTTCTTTTTTTAAAGGAGGTCCAATCCAACATCCTGAGTGGACAGGCCGGAGACTGTGTTCCCTCTGCTGCAGTAACAATAGAGCTGTCTGCCTGCTGGAAGGGCACCACATCCCCTGTTAAACAACCAAACACACATACACAGAATACAGGAATACAGGTATTTTCTGTATATCAAATCTCCACACAGACAAGAAGCCCGAACATAAACATGTAAAGGGTCTCAAGTCAAAGTAAAAACATTTGCAGGTATTTTCTCAGGGGGACATTTAAAAAATGAAAAATGTCAGCTAAAAATCTCTGACAGCCAGGATGCATAATATGGTTGGACTAACTAATCAACTGACATCAGATGTCACTCAAAAATCAAATACCAACCATTCTTTGGGTTGTGAGTTTTATTGTCCAATGAGCTATAACTGCTGTTTTAAAAATGTTCCCATCCTGTTAAAAAGAAAATCCTTAAATTGTTTCTTTCTAATTGAAAGGTGCTGATTATCCCTAAAAAATACTTGCTACCCAATGTTGGCTTTGAATAAAAATTTTGTCTGAATCCAATATATTTTTGTTTTCCTCTTAGAACAACATTTTGAAGTAAATTAAATCGTATGTCCCTCTTATTATTCCTAAAGGAGAATTAGGATGGTTGCATTCTCTGTGTATTAAACTTTAAAGCTGCATCAATTGTTTGGCTGGGTTTTTTGGCCACTTGGGGGCAGCAGAACAAGCTGAAGACACAGCACTGACAAATTATCTACCTAAAAGTTGTTGTGGTGAACATGTTAGCAAACAGTTGCCTATTTACACTTCCAGCAGACACTGAGCAACATTAGCATTCGCTTTGAGTCGGCTTTCTGGCCACCTGGCAAATGTAAGTCCATTATTTACTCTCATTTAGCTATTTTGGTCTCCAACAACTCCTGAGGGAAATACCTGGTTATTTACCTGCTACATGCTACGTTCACCAGCTAGTTGCTAACTTTGTCTGTTGAGAGAGCAGTGAGAGTGAACCAAAACAGTAAAGTTGTGGGCCCTAAAACCAAAGCAATGAGCTGAAAGATGCTAAAACACTCCATAGAGCTGAGGGGGATTGTAGAGTTGGACGATAATACTTGGTGGGTTCGTCACTACGCCTTTCACATTACATTTATCATCTGACTAATTGTTAATGTAAAAATATTGATTAGTGCAGCTTTAAATTAAACACCGGACGTTAATCCAAAAAGACCCCACTACTCACTCATGTAACAGTCGTGGTACTAAAACCTACCTGTAATTCATCTTGACAACCAATAGCTTAAGAGAGACCACCAAATAAACATACACAAGCTTATTCAAACACCCCACCCCACCTAATATACACACATACACACACACACCTTCTCTGCAAGCTATAAGTGGTACCAGCCCTCTTAATTGACTCCAGCCGCACAGCCGGCACTCTGCCCATTTCCCTCATCCTTCACTGGCCTTTGATGGGGTTGACCGTGACATTAGGTCAAATAACACAGGGGAGCCGGGACAAAACAATGCAACAATGCCCACTGCAGCCCCATTGTCAGGGTGAACAATCCCAAACGACCAATCCCTGGGGAGAAACAATACTGGAGCAGGAAACAGATACAGACCCACTTCCTGTCCAGAGTTTAAATTTAGGAACTGCTCAGAGCAGTTTTGTCTTGTTTTTGTCGAGTAGCACAAATGGCCACATTAAGGACTGAGTGTTTGAACGTGACATTGTTATGGATACAGAGAAAGTCGTGTGTCAGTATTGTGCATGTGGAACAAAGAGAGTAGGAACACACAACGCTGTACGCCTGTCACACATACACACACACTATAACATAAACAGTAAACCCTGAAAAGAGGTATTTGCTATGCGAGGCACATTATTTCCAATTTCATCCAAGTAAAGACATGTTGCATAACTTCAATAAACTCATTCACCCTGTAGCTTGCTATTTTAAGCCCTCCCGGTTCCTTATTTATATTTACGTGTGTGTGTGTGCATGCATGCATGTGTGAAAGTCTGATTGTTGTAACGTGAGGTCATGGTGGTCATTCCTAACTTCTTGAGTGTGTGTGTGTGTGTGTGTGTAAGTGCCTTCTCTGCCTGTTCAGGGAGCTTCCTAGAGATACGCAGGGCTTTCAGCAGTGCAGCGGGCAGGAAGTATGAACAAAACAAACAGTTTTGGACAGGCCTGGCACATAGGTGGACCCTTTGAAGACCCTCCAGAGCCTGTTGCAGGGCATAGCTGTGAGGCCTTCCCTAAAGGAGAGTTGCCTCTGGGCATGACAGTTGGCCTTTCATAAGACCTGCTGGAGCCCGGAGGCCAATTGATGGCACTTTGAACTGCCTTACAGTCTAAAAAGCTTCTGTACAGTGGTGTGTGTGTGTGTGTGTGTGTGTGTGTGTGTGTGTGTGCGCGCACACACTCATTCATCAAGCGGAGAAATTGCCTTTCTTTGTGGGTGATCAGCTGCATGTGGCTTCACTAACAGAACGAGGAAATGCATCAGCAGTGACTTCAACAATGTCAGGAAACAGAGTCAGAAAGGCAGCTGATCCCAGAGGTTGCAGCATGCATAACCGTCAAGGATGACCTGTCACACAGATTAGGGTCTTCCCAGCTAATGACTCCCACTCATTTTATTTGCACAGCTTTACACAAACAAATGACTCCATTGTCAAGCTTTTAGTGGAATATCCTCTGAACTCAGTGTGTGTCTGATTTGATTGCCCTGAGTTTGGGAAATAGTCTTGGCATAAATAATTGGTAATCAAACCAATGAATGGGAGAACATTTTACTAATGTCCTGTTGTCCTCACAGAGGAACATGTAGCCAAAACTTCACTTTCATCTGCACTGTCAGGGGGCTTGATAGGAGGGTGGCAATTTCTCTGACGGGTAGATACTGACTAGAGAAAAAATGGGCTGTTGGAGCAGCAAATAACCTGCAGCTTTATGTTTGCTTCACTGAACAGGAGGTGAGAGTTTACTCTGTGGAAAGAATAGAGCAGGGCGTCGGGCTTCTCCTGCTTGATCGGCTACAAGGAACATGGATCCAAAAGGGAGCTCCGCTGTTCCGCTTCTGGCTTTGGTTGGCAGCAGAGGGCCCGGTATGTGTCGCCCCGTGCAATCTGTTCCATGACCCCCTGGCTTTTTGTGAAAACACACACATGAATGTTCACATGGACACGTGCACCTCACCCACCTGCACTGAGATAACAAGACTACCTGGGAATGCCAGCCAAGTTCTTGTGAGCAGACACTGAACTGGGCAGCCTCAGCAGGCTCTGTTTGGATTGTTCTCGCAACAATATTTGCCAATTTATCCTTGACACAGGGAGAGGCGGCCCACAATAAAAAGCACATTCCACCCTGAGGACTGAGAAATGGTCTTCCTATTATTATTGAATCATAAAATTGATAAAACTGCAGCAAAAGAAAAGAAAAAAAGCCAGATTCTTTTTTCAGTTTTTCAGCTGCTTGTTGCCATTCTTGTTTGGCCTCACACAGTTCAAGCCATTTGTTTTAGGAGAACTTGTCTCACTTAAATTTCCCATAAACCCCTTTTCCTGCTATAGATAACTGCTTATCGTCATGGAGACAGTTCAGTAAATTGCTGGAAATGTGTTGCAGAGCGCTGCGGCTGCCGCCCTGAAAAGACATATGGCTACATTCATTCGGAGCCAGGGCGAGCACCTTTGTTGAAGGTGCAGAGTTCTGGATTTTATCAATTGCCTTCCACGAAAAACAGTGTTAACAGTCAGGACTCCCCAGGGGATATTAAATAGAGCCAGCATAAAGTGCCGTTCTACCTTGTAGGAACTTTTACTGGCATATAATTGATGCATTTCTTCCCTGTACAGCCAGAGCCACGGATCTGAAAACAGCCATTAAATCACAGTTATTTCCCCTCATTTTTCCCCTCAGGAGGCTATGCTCATGATACTCTGTAAGGCTCATCCACTTCTCCACACCTCCGTCTTTCTATTTTTCCCAAAACGCTTTCTCTTGAGTGATTCAGTGCCTCTGTATTGTGACAGTATTTGGATAGCGGAAAGTGTATGCTTGGACAGAGAAGCAATACACACCTCAGAGACATTCTTCCCACACAGAAATCTCATCCTTACATTCAGAAAGGAAAGGAGATAAAAAACCATCATGTACACAGGAGAACAACTTGTATGGAATCTAGTCTCCGTATAGCATCTATTTTGTACAACACGAATAATGCAGTTTGTGATTTAATTTGCTGAGAGATCATCTTATAATTACATATATCATCATCATAAATTGAAAGTGCCATCATTAATTTAGGGTACTTTAAACTTTATTTTCCACAAAATAATAAATATATAGTTCTTCACAATACTTTAAACATTAAATACAGTTTTTCACATAATTAGTCATTTCCTTTCATTACGTTTGCACATTTCTGTACCGCTTTCAGTCCATTCAGTGTGCAATCACTAATGCATCTTAGCATCTGGAGTTCTCAAGCTCTCTAAAAGGTTTGATTTTCACGGACGAGATGCTTGTCTTTGCTCCATTATTCAGCTCTCGCAATCTAGTATGCAGTGGTCCTCTCTCTCCTACTATGGTTACTGGCAATGATAAGTCATTTACAATCCCAGAATTCCACCGGTTTGGCTGCCCTTCTGTTTACCCATGCCTTCCCCAGTCCATATCCCCAACTCAAGTGACCAAAACTCACTGGGTGAAAGGGGAGAAGTACATTGTGTGTGTGTATGCATGCACGCCTGCATCCACGCAGCCATTATCCTCTTGGGAGCTGAGCCGGATCCAGAGACCAGTACATTCCACAGTGTGAACACAGCTATGGGGAGAAGAGGGGGCTTCACACAAACTCCAGGGGTTACAGTGCAAATCTCAGAGGAATATGCTTAAATGTGGTTCTGCTGTGTACTCACACAACATCCCTAGCCCCTCCGAATTCTCTCATTTCCACTGTCACATTCAGCACTAAAAGCCATTAAACGTAACATGAAGGCATCTTATGGCTGCAGTCTTCTCTCAATGTGGAGGCTTTTCTTTGCCTTAGGGAGTGTTCTCAAAATGTTTCGTTTTGAATAGGTCCATTTATCTGGTAAATCTCTGTTTGAATGTCCGCCTGCCTCTGAGGAAGTTGTTCTTCTTCATTTCTCTCTCGTTTGAGCTCTCACCATGCACTCCTGATAGTCAAGTGTCATGTACAGGATAGTATTTATAAAAAACTGGAAGACTCAGAAACCAAACAAAGCTTTCATAGTCATAAATTACATATTAGCCCATCTGACTGTGACTGTGACTGTGTCATACGTAATGCTTCTGCTTTGAGTTTCCCTTATGGGAACCCTTAGTGTTTTTCCCAGTGTGGTGTGCGTGTTTCTTATAATGGACTCTAGGGGAATGTGTTGTCCCTATAGCCCCCATGCAGTTCATATAACTAGGAAGCAGGTCACTCTCAGCCTCCCCAGGTCCCCAGTTCACCTCTATCGCCAGATCCCCGTAGCTCTCACAGGGGTTGGTGTGGCCTGTAGCCTCCCCCTGGATGGGGAGATTAACAAGACTCCCTGCTATGTAAGACTGTGATGCCTCTGTCTGGAGTTCTGCGGTCTCCTGTCGGGCTGTTACCTGCTCTGACCGAGGTAGGTAGTCTTGCTGCTGGGCGCGGTAGCGTTTCTCCAGCCGATGGGAGATGGCAAGCTGGAGCAGGTGGAGGAGCTCGACGAGGTTGAGGAGCAGGGAGACGGCAGCGATCACCTGAGTGTAGATGGTGAAGATGGTCTTCTCTGTGGGTCGAGACACAAAGCAGTCCACGGTGTGAGGACAAGGGAACCCTGTGCACTCAAACCTTGCTGCAATGAAGAAGCCATCGTAAAGGACCCACAGCCCTACGATGAAGCCAACTTCTAGAAGGACTTTGAACAGGATGCTGAATGCATATGCACACAACAGCCTGCCTTTCAGCTTAGGAACCTCAGAAGGAGCCTTGTCAGCTTTTCTACCATTCCCACCAACCTCTTGTTTCTCTCCTGCATTATCTTTAGTCACATTGTTATTGTCCCTTTCTACTACAATGTCTCCTCTCTTATGTCCACCAGCACCTTCTTCTGCCTGCTTCTCATCCTTATCCTCCTCTTTTTTCCTGTCCTTCCCAGCCCTTATAGCCACATATCCAAAGTAGAAAATGGTCGGTGTGGAGACGAAGATGACTTGGAGGACAAAGTAGCGAAAGTGGGAGATGGGGAAGGCTTTATCGTAGCACACAGCGGGGCAGCCAGGTTGTTTTGTGTTGCAGACAAAGTCAGCTTGTTCATCATCCCAGGCAGATTCTGCGGCAGTTCCCAGTACCAGCATGCGAAACAGGAAGAGCACAGTAAGCCAGACGCGGCCAATGCCTGTCGAATACTCCTGGCCCTCCTCCAGCAGGTGCTCCAGGAAGGACCAGTCAGCTCTGGACATCCTCTGCTCCTAAGAGGGACAGTTCATAGATGAATGAGGGATGGACAGATGGGGGAGAATGAGAGAATGTTTGAGAAATAACTCTAATTTTGTTAACTGTGGTTACAAAATGAGGACATGTAACAATCGATGCAATTGTTATTGAATCATTCTGCCTTTAAAAGTGGTTGTGCGGCAGAGACCACCATTGGTAGACTGGGGAAATTTGCAACATAAAAGTGTAAAACTGGACACACATAACAACAGACCCATATTCACCCTACAGGGATGCTATAATAAGGCAAACTGGTTTGTAAACAATTCCCTAACCATACATTGCATATCAAAAACTGTACTTCTCTGCGTTCCATGCATTGAATTGGAATTTCCTGATGTAGGTCACACACTTTTTCACAAATAAAGATGTTTCGCAATTTTAGAAAATACTCATTACCTGCTTTTGCAAACTAGCATTTGATTCTTCGGTAACTCTCCGACTTTATTTATCAAAAAGGCGGCAAATTTGGCACATACATGTCCAATAGTTTTTTTTCTTACAAATCTTGTGCAAATCTGACTAAAACCTACGCTGTTGCATATTTTGCCAAAAGATTGTGAAACCTCTGTCAGGCTGGACCAGATAGAACCAAACCATTACCAACACATACCAACTTCAAATCACCTGTTTAAACTCTCTTCTGCCTGTTCAAATTGTGAACTTGTATTGTATTGGATGCTTGGACCCCATTGTACCTCGGTGCAGGTCTAGTTGTATTTGCTATGCAAGATATATAGTTTATCCACCTTTTCATTTACTGCTACATTGCTGAACAGATTGGCTTGAACGTACCACTTAATACCTAATTGGTATATTTCATTTCCACTACAGAATTCTCGCGCTGTTAATGCATAAATGTTTAGTGTAATGATTTCTATAAGTAACTCATGAGCTAAGTTCCTCCAACCTTTTCAGTATAATGGTGTCTTTTTACTGGGGAACATGTGTATCTGGCTGCAGCCCCCTATTAGTTCTTCCATGAGCTCACAGTGTTGTTAGGGTGGGCTCCAACTCCCCATCATCAAGATGTGAAAAACAAGGCCTCCATACACTAAAATGGACTAAAACAAAAACACATGGTGCTAAAGTTAACATTTAATATGAATGGAAATAGTCTACGCTTTTACTGTTCACAGTAAAACTGGAGTCGATGACTCCAAGAGAGGCCATTCAAACTTTTACATTATACAACATTATTATATACATTCATTTTTCTAATTGGATTTATGAATCAATTAAAGCTGAGTCAAATCATACAGTGGCTGATTTCACTCAAGTCATGTCTTGAGGTATTGAGGGGGGGTTGATGAAAGTTGTTAATGATAAATGACACAGTCAGTGGCTTGTCAGGAAGCTTACGCATGCACACACACACACACACACATCTGAATAAACATCCTGTGTGGGGGAGCTGAGGCACTGTTGTGACACTTGTCTATTTGTTTAGACTGTTTCTGTTTTTCTGTTATTTCTTCTCCTCTAAGGAAAAAAAAAGTCCTAATAGTGAAAATACAAACTCTTCTGACAGGATGAGACAAGACAATGGACTGTCAGGGAAGCTGGCCCGCGAAACAGGCACGGAACTGATAACTGGACTGATCCACTTCTGGGAATATTGTCTTGAGTATTACTGTTACCTCTACCCAACATAGCACAGAATACCACTAGACTAGCAATAGTTCACCATACCACATAGAAAAATAGCATAAAAAATAGCATAAAAAAAGACTGTAAAGTCCATACTAAGTATATCACAGTATAAAATACAATAAAACAATATAACCAAGAAATCATTAGTGCCTCAGTAACTACAAGTCACTTTTCACCGGACTTTTGACAAGTTTACTTTTCAAGTCATTTTAAATTCCCTAGCGTATTATTGGCAAACTTTAAGTTCTTATATTGTTTAAAGATATGGAACTTAAAAAAACATCTACAACAAGGTGGGCTAAATAAATAAATAATCATAAAACTCAACACCACAGATTCACTAGCATTTATACTGAAAGACTAATAGAAATACAATAGAAATTCTACTGGACTTTAAAAAGTTCAGACACCCTGTAACTCACTGTAGGAATACAGAAGGTAATAGAATAATGAAACAAAAGTACAATATTACCTACCAAAAGTCAATAAAAAGTGTGCTAGACATTATAAGCCACTTGTAGACACATGATTTTGATACCTTGGGGGATTAAAAACATATCAAATATAGTACAATTCCCTCATTGACAACTATTGAGAATCACAGAGACTGTGATTATGTACTTACAAGAATAACACACAAATAAAAGTTGTTGTTTTTTGTCAGATGGACAATCCTAATCTTTTTTCCCCTAATTGGAGAAGATTCTTACCTTTCTCTCTCGTGAAGCGGGGCTTTGTCTCCTTATTGGCTTACTGGCCTCGGCGCTCTACTTGTACTTTTAATGTCACCCTCCGCTCCTGACGGTAGCGGTCTGCACTGCAGCTCGAGTCGCTTTGTGTTTGCCTTCTTTAAAAAGAATCGATGTAATCGGAAAAAGTGGGGAGAACTTTCCCATGCCTGCTTTACTGGCCCTCCCTCAGGAACTTGGTCCAGGAAATGGGATGGATGAACTCAAAGTAGTCCTGGTTAACTGCGCTCGGACGTACGGGTTTAACTTTGTTTAAAGACCACCAATTTGTATTAATCACTCGGGAATATCGCCTGCCTTCGGTTATTTAAAGGTTAGAAGTGGAGGAGCTTAAGGAATCGAGGCATGAATGGACTTAACACTGGAAAGATGGTCTTAAATGTCATGTTTTAAAAAGGAAAAAAGACATACTTTCATTCTTCTTTCATTCTTCATTATAATAAATAATATTCTATAATTTATATTATTATTATTATTATATTATATAACATTATAACTTTGCACACGTTCATTTTTGATTAGAAGATTTAGCAGATGATGATTAACTGGACTATCTGACTACCACGCAGGCTCATGTAATTTTCCATTATGCCACGCAATGGCGCCACTCACCTTATTTCCAAGAAGCACATGACGCACCAATGAATCAATGAAGCCCCGTAATTGCCTGAAATGTGAACCTCAGTGTTGGAGTGGAGGAATGGATTTGTTGACCTCCTTAGGTTTATATCATCTGCATGATTTGATCAAACTCAGAGCTCGTTGCTGAGGTAACTGCACCCTTAATAGCTGCATCAGTCTAATTAGTGTCGCTGCTGTCTTACATTACATACTGCACACTGTAACTACACTGTACAAGGGAAATGTTGTACTTTTTACTCCGCTACGTTTATTTGACAGTTGTAGTTAATAGTTTCTTTTCAGGTTAAGATTTGGATACAAAACATACGCTCATTATATAAAAAATGCTGTAGATGAAACTACCCAAACATATATATAAAGCTTTTAAAATGAGCTCCACCTTGGCCAACAATAACATTAAAGTACTGCTTACATGTTACTGCATCATTAATAACGATCCAGTGATATAATAATATAACACTGACTGGGGCTATTATGCATAATGAATACTTTTAGTTTGGATACTTTAGGAACATTTTGTTGCTAATACTTCTGTACTTTTACTACATCTTTGAATGTAAGGGAGTGTTTTTATAGTATGGCATTGCTACTTTTACTTAAGTACATACTTCTTCCCCCACTGGAATGAAGTTAATAATTAGGTAGCTGCTTAGTAATACTAATTACTGTATTTGGTTTAATTTAGCTCCCATTAAGGTTTACAATGTTGTAATTTGATCAAGTAGGCTAAATTTAGTGAGTACAGCCCTACTGTGTGTGTGTGTGTGTGCGCGCGCTAGACTCAAGTGATTTAAAGTGATTTAAGTGTATTTTGTGTATTACTGACAGCACAAATAGGCTTTAATAGTATTAGTTCTGCCAATTCAAATAATAAAATAACCTATGTAATGGTATTTCCTCTTTTTATCTAGATTATACTTCACTTATCAGAAGGCGCTCTGTTTGCTGATGCAAACTATGCAGCAAGACCTCACCTTGTTTTTGTGCTTATTGGAAAGTCTGAGGCCTGTATAGTGTTTTTTTAGTGAAGGCCCAGACTGCGGGCTGGCTGTGCACAGGCTTTGTTTGCAGATGTATGGCTATAGCTAACCCGAACAAGCCCAAGATGTTGCTATGATTCAGATTCTCACTGCTTACTCATTAAAAGGTCCATATAGAGATTATGCAAAACCTTGAGGCACAGCTCTGCATTATAGACTACAGGATAGAAAAATGCATCTTTTCAAAACAAGCAATGAGAAAGCCATTTCTCATGTCACCAAGAAATTGAAACAGTGATTAATGGTAAACAGGCATTTTATTCAAATACATATACTGCATGATAACACAAATTCATAAACAGCAATGCTAGTCATAACACTGCTCAGCACCATATCACATGTCCTAGTCTGTACAAATAATAGCCACTCCAGTTATCACCAAGTCTTTGCTAAGTAGTCATCTCCTCACAGTCGCTCCCAATCAGCGTGTTACCATCAAATGTGTCAATATGTAGACTATAAGAAGAGTTAGGAGGCTGGCTCCATCTACCCGGCTGCTGCACGGAGTGGAGCTTTACAAGAAGCCCGGTAAATTGACAGTGAATCATCCTGACAGATCAGCGTCTTGCTCTTTCTTTGGTCATTACATCCGTAGATGAATGGCGAGGAGGGAAGTGAGGACAGCAGACGGAGAGTAATGGGACTGTTTCCATTCAGGAGATGTGTTATGCCTTCTTGTGTTCGGTGTGTTCCTCCCCGCCGGTACAGTTATCAATGAAACTAATTGCCAGTTTCAGCTTCAATCAATTCCTCACGGCTGGACACATTTAAACATGTACTATTGTATTTTATGACTGATGCAGTCCTGAGTGTACATCAGTGAACTCAATAACGCAGATATGAATGTGGAACGGGAACACTCACTCAGAGATGGTCAGGCACCATCATATCTTAAAGAGCTCATAGTACCCTATTACCCCACTAGAGCACTGCGCTCCCAGAATGCAGGGTTCCTTGTGGTTCCTAGAGTCTCTAAAAGTAGAATGGGAGCCAGAGCCTTCAGCTATCAAGCTCCTCTCCTGTGGAACCAGATCCCAGTTTGTGTACGGGAGGCGGACAACCTCCTCACATTTAAGAGTAGGCTTAAGACTTTCCTCTTGGATAAAGCTTATAGTAGGGCTGACTCAGGTGACCCCTGAGCCCCCCCTTAGTTATGCTGCTATAGGCCTAGACTGCCGGGGGACTTCCTATGATGCACTGAGCTCCTCCTCTTCCTCTCCATCTGTACGGCCTCATATCCCATCAATGCTTGTTACTAATTCAACGTCTTCCCGTAGTTGTGTGCTTTCTCTCCTCTTTCTCTCTCTCTCTCTCCCCTTCTGTTGCTTTCTGCAGGTCTTTCTGCCTCCGGAGCTGTAGAGTCTGGGTCTGTGGTTGCTGCCGCCTGCTGCCCCCGTGCTCCTGCTCTGCACCCGCTGATGCTATTGCTGTTGTTGCTCTTGTTATTAGTATTGCTATTATAGTGTTGCTCTTAGTGTTGTTTCCGTTGGTGTTAACATCAATTCCATTACCATATCTATGCTGTATTGTGCTGCTGTATGTTCTCTTTCCTCCTGCTCTCTCTCTCTCGCTCCCCCCTTCCCCCTTCAACCCAACCGGTCGAGGCAGATGACCGCCCACCTTGAGCCTGGTTCTGCTCGAGGTTTCTACCTGTTAAAAGGGAGTTTTTCCTTGCCACTGTCACATAGTGCTGCTCATGGTGGGAATTGTTGGGTCTCTGTAAATATAAAGAGTCGGTCTAGACCTGCTCTATTCGGAAAAGTGCCCTGAGATAACTTTGTTATGATATGGCGCTATATAAATAAAACTGAATTGAATTGAATTGAATTGAATTGAGATGGGTTGGAACACCAAATAATGTGTTATTAAAGTTATTATAATGAAAATCTTTGGAAGTTTTTTTTTGTCAGTTTTAATCCCTTAAAACCTACATAACTAAAACATACAGGCAGGTGTCGGTTATCCTCATGGGTTAAAATGAAACAGAAGCAAAACACGACCAGATCCATTTACTTGACAGCTTAGGTCCCTTTAGAAAAAAGAAAATACTGACAGCCAACAAATCATACTCATGTTTGTGTTTGTTTTTTACATGAATAAATTATAGGGGGATCAACCTTACCTGGCTTTGCTAAATGATTAACTGCAACCATCACCTGTAGAAAAACAGGCTGGAACACCTTCTACTCAGCCTGTCTTTATTTACTGAGATAAGGTGGTTGAATATTAATTTTTAGAAAATACTGTGTCAAAACCCACATTTGTAGCCATGCTATCAGCATGGTTCTAGGGATAGCAATGTTGGTCACTCGGTTTGCCACTTTGGTCCAGACTTAAATATCTCAACAACTACTGGAGCAATTGGCATTAAATGTTGTACAGACATTCATGGTCCCCAAAGGATGAATCCTACTGACTTTGGTGATCCCCTGACTTTTCCTCTAGCCCCAACATGAGGTTGACATTTGTGGCTTTTAGTGAAATGTATTGACAGCTATTGGAAAGATTGCCGTGAGATTTTTCTTCAGACATTCATGGTTCCCAGAGGATGAATCCTACTGACTTTGGAGATACCCTAACATTTCCTCTAGCCCCACCATGAGGTTCACATTTGTGGTTTTGGGTGAAATATCTCTGTTGAAGGTGTTGGATAAATTGCCATGAAATTCAGTACAAGCATTCATGGTCCC